>BSBM01000674.1:2032500-2522500 GCA_027924585.1 Larix kaempferi | reverse complement strand
AAATACAAATGACGACACTTCCAATCAGAGGAATAATACATCTCCGTCGGGGATACAATAAAGTACAAATGTAATACATAGAAGAATATCTTCCGAAGTTACAAATACATCAATACTCCCTCTTAACTATGAAGGTATTCTCTAGACACAAGTCATCAATACATATAGGCACAAGTCTTCAATTCTGGAGCTGGATCATCGTCACTGGATCACGGAGCATCATCATCATCACTGCTGCTGTACTCGTCATCTCGATCACTGGGCTATCTCTGAATTCTTCTTGTCATAGGAAGTTCTACAGAGCCAGCCCTTTTTCCTGATGGATGTAGGCCCACCTCCTCTAGGTCTTCATCAACACTGGCCATACTGTGGATCCCAGGACTAATTTCATGCATCAACAAAACCTCGAAAGAGCATCCTAGGACTAATTACGAGCTTACTTCTCAACCTATCAGATCTCCCAGGATCTTTTACATGTTGATTGTCACAAAACCTTAAAAGAGTGTCTTGCATCTTGCAAGAACTCTAAAGAGCATCCCAGGACTGATTACGAGCTTACTGCTCAACCTATCGGATCTCCAGGACTAATTATATGTGACCCCCACACCACAAAACCTTTAAAGAGCATCTTGCAACCTGCAAGTACTCTAAAGAGCGTCCCAAGACTGATTACGAGCTTACTTCTCAACCTATCGGATCTCTAGGGCTTATTACATGTGGTTAGGCAAAACCTTTAAAGAGTGTCTTGCAACCTGCAAGTACTCTAAAGAGCATCCCAGGACTGATTACGAGCTTACTGCTCATCCTATCGGATCTCTAGGGCTTATTACATGCCTCTAGTAACAAAACCTCAAAAGAGCATCCTAGCTCAAACTATAGGATCTCCCAAGATCTTTTCTATGCTACATGCACAACTTGTCCACGACCACAGAGTATCAACCTGATACTCACCATACATCATCCTGATGTACATGATCATCCTGATCATCATAGCATCGTCCTGATGCATATCATCCAGAGTATCATCCTGATACTCATCACACATGATCATCGTCACTGCATCATCCTGATGCATGTCATCATACATGATCCAACTGATCATACAAAGCATCCACTTGATGCATATACATATACATGATCCAACTGATCATACAAAGCATCCACATGATGCATATACATAGTAGTAACGGGAGCATCGTCCTGATGCTCATCACACAATGCTTACATCCACATCCATGGGAAGGATCCTCCTCTCACCATGCTTGGAATGGCTCCTACAAATGTGTCACATCACTTCTTCCTCGAAGTATATTCAATCTGAAGAACACCAAGCCTCTCTCTGAAGTACTCAAACTTCACTCTGGCTAGTAGTTTCGTCAACACATCTGCAACCTGCTCATCCGTCGCAACATACAGGAGCTTCACTACTCCTCTCTGCACCATATCCCTGATATAGTGATATTTGATCTCAATGTGCTTCGACCAGTCATGGAACACCGGGTTCTCTGACAACTTCACACAACTCTGGTTGTCACAATAGATACAGGTAGCATCCAATGGGAGATCAAATAACTCAGACAGTAGCTTCTGTAATGACCCTTTTTCAAAATTTAATTAAAATGCCAATTTTTCCACTTTTTCCCCAATTTCGACCTTTGACTAGTTTTATTGTTTTGACCTCCAAATCAATCAAAATGCTCCCAAATATTCTGTAGGAGTGTATGAATGGTATTTAGACTTGAATATTAGGTTCAGGGATGTTTTATGGCCCTCCAAATACTGCTACAAACTTGATTTGTATTCTGATCAATATATGTAATTTTGACTAGTAATTTGTGCATCAAATTCCCCCGGGGTAACCCTGCAAATGGCCTTCCAAATGCCTCCAAACTCCCACGAATTTATGAACAGAGGTATGTAATGTGTTAAGTATGTGATTAAGGTCTCATATGCACCATTAATTGATTTTTACTATTGTTCTAACTCTCTCACATTCAACAGCAAAAACCCCCAATTCGACCCTTGGGAAAATGGCACTATTTCACCTCTCAATACAAACAAACTGAGTAAAAATGCTTCAAATGCTCAAGTACAATACATGAAACTTGTAGAATATATCCATGGAAGTATATGAATCACAAATATATCATAGAATCATCCATCCATTCGAAATAATCAACCTTATAGTGTCATACATCAAAGCATTGGGGAAATGGACATTGTTTGCTCATTAATCAATAATTTTGCATACATTCAATGGGTATTTTGTGATGAACCTGCAATAATTAATTAATGCAAATACATGAGATATCAGAAATAACAGAATAGAATCACTTTTATATTGATCACGGGCCACTTCGAGGGGGCAACCTCCTTTGAGCAAGCTCAATACAATTAACTTCACCGTCCTTCAATGACCTCAACACACACTTATATACTAAGTCTATGCCCAATACTATGAGTCAAAACCATGGGACATATAATACTACGGGACGACTTACAAAGCATATGCGTCCAATACTATGGGTCAATACTATGGGCTAATATAAACTACGGATCAACAAATACTACGGGACGACTTACAAAGCATATGCGTCCAACAACAATATACTAACATAGTAAAGAGAAGGGTTGACATAGGTTCCTAACATCCCCTCTCCCTTAGAAAAAGCTTTGTCCTCAAAGCTTTGGTTGGAGAAATTGCTGCAGAATCTGAAGGAGTGGTTCCCCGGTAGCATCCTCGGTTTGCATTTCGGGCCACTGACGCCTTTGGAGTGTCAAGGAGGATTGCTTGGAAGGCTGTAGATGAAGAAGAACTCTGTCAGCTGCATGGAAAATGCGCTCAGAACGGTGCTGATCGGCTTGTTGTTTCAGGCAAATTCTGGCCATGTGAAGATTGTCCTGCAAAATGAGAAGAATCTGATCGCGGTTTCAAAGAACCGAGTCAATTTCCTGAACTAGGGAGCTGCTAAGGGTGTATGGAAGAAGAACTGACGGTGTTTTTCCATAGACTGCTTCATATGGTGTCCTTTGAGATGTGGTATTGTACCACCAGAGCGCTGCTAGGAAATCCATAGAAATAGTTGGCCAAAGCTGTGTAGGGATGGGCAAGGGTTTGAGCAATCCTGAAAGGAGTGTCGTTTCCCCCTTGTTGACTTGGAAAGTATCATCGTCAGCCACCATCTGTTGAATTGTCATTTTTAGTCCCGGCCAAAAGAAGTTACATTGTTCCCGTTCATACATTTTGCAGAACCCAGAGTGCCCTGTTGATGAAGAAGCATGGAGTTCATAGAAGAGATAGCCCTGTTGAACATATTGCAACCAATTTGGAACAAGCAGAGAAAGAGCTGTAAGAGAAACTGGGTCATCAATTATGCGAGAAGGAGCATCTTCCACCATATTGTCCTTACCCTTCTTGTAAGTGATCACATAGGGATAACCCATGAGTTGGATAACCCATTGCAGGTGTGTTGGGGAGGAGACCCATTGTTCCAGAAAATTTTCCAGACTCGGAAAATCAGTCTTGATGCAGAAATAATTCCCTAATAGGTATGGCTGCCACTGCTGTACTGCATGCAAAATAGCCATCATTTCCTGCTGAGAGGTAGATGTGGCTACATTCTTACCGGAAAGGTCTCTTGAAGGCAGCAAGCGCATTGGTTCAGCAAAGATACCTGCATATCTATCCAAGGAAGTAGTGGAGACTGTTGATGGGTGCATCTGAAGAGAATTGAGCTGAGCGATGACACCATGTGAATTCTTCTTAAGGATTTTCTCCAGACGATGTGAACTGATGATGCGAAGAGACCCTGGTTGTAAGCCCATAAATTTGTGTTGTGCCCCATTGACTTTAAACTGCATCCAAAGTTCAGCAAAATCCCATAAGATGGGGCCAAGTGTGCGTAACCATTGAACGCCCAAAACCACATCACATCCGCCTAAGGACAAGGCAAACATGTCAGAGTGTAGGTTATAATCTTCCATAGAGATACGCACATTGTGACACTTCCCCTTGCAAGGTAAGGTGCCCCCATTGGCAACCATGACTTCAAAGTTGGAGCAAGGATGGACAAAACAATCAGCCTGTTTGGCAATCCGAGGGTCAATGAAGTTATGAGTGCTACCAGAATCAATGAGTATGGTAAGAGGGAGCTTCTTGAAGTATCCACTGACCCGCATTATTTGTGGGGTGGTGACGCCGGTTACAACATGGAGAGAGATCTCGGGTGGGTCGTCCTGAGATGGGGTGTCAACAGGCGGGTGTTGAATGTCGACCTGATCATCTACTGTATCTGTAGCTTCTTCACCAAGTTCTAAGGCAGGCGGAGAATCCACATCCAAGAGATAGAGCTTTTGTTGAACACATCTATGTCCCCAAGTGAATTTCTCATCACAATTATAGCAAAGCCCTTTTTCTCGGCATGCCTGCATTTCTATTTCAGACAAATGCTTGATAGGAGTTGGTTGAGGAGCAGGCGTGATGGGAGGTCATTGGGAACCCATATTTCTGAAGGGAACAAAGGTGGGTTTGGAGCATTGTTGAGCTGCGATCTTGTCCTCGACCAGTTTAGCCAACCCTAGGACTTCCATCATTGTGTTGGGACAAAACATTTTGACCTCTGAGTGGATTTCATCCTTGAGACCACTGATAAAACAACTCCTGTAGAATTCATCAGACAATCCTTCTATGTGATTGGCTAGTTTCTCAAATTCCGTCTGATACTCTCTCACTATGCCAGTTTGGTGAAGTTTAGTGAGTGCTCCTGTGAAGTTGTCAAAAGCACTAGGACCAAATTGTGGCAAAATGAGTTGGAAAAAATCTGTCCAGTTTGGCTCGGGATGAGCTTTGATGTACCAACGGTACCATTGAAGGGATTCCTGTTCCAAATGAAAGGATGCAAGTGGAACTTTCTGAACATCAAAAGTATTATGCAGACTGAAATATTGTTCTGCTCGGTATATCCATCCAGTCGGATCAGTACCATTGAAGCGAGGAAAATCAAGCTTCGGCCCACGAAAATTGCTAGAAGAAGAGAACCCGGTGGCTGCAAAAGATTCTGGCTGTCTGGTATTGTTCATGGCTGAATGCTGAAGATGGAGGCTGAGAAATTTTTCATCCAGATCTTGGAGTTTGGTTTGGATGGCTGCAAGTGCTTCCTCCATGGTGTGTGCTCCTGCACGGGTGACAACCATAACCAGGTTTTTTTTTTTTTTTTTGTGGAATGGGTAGAAAAACACAAACAGAAGTTGATTTAGTAAAGGGAAATTTGGATTGGGGAAACAATCTGATGGGTAATTGGGGTTTGACTAGATTTTGGACACTGTCGAAAGGACAAGAAAGCAAAAAAGGGGATTTCAGAAGCGGGGTGATAGAATGAGAAAATTTGGACAAAGAAGCAGAATTCAGAAAGGAACTCTGTGGTAAAATTTGAAGGTGATTGGGTGAAATCTGAGGAAGTTATGGCAAACCCTAAAAATAGACAAATGTGGGATTTCAGGCTTTGGGAAGGGGAATTGGGGATAGGGTCCTCAGGAATGAAAGATGCAGAATGGGATGACAGGGGTTCCCCGAAAATTTCAAGGGAAACAGAGTGAAAACAAGGGAGATATGGAGAAAAAACTGAATTTTATACCTTTTTTTTTCTTTTTTATCAGAAATGGATCGACAACAGCGGCGCAACGGCGCGGAAGGGATAAAAAACGGATGGATCTGAAACGGCGACTGGATCTGGAACGACTTTCAGAATAGATCTGGAACGGATGGATCTAGAGCGGAAGTGAGCGGCAACAGTTCAACTGAAAATAGATATGGACCCAGGTATGTACGGCTTCCTAACAGTTCAGGTGTTTCACTCGGCCACCAATGATGTCTAACGGCTTATGTATTGGGGTAGTACCCCTCACTCCACGGCTCAGGTAAAACTGATAACCACTTTGCCACAAACGACAGCTCTTGGTTTACCTCACGGGTGGGAACTAGTCAATCAGGTAGGGGTCGTTGCCCTTTTCGCTGGCAGGTCCTCTCAATGGGCCAGCTACTTTGGGGTTCCTGTGGTACTCCTCACAATGAGTTTTAGGGCTTATGCCCAAGTACTTCCCACAGTTAAGCGGATAGGGATTATTCCCAAATCCGAAGCTGCAACAGATGCGAAAAAAATTTTGGCAGAAATTCCACCCAACGAGCCCAAGAAAGTGCTCTGATACCAAATGTGATGAACCTGCAATAATTAATTAATGCAAATACCCGAGATATCAGAAATAACAGAATAGAATCACTTTTATATTGATCACGGGCCACTTCGAGGGGGCAACCTCCTTTGAGCAAGCTCAATACAATTAACTTCACCGCCCTTCAATGACCTCAACACACACTTATATACTAAGTCTATGCCCAATACTATGAGTCAAAACCATGGAACATATAATACTATGGGACGACTTACAAAGCATATGCGTCCAATACTATGGGTTAATACTATGGGCTAATATAAACTACGGATCAACAAATACTACGGGACGACTTATAAAGCATATGCGTCCAACAACAATATACTAACATAGTAAAGAGAAGGGTTGACATAATCAACTTTTGATTCGCATCATACTTGAGCCCATAATCAACCGCACCCTTCAGGTACCTCAGAATATGCTTTACAACAATCAAGTGAACACTTCTCGGATCCATCAGGAACTGGCTCAATGTGTTCACCGCAAAGAAAATATATGGTCTCGTGTTTGTCAGGTACATCAAGGACCCAATCATTTGACGATACATAGTGACATCAACCGGCTCAGATGAAGCATCACACATAAGCTTCAGGTTTGATGCCATAGGTGTGGCCATGGCCTTGCAGTCCATCATCCCGGACCTCTTCAAGATCTCTACTGCATACTTCCCTTGTCCAAGTAAGATTCCATCTACACTCTGCCACACCTCCATACCTAAAAAGTAGTGCATCATCCCCAAGTCCTTCATCTCGAACTCGGCATCAAGCTTCCTCTTGGTGTCGGCAATCAACCCATCCTCACCTGTAACAAACAGGTCATCTACATACAGTAGTAGTATCACAGGATTGACTTCCTCAACCTTGTAGTAAAGGTTGGAATCTACTTTACTCTTAGTAAATCCCAAACTGGATAACAAACTATCTATCCTACCATACCAAGTCCTAGGAGCTTGCTTCAAGCCATATAAGGCTTTCTTCAATTTGCACACATATGAATCCCTGTCATGTGTTTCAAAACCAAGTGGCTGCTCCACATACACTTCCTCTTCGACTATTCAAGAAAGTTGTATTGACATCCATCTGGTGTATCTTCCACTTCATCATTGCAGCCAGAGCAAGTACTGTTCTGATGGAAGTGTATCTGGCTACAGGAGAAAAAGTCTCTTCATAGTCTATTCCCTCTTTCTGGGAGAAGCCACGAGCTACAAACCTCGCCTTGTATTTCTCTATGCTACCATCTGCAACATGCTTGATCTTATAGATCCACTTGGAAGTCACAACATACTTCCCTTCTGGTCTTGGGACTACATTCCAAACATCATTCTTCATGATCGACTGATATTCCTCGACCATGGCATTCTTCCATTACTGCATCCCAGATCCTGGGAACTTCAGATTCTTCAATATCTTCAATAGATAGTTTTTCTTGAACTTCGTTGCTAGAACAAATGTTGTAGTCCTTCTTTTGTAGGTGTTTGTACACGGTCTTTCCTACAAGACAAGTTCAATTGCATGATTAGAAACTTCTCATAGTTTTTCAGAACAAAATCTTACACATAAGAATATATGTCATACAGTCATGCAATTATCTTAGCCAATGCTTCAATACAACATTTATCCATATCTCGTAACTTTCTAGATGTCGTCCATCTCTACCAGAACATTATTAAGAGTGTGCACAACTCCCAACATGTCAGCAAAGAGGTTTCATTATAGATAAGTAGAAATGGAATGTTGTACAGTACCATAGGCCACTTACCCATTACTTGCATATTAGTAGTATCTTGTTCATTAATGCAATTTTTCTAAAATGCAAAATGTACATTCTAAATCTAGGAACATAAGTATGTACATGATTGGACAACATCATTTAAATAATCATATAATAAATGACAATTCAAATACTTATCTTTGTTTAGTTGTAGGATGGACTCCCTCTCAATCTTTGCTTCCTTACAAGAACTACTGGAGTGTGCTCCCTCTTGATCTTTGCTTCTTGAATTACCTGTTCTTGAACTTATATTCATCCTGGACCACTATGCATGCTTAAGTGTGCACTAGTGTCATCCTCAAGATCTCATACATGATCATACATCCATTAGTATAATCTCAATACTATCAAAACATTATGATCCTAAATAAACTTAACATGTATGGTCATGATTATTTCACACACAGGTAATTTATCACAAGCATTAGTATTCAAGGTTTCAGGGAGGACTTATATTACTTATGAATATACTTATTTGACCATAGGACTCTTCTGGTTGGTCATCTCATTAATCAAAGTAATAAACATAATATGCATAATCCCATGATTACTCGAACTTATAACTTCATGAACAATCATCAATCATACAAAGGTATACTTATATAAGAGATCCTAACACAAGGTAGGATTCTAACTTGATATAGGAAAAACATACCTGGTTATCATGTTTGCTAGTTATGTCTAACATACCCAAACAATGTCTTTTTGTTCTCTTCAATGACTTGTGCTTAGTAACCTGCATAACTCATAAGTTAATCATTGTAGAACCAAAATATACATACCTCGTAAGTAGAGCTTCTATAATGCTTATGGATGAGTCTTTGTCTTCATGTCACCATGGTCATATGTTCTTGATCTAGACCTTGATTTGAACCTTTCATGTTAGCGGACAACATCATCCTCATACAATACCACAATGCATTAGTACAATCACAAGTGTCATAACCCTAATCAATGAATGTCTTCTATCATTCACATGCATTCATACTTTTACTAGGGTGATAATACAAGTCTAAAATTAATCAATATTGTACTAACCTCAATAATATGAAGACAAACATATCATAACCTTAATCATGAACATATTTCAAAGACATACCTGTATCTCTTCAATTCATACTTGTCGAGATTGCTTGTAGCCTTCTCATGTAAAGCCTCGGCCTCATCTCTCTCTGGAACTGGAACTTCTTCACTTATGTAGGTGCCTAATTCATTCTCTTCTAGGATTAACCCAATCCACTTGATTCGCTGAAAACTGGATCTGGAGCTGCATTAGGGTTTGTGAGAGAAACCCTAAAAATTCAAACTTTGAATTTCAAACTTCTAAAAGGATAGAAAGATGCGCCTTGCTAAGCTGGTCAAGCTGGTATACTCAGATTTTTAGATTTGCAAAAGTTGATCCCTCAAAATTGCCTTTGAAACTTCCGGATTCACTAGACAGGATCCCGAACTAGGGTTTGATAAAGCCCACCCTTCTGCCCAACCAAAAAATTCGATCCAGTGCTCTAAACTTCGATTTTCCGAGGAGCTTCCAGCCGTGGTCACAGATTTCAAAAATTCCAATTTTTGCAGAAGCCCTAATTTTCCATCTTTCCGATCAAAATTCCGAACTAGGGTTTGATCAAGCCCAACCTTCTGCCCAACCAAAAAATTCGATCTTGGTCTCTAAATTTTGATTTTTATGAGGAGCATTCAGTCGTGGACTCCGATTCCAAAAATTCCAACTTTCTCCGAAGCCCTAAATTCCCGCAGCAATGACAAACAAGGAATGAAGGTGCTCATAATCCAATTCTATTTTGACAGAAATATACACCTAATTGTTTCTGATGCATCTCTGAAATTATGAATCCACAGGGTCTGAAACTTCTTCCTGTGGTAGCCTGACCTGTCAACCTTCCAAACCCACAGGTCTGACCTCAATTGGATTCTCTGAGAGAGAGTTATGCCAAGTGTCGCAATGTGACCTGTTTATGGGATAAAACAGGAGAGCGAACTTGTACGGAGTGCCACATATCACTGGTTCAATTTCAACCTCGAAAAACTTACCTGAGAAACTACAGTTTGTTCTCTTACTGTCACTTTTTACAGAATTTCATTTGGAGCTTCCTAGCCCAAGTTATGACCTTTTTTCCTAGGTCACCTGTTTATGACTGAGATCTGTAAGAGGCAGAAACCCTAACTTGAACAGATCATAAATCACAAAGTACAACGAATCAGATGTTTTTCTTCGGACACAAAGTACATGGGGATGTTATCTACTACCTGTAAAAGTTTTAGAACCTGAACCTTCACCAAAATGGATTTATAGCGAAAGTGCTACGATGACTGGTTTTTGCTATATCAAGCCCTAGCTTGTAATTTGTCGCAAGTGCAACAAGTCTCATAAATGCCATAGCATGCCTTACTTCAGGCTAGCTTTGATACCATGTTAGTTTTTCATCATTTAATTCATTATGATATAGGATCTTAAAAGAAAGAACAACATGTACAACATATCAAGCATAAGAGACAAGAGACAAGAGACACAAAACATTTCACCGGGGAAAACCAAGAAGGTGAAAAACCCGGCAACTTCCTCAGAGATAGAATAAGCATCAATACAAGGATCACCATCACCATGATCAAACCCAAGAGATAGATATCTTCAGCAGCATTCTCCTCCTCCTCCACTTGTGCGCATCCTCCTCTTCTCTCACTAATGCGAAGTGAGTGAATAATAGAATGTGTAAAATGAGAGAGACACACTCTCTATTTATACACTAACTTTCACTTGACCTTTACTCAACTAGGTCGGCCCCAACTTAACAAATTAACATAAAACTGACTCTAGGCCGACCCCACTAGGGTGGTCTAATAACCCATCAAATATAAGTTGCGACACTTGCAAATACAAATGATGACACTTCCAATCGAAGGAATAATACATCTCCGTTGGGGATACAATAAAGTACAAATGCAATACATAGAAGAATATCTTTCGAAGTTACAAATACATCAACATCATTTACTACTGAAACCAGCATTCCATGTCCAAAATTAATTCTCCTCTTGGTTTTTTATTTTGTCTATGCTTTATATAAACTTGATCTCAACCTCATGGAGGTAGTTTTTATGAACCGATAGTTTGGTAGTAAATGAACAGCTATGATATTATGACTAGTTTTTTTTATGTTTCCTTTAGAGGACATTTTGATGTTTCTATTACATCACTGTGAACTTATTGCTCCTTAAGTGGACAATCGTATGCTTATTATGCATATTCAGAATGTAATTTTCTTCACCTGTTGAAATAAAATTACACTTTTTTCCTTGGAAAAAAAAATATATATATATATAACCATGCATTTACATAATGCATCTTATCATATGTACCCACACATATGAATGCATAACCACAAAATTTACATAATCTTTTAATGCACATTAACTCAATGCACCCTTGCATTGATTCATGGATACCATAATGTCATGTCATGCATTCACCATGTTGATTTGGAAGTTCTATCCAATGCCTCGACACATTATCCAACCACCTCCACAATACTTGCACAACCATCTTAACACCCTCTTCTTTTTCCCAACATAATACCAAGATATACCCTTTCTCCACCAAATGGTCCCTCAGGCATACTAGAAGTCATTTCCCTTCATTGGTCCATGGTTCCCTCAGAAAATCCTCCCCCTCTAATGGCCTCTATGTGTTGGCAAGAAGGTTACAATCCAGGACACCGAAACAAGTGGGAATACCATTGGACACTTGTGTAGCACTATAGACTTTCCATATCCAACAACGCTATGGCCTTTCCCATGATTATCTCGCATGGCATTTACTACCGCAACATGACCATAAGTCCTTAGTTTCCTCGATTATTAAATCAAACCAACATACACTCATGGCATGATATTCTTTCATATGAATGCATTCTAAATTCTAAACAATCATATGGTATAAGGATCCTTGCCCTTGCTACCCCATACCTGGTGGGATATCATTCACATAAATGCATTCGATATCACATGCATGCCAATTCATGATGATTAAAATATGGATGAAGGGATTCTTACCCAATCTCCTTTCAACACTTATGCACGCGACATAAATAAAATATTGCCTGCATGGTTGCCATCAATGTCTTTGATGTTACTTGATCAATTGGTCTCTTACAAAGGATTACACAATCCTTCTACCAATCTCTTGATCATAAATTTATTGCCCCATCTTTTCTTCACAAGGTTGTAGGTCATGTGCAATAGCATCATCGACATCTTCAACCATGCCTCAATTATCTATGGTCATACAACCATCACGAACCACAATAATTATTATCATTGGTTCATTGCATATGTAAAACCATACCTCTTTTATCGATATGCAATATCATATGCATGCACAAGCATATTCACATGCACTATGGATTATCTTTAATGTTCCCACTAGTACATACGCATTCCAACTATCTAATCTCTTTCATTTCTAGCATTCCTACGCCATAATTTTATGTATATAAAACTTAGAAAATATAAATATAGCAGCAAGAGAAGAGTTAAGGAATTCTTCCTTTCTAATTCCTCATCATAGCATGTAATTCATCGTCCATGTCATAGCTGATCCAATTCATGGCCTCTCTGCCAAGCACACAAGGAATCATTAGCTATGATTTTCACACCAAGTAGCAATTCAGTACATATACACATGTATAACATTTATACTTGCTACTTTCCAAGCATGCAATTCTTATGTTATAAACAAAAATAGTTTAAGGTGATAAATTTCCCTCTTTATCAATGCTTCCTTATGGAGATTATTCTCCAATTTCTGTAATAACCATCTTCTCGGCCTTATATAGCTTTCATTGTCATTACAACAGCTTTCATTTCACTCTATTCACATTGTCTTGCTGCTCCAATCACTATGAGCAACTTTGGACAAGTCCACCTTTCCCTTTCTTAGACTTCATAACACTTAACAGTGTTTCAATTGATTCCATTCAAACTCCATATGGAGTCTTTTCAAGTTCCCCTATATGTCCTTATGCCTCATTCACTATGAGATTTGATTTCATTTCCCATGGAATTATTTACCACAATTATGAACCACACAATAGATTCACACATGGGAATGTCTCATTCCCTAATAAACTGCCTTCGTATGGACATTCTGTCACTATCATGAACCACATGACAGGTCCACATACTAGAATATCTTATTCTATTAGTGACAACTTTTATTTGTATGGAATTTCCTTACCTGTTCTCATTACTTACTCAAAAGTTGATGGTTCATATCCTGCAACTTCTCTTAGCATGCATGCACTTGCCCACAAGGATGATTCACCCACCACCTTTACAAGTTGCATGTCCTTTACCTACTAGTATATTCCATAACTTGTTGAGCATTCTCTTATGGAATACAGTATCCATATCCAATAATCAAGAGCTCCCATGGCTTTTCCTTGCGATTCAAATTGCACATATTAATCATAATAATACCTAGGATGCATTCTTATCCAAGGCACCAATGTCCATTACTGGTCTCTTTAATTCTTTCATGGGTAGACATGGTTATTTCTCCTCAATAATGCGTACAACTAATTACTCTCAATAAGGGCTTCCAAAACCCCTCAATGCAATTCATATTGCACTTTATGAACATAGAGAATGTATTGCATACATTCTAGCTAAGGAACTATCAATCCCTCTTAGTTCCTTTCTTCAATCATAAGTGTTTATAAAATACAATTTGCAAGATTGTATTCTTATCCATTCGACATGTTTTCCCACATGTTAACATGAATTACCATAATACTATCACTTGAATATCCTTGCTCATCAACGAAATTATCAAGTTACTTGGTATAATTCTTCGCATCGTTAGATAACAAGCAATTTTACAGTGCTTGCTTTCCCAACTGTGCCTCCACTTTATTTTGAGAGCACCATTACCATGGTATAGGTATCATCATGTTTACTCATTTTGAGTCACTTTCATTCTGGTACACTCTTATACCATTATACAAAATTTTCCCAAATTTTGGGTTACTTTGGAAGTCACCCACATTGAGAATTTATTGTGCAATCAAGCCTAGAGGCTCTGTTCTACCTACTTTCTGAAACAATTAGGAACATGTTTAAAAAATAAGAACATTTTATTTTATTCTCCTTTGAATAACCTTTCTAGCAATTATACTTGGGCTTAAATTTGGGTTTTTAGCTAAAAGTTACATCTCTTCAAAGTTAGCACTTTTGTCCAATTTGCATTTTTTTTACAAATTCTCTAAATATCAAGGACCAACTTCAAGTACTTGTAGAAGAAAATATAGAAGGATTTGGAAAAAAATTTGTATCGAGTGTTGATAACCCATATGATCTAAGTACAACCCACCTTCAAGATCTTCAATTAAATGCACTAGTGGATTTTTATAAAATTATGGAATTGTCAACTTTCAACTTTTACAATTCCTCGACTCAAAATTTTTAGCAAAACTGGATATCTCATGAATTAAGCATTTTTGGAAAAAATTCCTCTAAACAAAGTTGTTCATTTTGATGAGTACATAAAATGTTGAGTTCATAAAAAAAATTGGTCACAACATCTAGGGTCATTTTGACCTCCTCCAAGTTTTCCAAAATCTCCCAAAAGTGCCACGGAGTAGTGGATTTTGGCCTTCTTCTGCACCCTGGATTTACAACTTTTGGAATTTGGCAATATGCCACCTAAGTTTTATGTGTTACTGGGCCACGACTGTACCATAACAATTTTAGCCTCAACAGGGCCCTCATCAGGTCATTGGAAGGTCTTTAAAACCCACTATTTCAATTTTTTCATAAAATTGGAGCAGAATGGGTCTATTCCTCTCACCGAAAATTTTGTAGCCTTCCTCAATGGCGTCGAATTGTCATATGTCTCATCAAATTCCGAGATAAATTGCTCCTGTTATGGCCAAAACAAGTTCTTGGCTCCAAACTTGTTTTTTTTAATACTTTTCTAAATTTTCTGTTGACATGGCATGACATGTCACTTCCCATGTGGCATCGGGTATCAAGTGTCATCAACAGGTGTTTCCATGTCATCCTCGACCCTTTCCATGTCATATTCCTTCATCTCAAACCCTCCATGTCATCGTGACCTGTTTAAACTTCACGATCGATCTCCACCGTCGATCTTAATTTCCAATCAAATATGGGCCATTCACAAAGTTATCCCTCAAGATAAGGTATGATATTATTTTCGTGCACAAACAGTCACAATCGCACGATGGAACATGTGCGATCAAATCTGAACCATTTGCATGCATGTACCTCTAGTTAAGGTATGAGCATTTTCTCATGCACAAATGATCATGATCGCACTGCTGACACATGCTCGATGAATCTGATCCATCCGCACACATGTACCTTTAGTTAAGGTATGATTACTTGTTGTTGTGCGAATGGTGTAGATTTACAGACCAAAACCTGCTCTATTAATCATATCCATTCACAGTGGGACCTGTCCCTTTGGCTCGTGGTCACTTTGTTGTGCACGAATGGTCTATATCACATGATGAAACTTAATCTAATCCTATCCATTTGTGGCAGACCATGATTTGCTGAGTCCATCCAGATGCCAACTAGGCATTCAACCATGTCACCTGTGCACAAATCTAATGTGGCTGGTCCACGTTACACTCCCTTGTCCACGTGGTACCTCCATGTCATTTCGGGTCCATGTGGCAGTAGTGGGGTGTGCCTCAAATTCTCCATTTCTTTAAAAAAATTCATAATAATGTGAAATTTTAATTTTTCCATAGGTGCAAATATGAAATTACACCACGTCTTTTTCCTTCAATCTGGAAACTTCTTTGTTACATAACAAAATTGAAAATTTTCATTGATGGCCCTACCGGTTTTGAAAAAAATTCCGAAATTTTCTCAGGCCAATCAACCCTCTTGACAAGTGATCGCTAGATCAAACTCATGGCTTTGTCAAAACACCATTTCATAACTAAATCCATGATTTTGTAGGATGGATTATGTCAAACACTTAGTATGCAAACAACGATTTTTCACCTGGATTACATAGAACCAATTGAAACTAAAAAATTCCACTGCAAGCAATCTCCACATCTAGCCCAATCAATCATTCATACTTTGCATTAGAGCCTTGGATTTAAACAATGGGAGGATTTAAAACTATTTTCCCCAAAATTTTCTCATATGGATCTTATCAAACACTTCCTATGGAACCTAGAATTCTCCCCGTAGAATTAAAATCCGTCCCATGCAGTCCTAGTGCTACAAACTTGGGCTCTGATACCATATTGTAATGTCCCCATCCATTAATCTGACCAATAGAGGGTATTTACAAATTCCAAGTTTCTAAATTTCGCCCCATGGGCCATAATACAAATTCATAAATAAGAAATGCATGAATACATTTGTGAATATAAAACACAATATAATTTAAAACTCTATCCATACATACATCATGCATAAACATGCATATTCATTGTAGGAAGAAAGTCAAATCTTCCTAGATTCAAATACAAATAATACTTATATTTTAAATAAAAAGAGATCCAAGCAACTAGCTTTGTAAGGGCCATGTTTCACCCAACCGTAGGTATCAACTACTGATACCACCCCCAAGCTGGGCTATGAATCCACCAGGGCAAAGGAAACAACCGCATGCTGCACTCTCTCCTTACCCCAACTTAGCTGTTATCATGCTTAACTAATCTACTCATCCTAGAGCACCACAAGAATCTCACTAAGCCATGGCACTCTCTTCCATTGCCCCACACAATACATGGAAGACATTTCCCTTCATTTCTCTACAATTCCCTCAGGAAATCCAACCTTTACAGTGTGTGCAGCGAGAGTCTAAGCTACTATATGCCTTAGAGAACTTCACTTCACATAGAATCAAGGCCATATCTTCTCAAGCATCTGGTGAGCAACATATAAGAATAGGTAGAATGGTTCATATCCTTTGTGGCCTCTATGTTCAATTACCACCATCATCTTCACTCTAACACTTGCAAATTCCTCTTTATAGTGCTTATTTCTGGTTATTTAATTTTCCCAATGTGGTCATTGGAAATGGCTTCCACAACATGAATCTACGTAGAGCTTCCCCTATACCTTTTTCCAATGCATAACACCCCCCTTGGAAAAATGAAGGATAAGCTCTAAAGAGGATGAGAGAATTGACGATGAGACAATTGGCATAGCTCTTACACTTTGTCATAAAAGTATATTCATTCCATGCTTCCATAATTCATGAGAAGACTTTCCCCATCAACCTCACACAACATTCAATACTTGTATTTTAATAAGTCAAAATAGGTAAATGGCTCATTTAAGGCACATGGCAAGAATTGGGTGAGTTCTAAGGCTGACACTTGGAAACCTAGGATTACTCTCCCATAGGCCCCCTTTCTTCTTCCCCTATTGTGGAATCATAGCCCCTCTTTAGTGTTCCTTACACAACCATCTTGGACCATTTTTATCATCTTCTAACATAATATATACCTATATTTTACATCATCATGACAAGCCAACCACATGCTCCATATAGAGATATTTATATCATACATGCCTAGCCATTCACCAGTCGGGCCTTGGCCTTGAGCTCCACAATAGGAATCCATACTAGCACATTTAAATGATTTCACATAATCTAATTCAACACATTATAAGGGTCAAACTGGGGGTATTACATAGAGTGGTGCACTAGTGTGCTTAATGTTCAGAGACATATCGATTAGAGTATGTTTAGAATTGGTTTACATTGATATTTATAATGAAATAATAATAATGATCACCACTACACCTATAATGGAAGTGCACCAATGCCCCTATATGTGAATGCATCGGGGTGTCTAAGACGATTTAATTGCACCAACATTTGAAACAATGTTTTGCTAAAACCTCCACTTGCTCACTTCCACTATAAAATGAGAAATATAATTTTTGGGGGCAGGTTCTGCAAAAACCTTTGTTGCATGGTGTTTTCCTTGTAATGCCAATTTCATTTTACATATAAAACACAACAATATGGAGAATGATTGGAGTGAATTCCATGGTTACGATCAGGGGCCATAGAGTGCCGCCATTACATTTCTTAAAGCAAGTTAAGGAAATATAAATCATATCATTAGCTCTCATCAAAGGTAGGGAAATCCTCTACGATTCGACCTTGCAAACAATTCATGGGGCTTCTCTTTCTCATTGCTCAACTCACACGCCACTTTCTCCAACTCCACTTCTACCTCCACACTTAATAACTTTTGACTTTCCCCTTTTCTCGTTTTAGAGTATGTTAGTAATGATATAGTCATCATTTTTTAATATTTTAGAGTTTATTCGTACCTTTTTTTAGTTTTATTATTTCTTATTAAATATATACTAGTTGAATTGTGACCCAATGTTAATATTTTAGGAGTAAGCTAATCTTAAAATAGACAAACCCTCTTTTCGGCCACAAATCTAATAAGAATTTGATATAAATTTCAAGGAGCAGAGTTTTACCATGATCCAAGGCTCATGCATGGCAGAACAATGCCCATAAAAGTTTTGTCCTATTTTGAATCAACTTAGAGCACCCAAATTTTGATAAGAGTTCTAGATGGATGAGAACTCTAACTTTCAAAACTGCTAGATTTTTGACAACTAAAGAAAAGTTTGGTACAAATTAGATTGCTCCAATATTTATAATAATATATTTTTTTGTTTTCTAATTAACAATTATAGATATATATTACTCACATGTTGAGAAAATTTCCAATACATCATAGTTTCCCTTTCCCATCATTTATGTCTAATTATTGACAACACCCCTGGAGTGAATCAGTCACACTATAAAAAGGGACATAATGAAATGGATAAGAAAAAATTGACAAAAATAACATGAACACTTATTGTAAAAAAATTCAAGTGATATTGATATTGTTGATGTGACAACAAAACGAACTACATATATGATTAGATTGTACCATCTAAGTTTTGAAAATTTTCATTGTACTTGCTTTCTTTGTTTTTAATATCTTTTATATGTACCATGTACTTGCTATTACATCTCATCACTTTGTAATTATGTTTTCAATAACATCTTAACACACTTACATATCATATAGTGACTTTTTTTCAATAGCCAAATTTTGAAAATGTAGAAAATTAAATCATCATAAAAGTTTTAATTAATCCAAAAATTCTAATTGCATTTCAATAACATTTTACCCACCACATTGTATTATCATTTTGCAATAATCAAATTAATTATTATGTCCTAGATATATATTTTTTCGTGTCTAGGTATTAGTTTGTTTGTCTGTTCAAATTTTTTGAAAATTGACAAAGTATGGTAAAGGTTTATATTTTACAAATTAATTTTTTTTTTTAAATCATATTTGTTCACTTTTCATTAGCTTTGTGCAGGGATGTATGGGTTGATGCTTGCCTGGGGCCTTGTGCCTTAGGACACGGCGGTGCGTTTGCATCAGCCAGGTCCAAGCCAGGTCCAAGGAGCGTACCCATAGTTAATGCATATGTCATCTCAGATTTTGCAAATCTACGTCTGTCATCAGTATTGCCTCCTGCTCGCAATCCGTAGAACTCCAAAAGCTTTGCAGCTTCTGTCTCAATCGAAAATATTTCAATGACTGTATATCACGATAGCAAGCCTGATTGCAGATGATATGGCAAATTCTTCAAGTTTGAAGGCACAACGTGTTTGGAATCCCAGAGAGAACCTTCGTGATCTGTTGGAACAATCATCATATGCAAGTGCTTCCATCATCGTAATCTTTGAATATGTCAACATCTTTCAAGATTTGTTATTCGATTTAAGGCCATTCTCTATGCTGTGACTATTTATTGTTTGTTATAATGCGAACAGGAAAGACGAGAAGTTTATTGTTTGTTATAATGCGAACAGGAAAGACGAGAAGTGCAGGGAATTAGAATGGCTCCTTGGTACACTAGAACTAGCAACAAGGGATTGCTGCCATTAACTAAATGTTCCTATCAGGAATTAGGAAATTGCAACTTCTTGTTTTGATTCGAATGGCTTATTTTGAAAGAGTTCTTTCAATCCCCCGCCTTTGGAAGTGGTACCTGTTTACTTTTTCCAGTGGTTTGTCCTGGTCTCTGTCATGGTTTTTGGGCATTCATTGATACATTTGTAAGGATTTCCCTTTGCATTCTATTCTCTATAAAGTGCATTAAACAAGCTGATTTTGGACAGGATGGACACTGTCCTAACCTACCATCATCAGAGACAAAGAGTTTGGTATTGATAAAGCTTGCACAATTGCACTTCCTACAGGTTCATGTTCATAAATAAAACAACAGTTGCAAGATCCGGAGTCCGTTCGTTTTCCAGGACAATTGAGAATGGTGACAACAAGGAAGCCTCGTTCTCTTCGGCAGCAATGGGTTTCCAAATTAATGGATGTTCGGCTTCTCAGCTTACTATTTGCGCTTCTAGTATGCACACCATGTTTGCTGGTTTCTAAAAAGGTTAGTTCTGTCATTTTCAATCTTTGGTTAGAAATGGTTTCCACCAGTTACCATGTGCTGCCCAAAATTAACAACTTTTTAATACAATATTAATTCAATTAAAAGAGAATTTAATTTGTATTTTCGAAGGATATTTTATGGTTGGCAAATTCTAAAAATAGCTTTTATGTGAAAATTGTATACTGGATTGAATAGGATACGGCTGGCAATTTCTATAACTAGCTATTGTGTGAAAATTATAGACAAACTGTATTGAATATGAAATGAAATCTCCAGTTTATTGATATACCCAAGATTCCAATATGTATATAATCACCATTCCTAAATCGCGAAGTAACCAAGTTGCGACGAGGGCAGATGCATGCATTGCCCCATGATCAAGCGGTAATCTCTGTCAAGAGATGTAAGAGATTGTCACTATTGAAGAGCTACACAAATACATCAAAGCAGAATTTGGGCACTGTATCGGTTTGCATTTTGAGGGCACAACTGGGAAAAAATCCCAAAGTCATGGCCGCAGAAAAGGCATGGACATTGCTAAAAATCCCACTATAGAGGCTGTATTTTGTGATGTTGTGCAGAAAAGGGGATTAACATCAACATTCAAAATTGACTCCGCTGGAACCATTGACTACCATGAGGGCAATCCTACAGATCCCAGGATGAAGAATGCAGCCAAGAAATGTGGAATAGAGATAACTTATGTATCAAGGCCTATATCACCTAGACTTTAAAGAGTTTGATCTAATACTTGCAATGGACAAGCAAAGCTCTAGGAGCTGCTTTTGGATTGATGCAACTATGATCTGGACTAATTTGACCAGAGTACCTCGAGCCTTACTTAAACAAGCAAAGAAAATATGTTTAGTGCATCTACTTCGAGCCTGTCGTTTGTAAACAACGCTGGAATAGTTTCTTGTGCCTTTTCCCCCAAAATAAGAAACCTCCTCCCCATCTTTCTGATAGAATGGCTTTTAAATGGATGTTAGTTACATATATTTTTATGCAAATGATCCCTCCCTGGACTATTTTTCCCCAAGTCAAAAGACTGTGGTTTTCAAAGACTGTTTCGTTTCCGAGTCGAAAATCTATATAGATCGATGGACTCCTTCCTCCAAGTTGAATTCGTTACAGTACTGTGAACGGTTTCCATGTCAAAAACATTATAAAATCTTGGTTGTTCATGCTGAAGTAGGAAATGGCGTATGAGTACTTTTGAGATCCAAACCAGATTGCAGTCGATGTCGACTTACTTGATATTGGACATGGCACGACGACCCATTGTATGAATCAATCAAGAGATCGAATCTTTTTTTACTATAGCCTGGGTGTGGCTTAACGCCTCAACCTCTAAACGAAGCAACCTGTTGCGGTATGTAACTGACCGGTAACAAACAGTGCGACTCCATATTTGACATGAAGTAATTGTTTATGCGATTTTATTTGGCAGATATTTTATATGTAGAAGCTTTTGAATAGAAGTGCTAAGTTCTGACTGATCAAACTCCCCTAGAAATTCGCAGTTGATTGACTGTGTAATTATTATAATTGAGACCTGACTGTTGAGTGTGCTTTTAATCTAGGTTCTTAAAAACGGTTGGAATATAAATAATATTGTGTATTTATTAACATGCTGGTTGATCATGTCGTAGTTTCCAATGGCAATGTTTCCATGCTTGCAGCGCTTTTTATTAGAACAAAAGTTGAAGTAGAATAGAAAGAAGATTCCCTTTAACTCACATCTGCATCCAAGTCGAATAGGAAGACGAAATCGCGCTGATAGAAATGAGGTAGATCCAATATTTATTAGTTTACCTAGAGCCGAGTCTCCCCCACACAACGGGTAAATATAAAAGGCAGGTTGGTAGGAAGTCAACTATGTATGTATTTGCGAATCGCGCCACCATGTCATATTGAAGGATTTTGAAGACTAGAAAGTGAAGTATTCTCTCCACGCTGATGCCAACAAAAAGTTAAAGTTGATGTGTAGCTATTGTAAACAATGCAAAGAAACTGAAGTTCCAGATCCGTACTATGGTGGGCTGCAGGGTTTTGAAAAGGTTTTAGATATTCTGAAAGATGCTTGTCAATCATTACTTGATGAAACTGTAGAAAGCCACTTTAAAGATATTCTTAAGGGCTCTTGTTGAGAGGTATGATGTCATTGTATTGTGTATTAGACAATATATTGTATCTAATTTTACTAAACTTATGTTGGAAGATCTTTGGAAAACCTCTTCACTTATTGGTTGCAATCTTTCATCTTTTGTAAAGGAAAAGATGAGGGTTTCTTGACTTGTGAGCTTGCATTTTTAATGTTTCTAGACAGATTGCTTTATTAGGGTGACTATGGGATGTCTCCACTACAAGATTCATTGCTTGTAACTTTTGCGTGTTCATGATTTATCAATTTTTAGTAACATTTAAGGTTGCTGATAGCTTCATAGAGCACAATGTTGAAACTTAATCTTTTAAAGATGCATTTATGAAAACCTTTGATATGTTATGAAGCCTAATCTTTTAAAGATGCATTTATGCAGACCTTTGATATGTTATGTTGATGGATTCTTAGTTGGGTAATTCAAGGAAAAAAATCAAATTAGATTTCTGTAAAGGATTGGAGATGCTTTCAACTTCTTTGGGGAATTTGACAAATCTCCAAAGAACCTGCTATTCTTTGGTAGAAACTTCTAGCAACCACAACCTATCGTAGGTGCAATGTCTAGGACATTGCCACCTCGCGGCTCTTTTTTTAAAAGTTCTCATTAATTCAAAATAAATTTAGTACTTGAAACATTATTATAATGAAGTCATACTCAAGCCGTACTCCAATTTAGTGTATGAGATCTCTTGTTTATGGGATAAAGGACAAGAGATTATAATGAAGTCACAACCAAGCCATACTCCAATTTAGTGTATGAGACCCCCTTATTTGTGGGACAAGGGATGATAGACTCCATGTGCATATCATGTAACTGCGAAAGTCTATAGAGATGAGCATACCTTATCCTCATCCAGATTTGAACCTATAACCTCCTAAAAGAAAACACATATTACACCATACATAAAACAAACTTAAATTATGAACAAAGTTCATGATGTAGCTTGGGTGGTTGGGAGGAATGATTGTTGCACTGAGAGGAGTGAGGTGCTCTACAACCCAGTATGGGGGAGATGTTGTAACGTTCCTTCCTAACAAAATAATTAAAAAAATTCATGTCGGCTCATAAAATAAAAAATTATGGAAAGTATTTAAAAAAATCCATGTTGACTCATAAAATAAACCAGCATAGATCCATCTTAAACCCGTATCAAGCACCGAGGGGGATCCAATTTCTTGAGGTGTATTTCTTTTTTTAAATTTTAACTCAAGAAATTTGATAACTCTTGATTGATAGATCTGGGTTTAAGTTTTAAGTTTTTATTTTATAAACGAACATTGATTTTTTAATTACTTTTCATAATATTTTATTTTATGAGCCAACATGGATTTTTTTTAAATACTTTCCATAATTTTTTATTTTATGAGCCGACATGAATTTATTAATGGCCTGACATAATATAATTTATTACTTTTTACTCTTTTTTTTACTCGTGTAACATTACTGGACAAACGTTACAACATCTCCCTCATACTCGTGTGTAACGTTACATGGACACATGTTACAACATCTCCCCCATACTGGGCTGTAGAGCACATTGTTTCACTGGGTGCAAAAATTATGAAAAGTAATGTCTATAAAATAAAAACTTAAAACTTAAACCCGAATCTATCAAATTTCTTGAGTTTAAATTTAAAAAAAAAAATTACACTTAAGAAATTGGATCCCTCTCGGTACTTGATAGATCTGGGTTTAAGATGGATCTATAGTGGTTACCCTCCCCACCTAGATTCAATTCTTGTAAGTGATATAATGCTCTTGTTAAGCCCCTAAAGTGAATAAGCCCCTAAAGTGAATTATATGATCTGGCCATATTTTAATTAAGTAAATTATATAATCTGCCCATACTTAATTTTCAGAAATGACATATTTCCAAGTAAAAAACAACTATGCAATCCTTATTTCGAGGAAAAGATTAAATGTTCAAATTATTATTTGTGCTTATCACATTGGAAGAGTCAAAGGCGGAAGCTATCAACGCCGGTCCCCGCCGCCCGGACACGGTCTCTGACCGGGCAGGAAGACATAATAGTTGATGCTGTGGAGGTTTGGTACCCAACCTATTTGGCACACTTAGGTTAGTTAGCTGTTTGGGCAGTTCATTGGCTGTGGATTTCAATGACCCTTGGTGCACCAAGCCATGGTCAAGTCATCATCAGATTACGACAGGCGTACGTGGCCACAAGAAAAAATAGTGGGTTTTCCTTGGTCTGCCCACAGATCACAGCACCCAACAACCTTGGCCAGTGTCTCACAGACTCTCTTCTTCCATATATATAGATTTTCTTCCATATGTACATATTTTGTCAGGTGGTAGCTATTTATAACTATAACCATCTTGGAAAATCTGCGTACGTTCGGTTTTTCTTGACAGCGGAATTGATAGAAACAACAGGAGGCGTTAGGGGTTTTAACTAGCCTCGGGGCGTGGACTCCAGGGCTACAGGGGAATTACAGACGTTTTGCGTTTCGCTTCTATATATAGAATCCAGGGTTAAAGAAGTTTGATAATATGCGGAGATTTGTGGCCGATAGATTTAGGAGGATCGCAGCCCAAACAATGGCAAAAAACCTTTCTTCGTCTTCTAATGCTACGAATCAATGTCTCAGAGGATATTCTTCTCCTTCCCCGCTTACCCTTGAAACCATTAATCCCAAGGTTGGTCTTTCATCCCCTTGTTCTCAGAGTTTTCCTTCAGCACGTGTTTTATTTTGATGTGATATTTTTTCTATTAGTTTATTGGGTTCTTTTATATTTGCAAAGTTTCAAGCTTCCTGAAGCAGTGTGATATGGATTGTAATGGCTTTTTGAATATTTCATTGTTATCATATGGGCGTCGCCTGTTCAATTCGCCATAAGAAGTTCAGTCTGTGATCTTGTCAATGTTCGTTATAGTTTCTTAAATCCAAAGTTTTTGTACCTTTATGTTTTTTTAAATATTCTTGCCTATAATCCCTGGGACCTTGTCTAATTCGAATATTTAAATTATAGTACTGTTCCTTCTTTAAACGGAAATGCTACTTATAGTAACTTGAGATGTCCTTAGGTTAAGTAACTGTTATGCAGTCCAATGCCGTCAAATTCATCGAGGCCTTTCGCAGAAATTGCGATCCGAGCACCCCAAATTGCGAAATTGCGATTTTGGCAAGAATTGCTTCGCCGGAATCAGTCGGCGAGTTGGGGTCTTATACAGCTCCGTAACTTGAGATCTCCTTAGGTTAAGGAGCTGTTTGTCCATTGCCGTCAAATTCATCCAGGACTTGTAATTGCACCTGGCCTCCTCCACGCCCACTTGGAAGGGTCATTTATTTTCATACGATGAAATTCAATTCTATCTACATGTACACCAAGAGCAACATATCCAGAATCCAGATCCCACTGAGCGGTCACACCAGATCCCATCCCTTGCCTACATAAGCAGGGAGGGCTAGCATATCTACCGTGACTCCAACTGAAAGCGAGTCTATATCATTCCAAAAAATGACCAAATTGCGGAAATCCTAATAGAAAAGTCTGGACTGAAGTTGGAAACCTCAGCCTGGTTAAAACGGGTCGCGTCATCATGAAAAGTGACGAATCCATAAAAAGGAAAAGCCAGTTAACCTGATCACATGCTTCATGCTTCTCATAGCTTGCCTTATCATCCACTTGCCTCCGAACACAATCCCTTTCCAAAGTATTGAAGCAACAAAGAGAATATTGAACTCTGCAGATATGCAGAGACCTAGTCCCAAAATATCATATCAACTTTCCAGCCCCAGATGACTATTCATGTCTTGTGACGATGGACACAGCATCTATATGTAAACCCAGGATGAAAATCTTGATCCTTGACTCTGGTTCCATGGGGCAGCCAACCGAGAACCTGTGTCTTAAAAGAAGAATATGACTTCCAAATACCTTGCCTCCTCCCAATCCATAGTAGTCTATGATCATGGACATTCTGTTTCTTTTTGAGGCGATATGTAATTGGTTGAGTTGGCCTGAACTTCACAGAGTTCCTTTGCTCAATTATCTATAATGGCTTTACACACGACCACTTCCAATTCTTCCAGATAGGTATGGAAGAATCCAGACAATCATTTGGAATCATCCGACATAATTCTGTAAAACCAGGATGATTGACAACCCACATTTTTTGAGAGTGATTACAATCTCGTCAAGATAACCACTGATCCACAGCTTTATCCTACAAATCACCTCACGCATGAAAATGTTTCCTTGCCAGTTGTTATCCTGCAAAAGTGGGAAGTAATCCCGACTGTCCTCTATCTCGAAAATGTCTAGATTGAATGTAAGTCAAATACAGGACATTCAATTCCTCTTGTCTATACAATGATCATTGTTTCTCCGTTAATGTTTCCCATTATTTCAATATGCTATGGACCTTTTTTCTTATAATAATATTTGGTTGGGGAATAGTCCAATGCGACTACTTGAATATATCAGATCTTATACCATCTGTCAGTTTCTAATCAATGCTGTTCTCAGATCAAGTTTTTTTATAAGGTTTCCCATGTTTTGAATTTTATCTGTGGAGACTAGTTGCTAAAGAGTAATGCTGTTATAAATTATCTCATGCTTGCTGAATGTCCGGGAAATGCAAGAGTGCGTTCTTTATTGTCAACTACATTTTGTTGCATAAGCTGCATGTTATGATTATTTATCCTGATGGGGTTCTGGATGTGTTCTATTTTCTGATTTCACCTTGGAGATTATGTGAATTATTCAACGAGTCAGATTTCCCCTTGGAGTTTGTGAGTTATTCAGTGAGCCCTTATATTGCTGATGCTCATCTTCTCATCTTCTTTTCCGGTTGAGGATTTTGTGTTAAATTGGACTCTCGGCCCAAGTTTGAATTGATATTTCAATTTTTTGGATTTCCAATAGAAGTTTCTCTTCTATGTGCTTGTGACTGAGATTCTAATTCAATTATTCTACTTATTGGGTGACAATAATCCAAGTGACAGTGACAATATAATAGAATCAAATCTTTCTAAATCAATTATGCTACTTAATGGCTGACAATAAATCCAAGCAACAATGAATCTTTTTGCTAAATGGCCAGAACATTCTGTATCTGGTATACTTTTATTATTGTATTTTTATATGGTTTATGTAGTTTCGATGGTAAATGGTGTTGATGTATTATTAGAAAAGCATGGGTTTTGTTTTTCTTTTGTTAGCAAAGAATGGATGCCCTATTTAGTGACATCTGAGAGAGTTACAATTCTTTAATGAACAATGATGTGGTCAGGAGCACCTTAAAATTTTGATAACTCAAATTTGTATTTCTTGTTATTAATTTGAGGGAATGCGTAATTTTTTATTTTTTTATTTTTATATACTTAAATAAAAGAGGGATAAAATTGAAATCATCACCTTCTACATTGTTGGTCCTAAAATTTTAAATTAGTATGGAGTTAACTTGGATTATTGTTCATTTTAAAAATTTGTAACACTAGAGTTTTAAGATGTTACATAATTAATACTTTTAGCAATGAGTCATAAGATTAGGCTTATTCAGAAGTGTTGTGACAAAATCTTTGCTGTTTGCCACAGGTTTTGAAATGTGAATATGCAGTGCGTGGAGCAATTGTTGCACATGCCCAGGTATTTTCTTATATCGTCTCTTCTGATTTTGCCATTTTATGAGTTTAGATTTTATCGTCAGTTACTGTCATGTTTTCCATAGCTCATGATTCCTACATATAGCTTGTCTACTTATTTCCCTCTTGAGTAGTATTCTTGTGCTTGAATTAGGACACAATAAGATGAGACATAGCGTACTGTAGCCTATAACCTGTGGAAATATTTTCACTGTAAAAGATATTTTGGTATGTGTGGTTCATTGTCATACCCTTCCTTATTCATTGTACTAGTGAGAGATGAAATTTATGTTATCTATACTGCCAAAATGTCCTTGAATATTTTTTTTTGTGTTGATCCTAGCCTTGACATCAAAATGGACAAAACGTTTCTCCTAATTAAATCTATCTATATGGATTCTGTCATGGGTGTAGCTCATGTTCATGAACTCATTATTGTGTTTGTCTTCTTGGAATGGTAGTTACAGGGTTTGTGGTTTTTACAAAATGGTATGCAAATATTTGTGGACCTTGATCCTCCATGTATGTACCAAATGGCCCAAACATTGTTGAGTTGGTAAAGTTATTGATAATTAGTTATGAAAAACTACTAAACCTTTTTAGTTACAAAAAACTAAAGCGTCAATTTTCCAAGTCCTAAAATTTGAACACAAGGCTAAAAGTGCAGTTTACAGAATAGTCATTTCCATAGCTTTTTCTTTGTAAATCAACGTGTTAACCAAATTCTCAAGTGTGGCATTCAACATTTAAATTTTTTTAATTTATAGCGGAAACCTTATATTTTTGAAGTTTCAGTCCATGTCTAGTGTATTCGTTGACTATAACTAGTATGGTGACTCAACTAGATAGTAGACTTTGTTAAATTTTGGTTAGGGTTAGGGTTAGATGCAGAAAAATAAAAAATGATATACTTTAATGCAAAATTCAATATAACAAATTTATACTGCAGCAGAATAGTACAGCAGTAGCTAAACACATTAATCAGACTGTATAATTTAAAACATAATTTTCATCTCTTTCACCTTTAACACTACCAAGTGGGTCCTCGTGTTAAAGCAATCTTCAGTAACATGTAATCAGCAGTATTAATAATACATTTAATTCATAATAAGAACAAGGTAAGGATACTTACCTGGAGTGTGGGACCCTTCCTGTTTTATACTCAGAAGAAATAACTTTCAGAAAAGACTGTGCTTCTCAGAGGCCAGTCAATCACTAGGAACTAGCTGACCCTTCTAGAGGGTAAGTACAAACCAGAGAGAGAGAGATGGTAGGGCTGTAGTGCAGCTAACAGGGTTGAACAAAGACAGTCAAAACACAGTAAAAGACTCAGCACAAACACAATCACAACAGATATGGACTCATCGAAATCTCAACACAAAAGATCAGCCCTCAATAAGTCTCAGAATCATAAATCCAAACACAACTAAAACTCAACAAATAAGTTCGACCACAGGCCAAGTATCAGCACACAAAGTCTAGGCACATAGAACAGACTCAGCAAAGTCTGAGATCAATAAATCAGATCTGCAAAAGGTCTTTACACAAAAGACCTAATAACCAGGTCTCATAACATTCTTACATATGCACTCAGTAGATCAGATCCTACAGGCCTTACAGCATACTAGATCAGACCTTTAGGCCTCACCGCCTTCACAAGAATGTACTCAGCAGGTGGACCAAACCCCAGGCAGACCTCAACAAGGAGATCAGATCAGAATGGAAACATGGCTCAGTCATAGATGGCAGAATGGGCCTTAATTGAATCACAAATGGGTAATACAGAGCTCGGCTAGATAGTTCAGGGCTCCAGAAGTTCACAGGTCAGCAGATCTGGGCTCACGGCCTCCTTAACAATGCACACAGCAGGCAGAAAGGCTCACGGTTTAGTCAAGCAACAGATCGGACCTCAATCAGCAGATGGATCAGACTTCAATTAAACCATTGAAAGCAGATCGGGTCTCAGTTTAGCCACAGAACAATACATAGAGCTTCTCCAGTCACGGCTGAGTTTAGCTAGGCCTTCTGGATGCAAATCGGATGGTAGGCAGGCTGAAAAGACTTTAGCTAGGTCATGACTCATCCAAGTATAGCAGCAGCGAACCCTAGCAATGATCAGGCAGATCTGGAATGTTCAGCAGGTGGTTGGCCTCCAAAAATTCAGCAGTAAAAATCTTGACGTCAAACAGATGGATCAGAGTTGAGATGTGAGACCATGAATTGATGTTAAATGAGTGAACATGAGTGAACATAGTGTCTTAATGGCTTCTAGAAGAGTCATTAAATTATTCTTTGATTTAGTTAGGGTTCCACTAAATGAGGAAGGTACCAATAAGTAGGGGTTAAGACACCAAATAACTTATAAGTTATAACAATAAAATAGCATAAAATACAAATAGGTTGACTTCGGTGGGTACTAGGTCAGGTCATGTTACCACATATAATTAATTAGGTGAGGGTACAAGGACCATTACATGGTACAACATAAAACAAGTGTGGGTACATGACCCATAACCCCTAGGACCAAGGGTGTACCACAAAGTGAACAATCAACCATCGTACCCATAAGATAAAATAAAAAATAACTCAAGGTGGGTAAATGATCCTACTAACCACAAGTCAAAGACAAGGTACCACAAGACCAATAATCAACAAGGTGTAAAGAGTCAAGACCAAGGACAAAGGGGGTACAACCAATCATCTCTCTCTCAAACATACAACTTCATAATGCTATAGTGCTTTGAGGTGTCATATTCAAACCATTGTTTAGGAAACAATATACAACAATTCAACTGTTGAGAAATATAAGGGTCAACAGAAGAATATATGGAACCAAATCTGACCCAAATTCTGAAAGTCTCATCACAAGTGTGTTAGAGAGAGATAGGTCTAGTCCACTACAGAGAGAGAATACAAAAGCTAAGCACAAGTGCACCCAAGAGAAAAACTGCAAATCACAAGAGGAAAACGCCAAATTAAGTGCACTTAGGCTTATAACACTTGTATTTATCAAGATCACAAGATGAGATGACTCAACAAGAGCTTGAGTTGTGTATATATGCACAACCAAAGAGAGGTGTTCCTTCAAGATGGTGTTATGGGACCACACTCCTAGAGGGTTATTGAGCCAACATATCAAGTTTGACTAGGTTAGTCTTAACTGTAAACTCAGTATACAACAAATGAAATAAAATATGGCTTTAGCCGTAATTACAAGCACATAATGAGACATATGAATGGGTTGTGGCTATACGCCAATAATTCCGACAACCCCCTTGTCCTAAACAGGGGGCCATGGATCAGCCCTCCAAACTCCACATCACTCCTTCATACAAGCATCAAGATTAATAATTGAATGTGGATGAAAGAAATTGAGGGATAACATCACCCTTCAACTTATAAGGAAAAGGAAGAGAAGGTACAAGGTCATCAGGAGATACTTGAAGAAGGTGAGGTTTTAAAACCTAAAAGTGGCTACTTGGGGGCCAAATTGAGTGACCTGCAATTGGTTTAAGCATTAATATTAATAGCCCAAGGGGGTAGCTTGATGAAATTTTGCCAATGTACTTGGGTGTTTGGCTAGCTCTGTGAGAGTACTTGTTTGGTCTGAATCCCCTTGGGTGAGGCACACTAGTCTGCGTTGACTGGTTTACTAGGGATGCCATCTGTGAATTTGGTGAAGCATCCCTTAGGTTTCCTTTCGAGGTTCTCCTTCAAAAAAAAATCCATTTTAATCAACATTAAGGATTTAAGACCTCAGATAATTACTCGCAAGAACTCAAGCTTGTGTATGTGACCCAATGAATCCTATGGGACACCTAAATTGTTTGGCCTGGCTTCATATGATTAACCTACCATCAATCAGATGTATGAAGAACTAGGGTGTAGTAATGCGCCCTCTATAATATCATGATTAGCTGGAAGTGTGCAAAAGTCCAGTTGTGCATTGCAATTTGAAAACAGTTCATTCTAGTGGTTTATTTGTCTCTTACTTGTAACTTATCACCCCACCCTCTAGCTTGAGAGTTGTCTAAGACAGTTTGTCCTGGACGGGGAATTTTCACCCGAATCTGGTGTTTTTTATTTTGCAAAATCTGAATTTAACTGTGTTTTAATGGCGATTTTGATGGTAGAAACAGATTCAACACCATCAAAACCCCTTGGGGCACCCAAAATTTCAGAGTTTGAGAGTTGTAACCAGGATTTTTTCAAAATCGTGCCCAAAAAATCAAAATTTTCCGTTTGAAATCGTAGAAATTTTAGACCATGCGTCTAGCTTGTAAGCAAAAGTGAGATGTTCCTCGTGGCTTACGAAGATCCTTAATCAACAACTGGCTCACAAAGAGGGAACATGTCACATGTGTGATTTGAACCCAGATGGGGTGGATAACAGTATCTGCTCTAAACCACTCAAGCTTTCCCAATTGGCAAACACAATTAATTCTAGTATATATTTCAATCCATCTTTCTTGATTGTTGCATTGAGAGAACTGATCTGCATGCTATAGCCCAGGTGAATGAGATTTGTCATATCTGTTCAACCATGTTTAACATTTATAAACCAAAATAAAAAGTTGGAAGTCCATAATATAAGAAAGAAAATAACAAAAAGGCCAATTGTCAATCACCATAGTTGCCTTAATGTAAATATATACCAAAAATAAGGTGCAATCCTCTTGGTGCTTACAAGATCTGGAATTAAGATGGATCTCTACTAGTTTTTTATAATAATAATAATAATAATAATAATAATAATATTAGTAGTAGTAGTAGTAGTAAAATAAACTAGTAGAGATCTTGTAAGGACCAAGAGGGTTGTACCTTCCTTTTTGATCCCTCCTGGTGCTTAATACATTTGGGGTTGAGATGGATCTATTCTAGTTTTTCTGATTTTAGGTTTTTTATGGACTGTTTCACATTGTGGAAGTCATTTCAGATAACTCATGGTTGTGGTCAGTTACTTTCATCACTCGATTTACTTAACACTTTATTCAGCAAGCTTTTATAATTCTGTTTGACATCCTATTTACTTTGTCTTGTATTTATCCGAGTTATATGCCTCATGAGATCCTCTTACCTCATTAGTGAGCGAGAAGGCTATAGAGTATTTTTATAAAGAAAATAATTAAGTCACAGATGGGTACACATGAATACATGTTTAAATCCTAATCTCAAAATGAGCAACTTCAACGTAGAAGATCTCACTGGACAGTATAGAGTTTATTAAATTTTATTAAGAATACAATGATTCTGTAAAACAAATTACGGTATAGCAGAGTTGCTAAGTCAAAATGGTATGCAATTCTGTTTCTTTAATGTTTTCCTATTTGCTTAAAGATCCTTTTTTTATATGCTGATAATCTAGGCTATTAACAGTGGGTAAACTAGCATTATTTATGTCAATAGGAGATTGTTATTTTGTTCTATCTCATAATTTTTAGTTTTCTCATATTCTTGTTTTGTTTTGGCAGAGGCTACAAGAGGAATTGCAAACAAAGCAATCTTCTCTTCCTTTTGACGAGGTTTGTCATTCTCATCATTTAAACTTTAGATTCTCAAAAAACTACTTTACCCATTCAGTTTGAACTTTTTGGACCCAGAAAAAGGTCTCATTTCAAATTCTTTAAAATTAAAGTAGAGAAATAAAATTGGATGGTTCATCTTCTTTGGTTATTGCTCCAATGGACTAGTTACTTTGCTACGAGTGAATCCTTGAATCTTGCAATCTAAGTGGTCTTTTCATTGCTCCAACTATAATCCAAGTAACCTCTCTCTCTATATTTTTATATTCTTTTTGAAGTCTGTCTAATAGTTTGCTTAAGCTATCTAAATACTATTTTCATCCATCGTTCTTTTTGTTAACACCTTAATAGTTTCTTCTGGAGTCTTAGCACTGCAATTTGTGCTACTATTTTTACATATTAAGTCTCCATAGCAGAGAAACCATATTTTTCTGGCTTATGTGGAGAAATTAGTTTTCATTCAAATTGTGGAGATATTTATACGTCTACTCAACTAGAACTGTTGATACAGGTTAAAGTATCATCAGTGAATTTTTTATTGCAACTGAATCAATATCTGTCTTTGCCAAACTGTTGATGTGGGTTAATTTGTTAAAGTATAATCAGTGAATTTCGTAATTGCAACTGAATAAAGATTTGTCTTCGCAGATTATCTACTGCAATATTGGAAATCCACAGTCCCTAGGTCAGCAGCCTGTAACATTTTTCCGAGAGGTTTGTCTATCCCCTTATCTTTGGTGTATTTGTTGATCAGTATAATTTCTGGGAAATGTGCTTTAAAGTTTTGATTTATTCCTTTTTGTTGTTGTCTTTAAAGGTGCTAGCTTTATGTGACCATCCAGCTCTTTTAGACAAAGATGAAACACATGGCATCTTTAGGTATTCCAAGTTAAATGTGCACTATTACTTAATTTTAAAAGATCCACTTGAGTTTGGTTGAATGTTATATGTTAAAAGTACAATATGTTTTCTTCAAATGCATAGTTCTTTTCCTTGCTGTTAAGATTTTGATCTTTCCTGTGATAGTTCTGATTCCATATCGAGGGCATGGCAAATCCTAGATGGCATTCCTGGAAGAGCTACTGGAGCTTACAGTCACAGTCAGGTATAAGTATGCATTCAAAGCCGTAGGGTTTTCTTTCCAACTTTTATACTACTCCTGTAAAAAGCTTAAGTTGCACTGTACCATGAGTGTACTGAGGCAATGTTAAAAGACCTAAATTTTTTATAATATGTCAAAGAATGGATGAGGTTTATGATTGTAGTATACTACCAATCTCTCTATTCTTAAATCCATGGTTTGGCTTCCCACCCCCTGCAGACTTTACACAAGTGGAGTATAAACAAATATCTCAATTCTTAATATAAGTTGTGTTTGGACCACTGTAGGATTTTGTTGGATTTCAGTCTTTCATTTAGATCATTTCCAACTATGCCACAGACTATTTGTGTTGATTTGGCATCTATGCCATGAGTAGTATATGTTTCTGTGATCTTTCTCTTTCGTCGTCGTCTCCTTGTTTTCAACAAGTCTCATTGATATTATTGCCATGTTTACTAGTTGATATTAATCTATATGCCTCCATCTTTGATTGAAAGGGTAATAGTTGGGTTGCTAGTTGTCCTGTTATGTCTTCCTAGTTTTGAAATCTGGAAAAATCAAAGGCAACAAGTGATGCAAAAACCTTTTTTTTATCAATGCCTTATACCACGTTTCAACTTTCTTGTATCTAGTTTCTGTATTTTCCTTTTATATGAAAAAAATTCATCCAGCATTAAAGACAGTTGTCCATAATTTTTTTTTATATTTCTAGCAGGATAGATGTATGCCATCACCATCCTAGTTGTTTTGCTTCATGTTTACCAGCAAGTAATGAAAACATTAAATTAACAGTACACCTCCTTTCGTTAAATAGTAAATACTAAACAAGTTTTCCCTACATGTGTATCTAACTCTTCTGCCATCTACAGGGTATCAAGTGTTTACGTGATGTGATTGCTGGTGGTATTGCTGATCGTGATGGTTTTCCATCCAATTCAGACGACCTGTTTTTGACTGATGGTGCAAGTCCTGGGGTATAATAGACTAAAACTGTGATGATGAAATCTCATGTCTGGACTCTTGGTTTGTTTGATCTGAGACTCTAATTACTTTTGAAGACACGGAGTCTTACTGTTCACTGTTTATTGGATATCTCATTCTCAGGTTCATATGATGATGCAACTGCTAATAAGGTCAGAGAATGATGGAATTCTTTGCCCAATTCCACAGTACCCGCTTTACTCCGCATCTATTGCTCTTCATGGTGGGACATTGGTAAGTATATCTAGCGAAATGGCTTCTTGCTTTCGCCCTTCATTTGTTTTCAAGGGTTGCTATCTGAGATTAACATAACTTGTCTTATAAATGTACCTTTGCAATTTTTGGTTTGAATTACATTGAACAAAGTAGATTACTAATATTATCTTAATATTGAAGGTTCCATACTACCTTAATGAGGCAACAGGATGGGGTTTAGAAATTTCTGAGGTTAAACAACAATTAGAAGCAGCACGAGTAAGAGGTGTTGATGTTCGGGCTATTGTTATCATAAATCCAGGAAATCCTACGGGTCAGGTATGCCATTAATTTAAAGCAATAATTTATTTCACTAGTAACCACAACTTATCCTCCAAGATCTGCCTTTCACTGGTATTGTCTTTGAATACTTTGAAATGTGAATGCAAATAAGTTATCTGAGATCCATGCACTCATCTATCGAACTCTCTGGGTAAAGCACTACAACAATTGTATGCATTCTAAAGGGCAATGGATAGAGTTGATATGAAATTGAATTTTAATTATTCTTGGGATTTTATTTTTGGCAGTGACCTCTTATTATGCGTTTGTATGTTATACAGGTTCTTTCAAAGGAAAATCAAGAGGAGGTTGTGCAGTTTTGTAAGAATGAAGGTTTGGTTCTTCTTGCCGATGAGGTAACTCCAGTAATCATTTAGGGTTTTCAGTAGGTATTTTATTTTTCCTTGATTTAATATGATATGAATGCTGCCAGAAAAAGTTGGTATCATGTATGTTATACTCCATAATAATGAGATTTGCATGGTTGTTTTTTGTGAAGTTGTCCAAACTAATTTATGTTAATTGTTGAAATAGTAGTTCAAAAACTGTTACACATTTGCACTGTTTTTGGTTAATTAGTGCCACTAAGTTGGTAGAGAGAGAGTGCAATTCTAAGTACATCCTAAATATGTTAGATTGATTGCATGCTTGGTATGTGCAGGTTTATCAGGAAAATGTTTATGTGGATAATAAGGAATTCCACTCTTTCAAAAAGATAGCGAGGAGTATGGGTTATGGTGAAAAGGACATTTGTATTGTGTCTTTCCAGTCAGTTTCCAAAGGTACCTTCACATTTCAGCGGTTTCTCTTGATATAATACGTACTACTTGTCAGAATATATTTAAGGATCAAAATATTTTATAGAAATATTGATTAGTTAATTTTAAAATTCTATGAAACGAGATACATATGCAATGTCAACAAATGCCTGATGAAAAATAGTTTACTATCAAGAGATGCAAATTTTGGCTAATATAGTATAACTAGTGATTTACTGCAAATTATTTCGCTAATATAATTAAAGGCTTTATGATGTGTGATAGATCTAATTTCTTAGATGGTCAAAATAGTCATGTCGATAAACAGACTGGAGAGTTTTCCCTTTAACTGTGTCTAGTGAGTTATGTTTTGATTTGAAGGTAGGTAATTACTAATTGAATCAAATAAAAGAGTTTTCGATGCATGATGTATCCCTGCATAATTTTGCATTGACTTATATGGGCTTAGCTTGTGTATTCTAGTCTGATTGTTCACTAGGGCCAATCACTAGAGTTGTATGATTTCTTAATTTCAATTGTGATTTGGAAACCTTAAGAGTCCAAACTGCTTTGTGAGAATTAATAAATAAGATGATAATCAGTTGGAAACTCTTGTAGCTACACTGCTTTTAAGTTTTATCAAGAAGCAAATCAAAACTTGATCACCGTAACATGGGTGTCTGTGATTCCAGACCCTTCTTTTTTGTGTTAAATGTAGCTCTGGAATGTCATTTACCAGACACCCTGTTGTATCTGACAATGCTCAATGCTTAAGCGACAGTACTTGTAACCTAAGTCATTTGGTTTGTGTTCGTGTTCGTATTCAAATTTGGGAACAATGAAATTCAAAAAAAGTTGCCAGTGCAAAAAAATATGATAAAAATTTGTCCTTGAATCTTGCAAAGAGTTGAGAAAATTTCATTTGTAACTTCATTTATTCAAACAAAAACAAATAAGTATCTTGACTTCAAATTGACCCAAAAATATGTTTAGCAGAAAACAAATCTAAACAATTTTTTACCAGTTTAAAAAAAATCTCTTGGCCGACTAAACTCACCACTGCTCGTGATTGACAAAATTCAAACATTTTTGAAAAAATTGCCAAGTGCGGTGACAAAACATATGCATAATCCTACACAGGTTCCAGTTCATCTAGGTAGCTTAAAATGTTGTGGTTACTAGCACTTTTTGCATTCAGTGTCGCTCTGACTGGCATGCTATTTTCCTGCATCTTTTTGTTTTTGATGATACTTCAATGAAAATACCTAAGAAATAAACACAAGCAATGTGAAAAAATCCTGTATTGAGACATATTTCCACATAAGAAACACTATTCCTAATGGGATGCAATATGAATCGCTGTAGCGGGGATGAAGCAGACTCCATGCTTTTGGAATAGTTATAAACTGAACATCTGTTTCCACCTCTTTGCTTAATTTCCAGCCTTCATAATAACTGTCTAAATATGTTTAGTTCAAGACACTTCAAAGTTTGACACGCAAAATTGCTTGGCATATTCTTCATGCATTTCAGTGTATGATGTGCTCTGATACCTTTCCTACCAGCCTGCATGTTGGTATCTGCTGGTTGGTTTTGTGAAAAATGGAATCTGCCGGTGGCATTGAGATCCAAATTCCAATAGCTGGTTGGTGAGAGAGAAGATAAAAAGTTCTTAGAGTAATAACGTTAAAAACTTGCATTACATCGAAAATGAATGAGAAGATGCCTTTTTGGCTTATGGTTTCATCAATTAGATATTAACCAATTTAATTTTGTATGGATAATATTGTGTACCACTAACATGGTGGTTATGTTCTTAGGATCATATGCAATTGCTACAGTATCAAAAGCGTATTTCCTTGTGCTTCCACTCTCTTGTATAAAGAACTTTTAATATATTAGGCACAGCATCTAAATGAGTTGCTATATTAAATAGAACCTTAAACTATTTGTCTCAAGTCGTCTTTTTTATTTATTTATTCAACCGTAAGTGTTGTCAATGGACATAGGACCTTCAACTCGTTGATATATTGACATCTTTTATTTGGAGTTTAGATTATATCTGCAGGAAAGACTAAATCTAGCCAAAACTTTTTTCCAAGAAAAATATCAGGAGGATGCTTCCCCACATTCGTGGATAGCATCCCTAGTAAACTCGTTGGCATAGACTAGTGCAGCTCACCCATGAGGACTTGAACTAGGCACCTTCTGGCACAGAACTAGTGAAAGCCCAGCAACACTAGTGACAACCAGTTGTGCCAACACCTTGCACCTAGATATAACCAATACTTGTGTAGAATATGTCAGCATTAACTATGAATAATAAATTGATGAATATTTTACACTGATTTTGTAGAGCTGTTATACCTCAAATTGGATTACATGCTATGAGAGTTAATTTAGTACTCATATATCCTCCCTACATTTTGAAGGTTATTATGGTGAATGTGGAAAAAGAGGTGGATATATGGAGGTAACTGGACTTGACAACGATATCAAGGATCAACTGTATAAAGTGGCATCCGTGAATCTTTGTTCCAACATTTCTGGTCAGATACTGGCTAGTCTTGTAATGAATCCCCCAAAGGTACATGTCTAGAACTGGTATTTTTTATGATTTTTGACTTGCAAACATTTTCTGTCTATTGACCTGTTAGTAATATGTCTTCTATTTACTGGGCTAATTTTGAATACCTTTCTGTAGAGTGGAGACGAGTCATTTGAAATGTTCTGTGCAGAGAGGGATGGCATTCTTTCATCTCTTGCAAGTCGTGCCAAGGTCAGTTCTATTGACATTCAATGGTGAATGACTGTTTTGATCTTCCTAAATATAGAAGACTTATGATCTGCTATCTACTTCCTCTTTTTGTGGTCGAGAGTTTAGGAAGATTTTATGTTAACAAATAGAAAAGTAGAGGGCTTTTTAAACATAGAAACTGATATCCATGATCATACAGAGGCACTTAAGGATTTCCACCCAAACATTGACAAAATAAACGTGACAGGCATTCCTAGCTCAACTGGAAAACTTCATGCACATGTAATGATGCTTTTTGCAAATTAAGAATGTTCCAACTTCCAATTTTGGCACCATGGAATTCTTATTTAGGCAACCATAATAACTATGCACCTAACCTATAGTTGAAAGTACTGGAGGTAAGAGACCTCACCAATTAACTCAACCCAGATTAGCACATGGCCTATTGTCATATTATACAAAATTCTCACCATAAAGATCAAACCAAATGGGGTGCAAATTGAATCTAACAGTTGGGGAGCAAAAGCTTAAAAAAATTCTCCATGAGCTTTCCAAAACTTTGTATGCTCACTTCTCATAACTCCTTATTTCAGTTCCATTTTGTTTTGCATAATATGTTAATTGATGTACAGAAATTGCCATGCACACACATCTAGATATAACTCTATGCTACGGTCTTCCACATGAAGTTTTTTGGGGAGCTTGAGAGGAGGCAACTAGAGCACAGGCTGGAGTCCAATCGGCACTCTAGACCATTGATCACATTTTTACACTCCAGGCCATCATTGAGGAGGTGCAGCATTGCTTTTTGAAAGCCTATTGCTGCTTTGTAGACTTTCGAAAAGGATTAGACTCTGTTTCCAGAGAGACATTGTTCCAGAGGTTCAAGGACATTGGCATTTCCAGAGATCTTCTGTTATTTGTCATGAGGTAGAAGATGTAATGCATCATTTTTTATTTGGCCTTGATTCTGCAATGACAAATATTTGGAAAGACAGATATTTGCTTGCAGTGTACTGCATGTGGATAAATAATGTTCTTTGTTAATTTATCTCTACAAGAAGATGCATGGTGGCTAAGCATGCATCATACTTTAAATATGGAAAGTGCACAATAGGTAAGTGACAGAAGGATGACTTATTCCAACAGTTGTCAGCAATATATATCAGATATTTCGCACTGGTTTTAGAATCACTGGGGATTTACTTGCTTTGTATCACTGCTAGACCTACTCCTGATATGTGCTTGTGATTCTGTCATGACATCTTTCCTTCGAATCATCTGAAATGAAATATTTTCAACAATGGCAGGCTATCCCTATCCATACACAGATATGGAAAGTGCACAATAGGTAAGTGACAGAAGGATGACGTATTCCAACGGTTGTCAGCAATATATATCAGATATTTCACACTGGTTTTACAATCACTGGGGATTTACTTGCTTTGTATCACCGCTAGACCTACTCCTGATATGTACTTGTGATTCTGTCATGACATTTTTCCTTCGAATCATCTGAAATGAAACATTTTCAACAATGGCAGGCTATCCCTATCCATACACTGAGACTATAGGTATCTACCTGCTTTATGCTAGGTATCAGCCATTGACTTTATATCTTTGTGGAATGCAGTCACAATTCCCTTGTGACGTTTGCTTCAAAATTGGCTTATTCGTTGATGAATTCCTGCTACCTACACCTTTCTGGTTTATATACATTTCATCTATTTCATGGCCAGTTTGGCATTTGTATAGCAGATATATAATACTCGATATGAGTTAAACATTTTTGTCTTTTAACAAAAAAATAGAATGATATAGAGAAAGATTAGCATAGCGGCCGTGCAATGGCAACATGCACTAACTGAGAAACAATCAGGTTGCTGGATTGATGAATTTCCTATTGTATTAGACTTGAGCAATGGCTGTATATCTTTTTAGTTGACACTTCAAATCTTACTTCATTGTTATAATGTCTTAATAGATGCCCCAACTTGACTCAATTTTGTCGTCTTATGATTTTAGTGGGTGACTATTGCAGACCTTAGTGGAGGCATTGAACCAGTTAGAAGGTGTTACCTGCAATGAAGCAGAGGGTGCAATGTATGTCTTTCCTCGCCTTCACCTACCACAAAGAGCAATCAAAGCTGCAGAAGCAGTAAACATGGTGCCAGATGCTTTCTATGCTCAAAGATTATTGGAAGCCACAGGCATTGTGGTTGTTCCAGGTTCTGGATTTGGTCAGGTAAGCTCTGTGGGTTATTACTAATTTCTGTATTTTCAATCTTATTTTTCCTATTTTATAAGTAAAATATATCTTTTAATTTTTGATGCATTTTTATTTTGCTTGAAGGTACCTGGCACATGGCATTTTCGAAGCACAATTTTGCCCCAAGAGGATAAGATGCCAGCCATAGTTTCTCGATTGACAACATTTCACCAAAAGTTTATGGAAGAATTTTGTGACTAAGCATGTTTGGATATATGTTTACTTGTGCATCAATTTAAATTGAAGGTACTACTTAATGTGAGTTGCATGAAACAGTGCCCTGTTCTATGTGGGTGATAGTTAAATCATTATTTATCTAAGCCCTCTCACCCGTTCCTTCAATAAACTTTGGGCTGATTTGACAGCATTGCTGTTCCTTCAATAAACTTTGGGCTGATTTGACAGCATTGCTGTTCCTTCAATAAACTTTGGGCTGATTTGATGATTTGTTGGTATTCACATCAATTTCAAGTTTCAACTAGTTTACAGGTTGGTAGTGCTGCTGTATTCAAATCCAAGATGATATTTTATTAATGATGTGAATGTTATCGAGCATTTTGCAAAACATGACACCTCCTATAAATCGTTTCATATGCTAAAGTTCGGTTGCAAGTTGTCTCACTCCTAGCAATGCCATGAAATTGTTTGAAGTTTGGAACAAAACCGAAGGTATAGGTGCATGATTAAGTTATTAACTTATGTATTTTCCAAGTGAAATACTAGGAGCCATGTAAGGACCTCAAGCACTAAGTTACACGTGGCTTGATAATTGCTGGCTAAGTTACACCATATGTCCTTGTTGGGTGTTAAATTTTCAGAATTTACTTCAATCAGATGTCCTGTTTTCTGATAGATTTGACATTGGAAAGTTGTATTTTCATAATCCAAAATCTGCATCCATCTAAAACTTTATCATTTCGGAATCATTTTGTCTGAAAAACCCTTACTGAGGTCTATCTCAACACAGATATGAGCATATGTGCACAAACTTGCTATAGCTCTCTCAACATTTGTTTTTATATAGCTGCCTACTTTATTTCCAATATCCTTAAGAACTGATAAATGCCAGAAATGTAATGGCATATTTGGAAGCAAACTTAGATTGTCATTTTGGTGATTGTGAGAGTGTAAGGGTCAAAATCTGGAAACCATGGAATAATAAAAAGTCCCGCTCTTGCCCAAAACTAGGGGCCCTCAAACACATTCGGATAATCAATATAATTGTAAACTTAAACAATAAAGAAGCCATCAGAGCCTAGAGATACCTCACAATTAGTTGTCCAAGTAGAGTGGATTAACTGATGCAAATCTAAAGGAGGCCAATACCCATTGAATTTGCATGTGATTGCTCTTGATTTAAATATTGAGTAGAGGATTGTGACCTTTAATGTTGAGTCCCCCACCAATGACACCTCTTCTGATTTCTCCACGATATATGTGCCAGGCATGAAAGGTATTGATGCAGATGGAGTGGGTGAAGGTTTGGAGGATGAAGACATGCCTTTGCCCATTGCTCCTTTATGTATGTGTAAAACAAGAAAGAGTTGAATCCATGTATGAATTCTATAGCAAAGCCCGATCCTTGATTTGTTTTCCTTAAAACATAAGTTTTTGTTGATCTATTGTAATTTGGCTTAAGTGCTCCACTTTTAGTTTTATAATAGCTACAGATTCTTTAGAGTGCACCCACAACATCAAAGTTTTCCTTAAGAGCAATTTGATCATGATTTGAAAGCATGCTGGGTGAGCATGCACTTTTTTGAACACATTGTGAACATCATCCAATTGTAGAATTGTTAGCATAATGAATCAACACTGCCTTATACATGAATTACATCAAACACTTTGCGTGCAAACCTTTCTTCAAACAATAGGCTTGCAAACTCCGTGGCCGTGCCATAGACACATCATAAATCTCTATTTGGCTTCCTTTGTCCTTCCCACCACCTTAGCGAGGAATTTTTAAATGAATCAATCTTTTCCTCACAAGTGGGTTAGAGATTAGGGAACTCCATGGTAACAAGCTAGTGGTTGCTACATTAAAAAGGAAAGGGGTATTCCCTTGCTCGTTGATTGAGTCCACTGGAGAGAACACTGGACGTGGGGTCGAAACCCTGCGATGTCCTATCAAACATAGTGGGGGCAACAAACTGAAAGGAACTGGGTGGCCTTGGACGAAGCAGGTTATTAGTAACAAGCTAGAAGTATTTTGGACCCTATATAGCATTGGCAAGGAAAAGGCCTTCACCAGGTTTACATAGCGATGAACTAAATCTACTAGAATTGCTATTGCTACAAAGAAACCTCTTCCTCATTCATTCATATTTATACATATTATACATTCATTCATATTTATACCTATTATACATAGACATTATGAATTTTTTATGTATCTCACATTCAAATGTATTCTATTCAAATTTAGTGGCATCTGAACTTTTTTTATGTTTCATGTTTTTGTTTTGATAAAATGCTTCCTCACAATTCGTGTATTTCATTAAAAAAAGGGGGTTTTAAGCAGCACTAGATATATATAGATATTATGCATTTGCATCTTACATTCAAATTTGTGAAGGGCATTTGAATCTTCTATGTTTCATGTTTTTGTCTTGATAAAATGCTTCTTTTAAGTATTAATATGAATAAAGAATGTACGATGTGGGCATTTTATTAAAAAATGTGGGTAGCACAAGCTAGACTAATAGGTGGACCCAAATAAAAGATTACTTAAGAAAACAAATTTGCCACTGTATTAAGAAAATACATTAAATCATAACAACACAAAGTTTGGCCTTTTGACACACCTATTAAGAGGCACAAGTATCATGGTCCTTTGGGGTGAGCTCCAATCCTTTAATAGTTTGGTGACTTGAAAGCTCCCAACGATGTCTTTGGTGATTTGAATGGTAAGCTCCCAAGGATCATTGCCTATTTTGGTTTTGGATGTTTCTCCATCTTAGTAAATGTAAGTGTGAGTTGAGGTAATTTATTGGTCAATGGTAGGGGAGGGGGAATACAATTGTATTAAGAAAAGACATGAAATCATAACAACACATAAACTCTGGCCTTTTGACACACCTATTTAAGAGGCACATACATCATGTTCCTGGTCGGTGGTCTCCTATACTTCATTAGTCTTTACTGCCTTGAATGGTAGGCTTTGATCACTTCACTACTCAAGTTTTGGGAGTTTCTTCATCTTTGTAATTGCATGAGTGAGTTGGGGAAATTTATTGCTCCGGTGCTAGACAAGGGGGTTGAGGGTGTCAATAATCTATTCTTTCTTGAATGACTCGATTAGCTTTGTGCCAAGGCTTACCTTCTTGGTGTTGGCCTTAAGGGTGTTGGGGATACCTAGAACATGTGGAGTGGATTAGGGCTCCTCCCATTACTCCATAGCTTCAATTCCACCCCCCCATATGGTAATTTGCAAATATGGGTTGTCATAGATTAGTGAGCTAGCTATCATACTAAGATAAATTTCTAACGAGGGCAGCTTTATTGAACACAACATTCATTTTCTTCCAAATGATGAAAATCTTAATACTTTGACATATCGTCATGCTGTGTGAAACTCAACTATGCAAGGCGGTTTAGCTCTTAAGAGGGTGACTTGATAGGAAACGGTGTAGGGAGGAGATGCTCACATAATTTGGTGACCCAATCCTTGGAACCTTGGCATATGAACAATTCCAAAAGAGGTGTTTAAGTCTATTATAGTTTCTACATATAGGAAACAGGAGGAATGTTCAAATGAGTAAATTTATTACCAAGAGCTAGCCCCCCAAGACAATGGGACTAGTCCAATAATGCTATCTTAGTTGTTTCACTATTTTCCAAATACTAAAAACCTTGAAGAGCAAAGTCTAATGTTGAAGTTTGAGCCTCTAGAGCTTTTAAAGCCAATTATACAACATTTTTATAGAGCCATTTCTAGCCCTTATATAGGGTTGTTCTTCTTCAAAGCCTTGGCTTTTGGTGTTTTCGCAAAGCTTTAGGAGCTTGAAGTCCTAGCTTGATGAATAAAGGATTTGGGATAAGGTCCTTCCATCGACACTCTACCTATTGGGTTTGCTTAAGTCAAGGCACCATATCTCAACTCCGGGTATCAAAGACATACACAATATTGTTAATGTCCCTTCTAAAACTTCCAAGGCTAAGAACCTCCTTTACAAATAGATAAAGGTCTTGGCTAGAACCTTTTCAAACTTGTACAGATAGATAAAAGGAAGATGTCCAATATCTAATTAAAGAAGAATATATTCACAAAGCTTTTCCATTACCAATGACAAAATTTGGGGATATATCATTTATTAGGTAGTGGAAGCGAGGACCTTAGAGAATGGTCATTGTGTTGAACAAAGTAAGGTGCTTTACAAGTTTTAAGACTAATTTTTATGCTTTTATTAAATATTGGCCTAAATATCAATATTGATGATTTTTTCAAACCAAAATAGTTGCTTAGAATACTATACTTACGGATAATATTTGAATACTTAAAAAATACAACCCAAGGGAGGGAGGTGTGAGAAGCAAGGTGCGCTACAACACATACAAGAGAGATGGTTACAAGCACACTTCAAGGTTTTTAATCATGCTTGATCTTAATAGATAGCTATGGTTAACATGGATCTATGCTAGTTAAATGATAAGAGTTTGGTCTAGTTAGGTTGGGCTTGATGGCTTCTGAAGATTCCAAATGATTTGAGCAACGAAGATCCCTCTCACTATTAGATGGGTAGGGCAACAAGTGTTTATTGGGACTTGGCCTAGATTTCTTGCCCAAGGGAACTCTAGAGCGAATATGATTCCTTAGAAGCACCTTCTAGGTTTCATTTACTTCCAGTTTAAAAGTTGCCCACTTAACACAAAGTCCTTGAGATTGTGGTAATGTCTTGATATTGCCCAAATCACCTCAATCTTTGGGATTGCAATATAAGTTCCAATTAACTTGATGGAAGCCTTTGCTTCCATCGATATTGGACTAGAGAAAATTGTCTACTCTAGTAAGCATAGAGGGAGGGGACTCACTTTGGTGAGTGGTAGACTTGGGTGGCTACCAAAACTTTTATGCATATTTAAAACTTTGCCATAAAGGCAATGAGCTTAGTTAGTGACCTCTCCTCCTTTTTTATCGCTTATTGGGTTAGTAGATCCTATAGCTCTTTTGGAGAAGCTTGGAATGCAATGGGTACCATGGAATTTGAAAAAATGGCTAGGTTGGGTCCAAGGCCATCCTTGATCTAAAGTCTGCATAGTCAAGGCCAATAGTCTCTATCTATAACATTGGGTTATGGCTCATTAGATTTTGGACTTTAAAGCTTCACAAAAAATGAGTTTATCCACAATGTTTTTCATAGGTATATGGTCCTCAATAATTGTAATGAGGGATTCATCATCAAAATGTTCATCAACTATTTTCCCAACTTCCTATTCAAGGAGTTGGATGCCTTGATCATGTTCTAGCCCATTTAGTGATGGATTAGATAGCCAGGGGCCTCAAGTGTGATAACATAAAGGGTTGGGGCAACAAGTGGCCTTGTTGGATAGACTTAAAAGCCCCATTTCTTGGGATTGACATATGTTAATTGAGAGACATGCCAAAGCTTTTGCAAAGAGTCTCTATTGCTTCGAGGAAGACCTTCATAAAGCCTAGTGCTTTAAGCATTGGACATAATAAAATAGTGTTCTATGGGTGTGCATACTTGATCACTTGGTAGGATGTTTTGTGGGGATGTTATAATGGGGATGTTGGTCATGTTCCAAGCACGTCCAATAATAAGTACTTGATGGTGGATTACACCAATGGGAACATGACCAATCATGGTGTAATTTTTTTGAGGAAAGAATAAATAAAAATTCCTAAAAACCTAGTTTCTATTTTCTTGTCTTTTTGTATTGGGTGGAACCAACCTTCCTAACTTATAAATCGTAAATCGTAAGGATCTTGTAAAAAATCACAGTGATAATTTGCAAGTGATTGTGGTTTAGTGCTCTATAATGTTTTTGTCATTGGAGTTGAAAATTTATAAAAGTGGATTTGCAAGGTTTTTGCTTGGATTCAATGTTGAATGTGTTGTAGAGGCATTCTTGTCACCGCAATTATTACAGTTCATACGTGCAAACTCTGAATCATGATGTGTTGTATTTCGTTTTAATTGATTTTACTCTTTCACAAGGCATAATGACTCATTAGATATTGAATTTCCAAATGCCCCATGTTACATTTAATCATTTTGAATCATGGTGTGTTTTATTTCATTTTAATTGATTTTACTCTTTTCACAATGTACGTGCCCCATGTGACATATAATGGTTTTGTTACTAGAGTTGAAAATTTATAAAGGTGGTTTTGCAAGTTGTTTTCATTGGATTCAATGTTGAATGTGTTTGCCTTGTAGGCCACAATTATTACGAGCCATAAGTGCAAACTTCATATTATTAAGATTTTGAATCATGGTGTGTTGTATTCATTTTAATTGATTTTACTCTTTCACAATGTACTTTTTGTTATGACATGAGACATATAATGATTAATTAGATATTGAGATTTGCAAATGCCCCATGTGATTTTTCCTTAAGTAGGAAAAAGTCTACAATACTCTTCACTATCTACCTAGTCTTTGTCGATACAATCCCATGATCCTAACATGCATCAACATCATGTGTACACAAAACTTGGCCACTTGAAATAACTTGTGGAAGGCTTGTAAGGGGGGAAGCTTCCACTCTTGATAGATGCCTCTTGGTCTTCAGTCGTTAATTTGTTTCCTTACACACCATCATAGATCCATCTTAAACCAGATCTACCAAGCATCGAGAGGGGTCCAATTTCTTGAGGTGTATTTATTTATTTATTTTTGGGTACATTTTTTTTTTAAATTTTAGAGGTGGACATGGATTTTTTAATTACTTCTCATAATTTTTTACTTTATGAGCTGACATAAATTTTTTAATTACTTCTTATTTTTGGTAATGTAACGTTACGTTACGTTACCTTATGTGACAACATCTCCCCCATACTGGGCTATAGAGCACCTCGCTCCTCTCAATGCAATGAGGAAGATGATCTCTTAGCCAATTATAAATAATTTTAGGTTATACTCTAGAACCAAAAGGTGGTTTCTCCGAATCACTAGTATCCACTAGATACTCAATATCCCCTCTAGTCATTGCTTAAGTTACCAGAGAGGGGCCATATGGTATCCAAAAGTACCTAGCATTTATCCCTAGACATGAAACTTGGATACTAGAACCTCGTTGTAGAGTAATCTCTTGTCAGGTAAATGGCTAATGTGATTTACAACTTTCATGCTTTTTAATGTTTATTATTGATGATTATTTTTAGAGCTTTCAACCTAGTATATTTTTATATATTCGGGACAATGTTTATTGTGTGTTATGTGAAAATATTTAATGTAAAACCAACTTGAGGGGTTTGTTGAACCTTCATGATTGCTTCATTTATGGTCAACCACTTCAGTGATTATTGCCATAAATTTATTGGTGAGGTTTTAACCTCATTTAACATGCACAATACACAGTACACACACAATGCATTGTCCTCTTTAGAATCTTCTAATGAAAATGTGTTTCATTGTTTAAAGGTGTTTTTGAATACCACCATTCCACTTTATGACCATTAGGTTCATCTTGAAAACCTAACATTGTATCAAATCCAAAAATTGACACCTTGTGTAGTGTGATTTTCTTATAGGTGTGACAACATGTGAAGGTACATAGTGATTGTTTGCAAATTTGTATGATCGAGGTGAATTTGAAGATCAGTAAATGCATATCTATTCATTGCATTGAGCCTTGATTTACAAATATTTGTTGCAATCATTTCGTTGAAGATCGAACTTTTGTATGTGTAGAAGATGCATTTTGCAATTTAATGGTGGAGAGAATCCACATGGTGAAGGCTATTTGAGTTGGAAAAGACAAAACAAAGCATATATGCATTGATGCCCTACTTGTAGTGATTGTTTGATGCTTGTGAACCTACATGGAAGATCATAGTGACAGTAAGAAACCCATGCTCGTGAGCCATTCACGTGGGAATATTTTTACACACACTATCATATTTTGAAGTAGAAGAGTTGTTTGCCACTTGGAGATAAGGAGCCACCGGTTGTTGTTGGGATAAAAGCATTGGTGGAGTCCAACAGTAGCACATGTGGGATTACATTCCACCCAAAATATCTTTGCTCATTATTATTATTTTTAAATAATTAGTGGATCAAATGCCACAATTGCTTTGGTCTCAACCCTTGGGTAGTGATAGATAATCCACAATAAACTTTAAAATTGTTTATATAATAGAGTTGGTGAGGGGGTTGTGCTCTTCATAATATTTTAATGGGAGGTTATTTGAAATTGTTTTAAAGGTTGTATTTGAAAATATCATTTTAATCCATGTTGGGTAAAGTGAGTGCAGGCGAAGCTTCCCCAACCATCTTTATTTTTTGGGTGGGAAAGTAAATTACTTTTTGAAGGGTGGAGTAATCTTTGAATGCTATTTGCATTATTTCACCCAAGGTTTGAAAAGGGGGACTGAATTGTGTTGGGGGAGGACACTGGTTTAGTCCTTAGTGTGCTTTTACCCAAGTGCCTTGTTGAGATACCATGGGTATCTTTGACAACAATCATAAATTGAAGATTCAATACAATATTCTTTCTCAGGTGGATGAAAGGGATAAAATGATAAGGGCTTGCATGACCTCGATCATAGCCTTATTTAAGAAGTTGCCAATTTAGTAGCACTGAAGCTAAGTTGAAATATTGCATTTGTGAGTTAGTACTTTCTACTTTTAAGAAGTTTTTCAACTTGTTCAGAGCTTGACGTCTTATATAAATGTTGTATCTCAAGTTTGATACATATAGCAATTTTGTTCATTTGTAGGGAGATCATGCATCTTTGGTTGAGTAGGGACCACATCTTGCACCTTTTGTTCAACATGTACTTGATTCTTTTCCATATCAACATCCTCATCATCAAGGCATGAAGAGTTCATCCGATAGTAGAAAGTCTTGGTATGGTGGTAGTGATGCTTATAAAGCTTTGTAGAAGATGCATAATTTTGGATTAGCGTCGACTACAAAGATTGATTATGGAATCATTTGAACAAGGGCGTGAGGAATTCATACATGTGTATGATTAGCTGTACATTCGTACAATTCTCTTTATTATTGTTGTTTGATCAACTGATGTCTCTAAGTAATTGGTGCATTGTTTTGTTGAACAATCTTGTTGCATGTTGGCATGTTTTATATTGGAGGCCTTATATGAAGTTTTAGTGACTATTATGATCCCTTAAGCTTTGTTTAAGACAAAATGTCAATGAGCTTGTTGGGATGTATAAATCTAGCTTGTTGTAGTTAAAGACCAACTAATGGTTTTGACTATTCGACAAAAATGATAGAGTTGTTTAATGATGAAACAATGAGGGAAAGTGAACAAAGGTGAAGGCCTAGGGATTGCTCAAATTAGTAATGGATTGAGGAATTACTTTTCAATACACATAAAAAAATCAAAAGGGCTTTTGAGTAAAGAATGCTAAGTTGATTTTGCTTTCATTTTTCTACTATTCTTAATAGTGTTAAACTAGGCTATGGTTCAAATGCTCTTGTTGCATGATTTGGGAGCATTAATGTTTGTAGCTTCCATGGATGAGATTATTTGTTTGATGCTCTATGATTTTGGAGACTATTCTTGACAATGCTTTTGGGGAACTTATTTTGGTTGTGTATGCTTGTGGATAGGCTCTTGTTATGTGTGGAGATGTTTTGGAAGTTCCAAATTTAAAAAACATTGCATTGTAAGCCTTATTACATGAGTTTGCTTCACTATGTTTTGAATAGGATTGAGAGGAGGTGTTTGGAGGTAATTGTTTCATTCTACCCTGTCATAGTCAAATATTTTGGCTATCGGTATGGGTAATTTTGTATTCTTAGCTTATTTAATAAGGGGGGGAATGATGGGACATGTAGTGATAAGGTTCCCTTTGTAGGAACTTGTCATTAAGTAATGCCACTAATGCTGAGGTAATGTCACTTTCATATATCTTCCAAGTTGTGTTCAAGGGGGGATGTGAGAATATTTAATGTAAACCCAACTTTACGGTTTTGTTGGACCTTTTGACCATTTTATTTGTGGTTAACCACTTTAATGGTTACTGCACTCCCTACCTTTGGGGTCTTTGGTGTAAACTCTAAACCTATTTGTTTGTGAGAATTTATCCTCATGTGACATGCACAATACACACATGGCATTGTTCTTTTTGGGATCTTCTAAAACAAAAATGTGATTTATTGTTTAAATGTGTTTTTGAACACTACCATTTCACTCTATTAACATTGGACTCATCTTGAAACCCTAACATGTTACCCTGAGGTATCAAGTATCAAGTATGTCTCCCTATGTACTGGAAACTTAGTGTAACATTGGAATCAAGGGCCAATCAACCTTGCCATAACCTTTCTAAAAATCGATCTTGATGTAGTTTCCATTAAAAAAATGTAGTGGGACCACTCCATGCCTTTCGAGATAGCAATTACATTATTTAGGATATAATAACCTTTGATGAATCCTTTTTGCTTTGGTTGAATAATTTGGGTATGATGTGTTTAATATGCAAGCTATTATGATATATCCACATTGTAAGTAATGATGGTAAAACAATGTGATTCCTTTAGAAATAAAAAAGAATCCCTTGGTTAAACATTGGGTGTTGAGGCAACATCAACCACGTGACTCGTATACCTACTTATCCTAGGCCTTAATGGTGGCCTTCGAAGGTACTTGATCAACAAAGTACTGCGTAGTGCATTTTTTTTGTGTAAGCCTTAATCTATTCATCATACTTGAAAACAACAATATCATTGATTGGAGTTTCCTCGGGAGAATTATTATTACATCATGGTAGAATTTCAAAACGGTATTTTGGAGTTCCTTTAGCAACTATTGTGCTCTTAGTTTCTAGTAAAATTGTTATGAATCACTGTAGCTAAAGAAAAATTGAATGACCATTTTTCAAGCCTAGGGGAGGGCATTAAAATGCACTTCCAAAGGCCTTATGGTGGATGATGATGGGCCTCTTAGGGATGACTCATGCTAGTGATATTGGTGGTACATACACTAATGGAGATAATGATGGATAGGTTGCAGACATAAGCTCACCAATCCTTGGGCCAAGGCCTGCAATATTGATGGTTTGGCCATTGTCCTTTGCTCCATTGCAGTAGTTTAGCAAGTCATGAGGTCAAGGCCAAGTGCATATGATGCCCACTCAATATAGGAGGTTCTTTGTCCGTGCATGAGATACAAACTTGATATGAACATGCCATGTCGAGATTTCCTGGCATGTTGGAAAGCATTGGACCCATCCTTCAGCTGTGGGGGATCCTCACCATTGACGTAAAAAGAAGCAATCACTCCATTGTTATTTGATCTTTAATAAAGTAAATGCATGTTCCATGTTTTTCTTTATATGTCTATTTATCCATTGTATCTAGTTGTATCTTATGCAAAGTTTTTTATAAATGTATTGTATTTGTTTTGATATTGTATTAAAATCAATGCAATGTAGATGAGTAACCCATGTATGGTAGGTACTACCTCATGAATCATTTAATTTGGGAAAGTTTACTTTATCAATTTCCTTTGACGAATCTATCTATTGTATGTAGTTGTATCTTAAATGCAAACTTTTTAATAAATGTATTGTATTTGTTTTGATATTGTATTAAAATCTGTGCAATGTAGATGAGTAACCCATGTGTGGTAGGTACTGCCTCGTGAATCATTTAATTTGGGAAATTTTACTTTGTAATTTGCCTTGACCATTTTAATTCTTTTTAATGTCCCTGTAGATCCCTTTGAATTAGTCTAACATTAGAAAAATGGAAAATAATCTTTGTATACGATGGGTTAAACCAAAAAAGGTGTGTGAAATCATCTAGCTTACAATAGAATCATGTTCTATCACTGTTCCACTTTGATGACCATCATTGGATGTATAACACTTGCAAGCTAGATTGTTTCAATACATAATGGTCACATGCAGTGTTACACAGTTTCATTATTTCTAAGCTTTTTATAACATTATTTATAAGTAAATTCAACAAAATAAAACTAAGGCCAATCCCATGATAGTGTCATCAAAATAAATCATCAGCTCAAAATCAATTTCTTGTTTGATAGTAAAGGGTATGCATGGGGCCGTGATTATTTTGAATCATGATAACTCCATTTGGAATCTTGCAAAGTAGATGAATGAATTAACATAGGGTAATTTCAAGATACCATGTCTTAAGAGTGTGTTGGTTTATCTTATAAATATATTTGAAATACTAACAGGGAAATGGTGAGGTCAATATTATTTGTTGACTCAGATAGCCTTTGTTATTATTGATAGACAAGGTTATTCATTGGCATCGTTGGTTAATCTTATCCTCCACAGGGTCAAGTTTCAAACCAATTGGCTTTCAAGGTTTTAGTGCTTCTGAGTTTTGTATCTATATTCAAGATCAATCTACAAATATATGTATAGATCGATATACTTGCACAATTAGGTAGACATTATATGAAACTATTGGATTATCCATTGCCTAAACTATGAATGCTTATGAAATGGCTTCTTCAACTAATAAATTTTATCAGCCATAAAAGTGTTTATCAAGTCATAAGGAAAAGGGTATTAATGTTATCATTACTTGGCTTGTGAATTCTTGCAACCTTTGAAATTTGCAATCCCTAATGCACAACCAAAGATTCACGAAAAATGTAATCGAACACTTATGTCACCTCGACATGAGGCCAATACATGAGAAAGTATTTGATTAATCTACATAAAGAATACACAACTAAAAAGAATAAAACATTAGGATATCATAAAATTGAAAAATAAATAGTCTCAATTGCTTGGTTCGATGTTTTCAAACTAATGCCACTGAAAATCAATGACGGCAAACCGATCAATAGTCCCTGCTTAGGTAGGTACTAATAATAGGAATTGATTACTAAGCACATGACAATCAACAATATTTCATAATCCTTGTAAAAATGCACGATTGAGAAAGAATAACAATATTGATAACCATTTTAGAGGAAAAGAACAATAAAATTAACTATTTTTGTATACCTTAGTTTATAATGGTCAGTTAGATATTATACATAAGCATTAATAAAGTCATTTAAGGCATTAGATTATTTTGTGATTTTATACTTTATTTCAATTTAATGTGTTTCTTGGTCTATGCCACATTCATAGAATGAATTGAATCGACCTAAATATAATCTTTCACTTTCTCATTTATGCAATATAGTATAAATAACTCTTATGAATTAGTCTTGGTTTCTTTATTTGCTCAATTTCCATGATATGGTATCAGAGCTTAGTTAGAGCCACGAAGTCTATCAAATCGTGAAGAGCTAAGGATTGTTGTTGTGAGAGACGAATTGAGGGATCACTAGCGTAGTACATTGAAGAGTCGAAAGGGTTTCGTTGAAACCATGTATTGTTTCATTTTTTAATTTCGAAGTAAATTTTCTTTTTTTTAAATGGAATCTTACTGATCAAGGTTCCATAAGAAGAAAGAAAAAAGGGGAGAAATTTTTTAAAAGTTGTATTAGGAAGTTGTATGCCCATATAACCAATAGCCACTACCAAGTTTTGATTGCATGTGACTATAGGAACCGTCGTAAAGTCATCAAGATAAATTGAGTAGTATGATAGAGAAATTGAGCCACTCGACTAGAAATTGAGTTGTCCAAGTATGGATTGAATACATGAACAAGGCACCAACTTAGAAATTGAGATGTATAATTTCATAATTTTAGCCAAACTGTACGGATTAGTCATTGTATGGAACACCAACTAGAATTCAAGCCACAAGCTAGAAATTGTGCCCATATGGATCTATATGGATGTTACATGGAATAATTCATTTAGAAATTCAATGTATGGATCTATAATTAAGGATTTTTTGGACTGTTTGACCTGATTGACAGTACAATTAGTAAAATTATTTTGATTTATGTACAATTTAGACAATTTAAGAGAAGATTGAATCTATTCTTCACTAAAATTGTTTGCAGATCTAGATGTTTTAGTTGCATATTTAGTGTTTTTCAATAGATTCAAGAATACATTTATTGTTGTGGTGCTAGTTTTTAGTAGACCTAAGTGTTTTTGAGCTCTTTGAGAGCAAGTATATCAAGATTTGTGTGCTTTTATGATGCTTTTAGAGAGTGGATCTATGGTTTATTGGGATAATTTTGAGCAGATTTGTCAAAATTTGTGTGCTTGGGTTGTTTGTGGACATATTTATAAGAAATATGCATGTTTCTCAATGATACATGGCTACTACATGTGTTTAGATCCAATGTTTAGGTGTTCTTACTCTAAGGTTGCATATTGAGGGAGGGAAGAAGATGCATTTTTCAACATTTTACTTTGTTTCGGTGTATTTTTCTGCATATTTGACTTGTATCTATGGTCTCTTTATCCAATATTATGTTAAAAGACAATGAGAGGTTCTTTGGAAAGAACTACAATACATGGATGCAACGTATGTTGGCCATGTTTGAGTATAGGTGCTTAGCTGATATTGTCCTAGTTAAATATGTTCGCCCCATAGTTACGGGTAGAGATGGACAAATTTGATGAGTGATGCAGAGAAGCAATAATGCTAATTAAGTTGTAAGTGTCATATGCTATGCCCCCTGAGGTCCAGACATGGAAGACTTCTACATGGATTTGGAAGCATTTTCAAGATTTGCATGATACTTCAGACAAGGCAGAGTCTTCTTCTTGAAGAACGTGTTGTTCTAGATCATGATTGATGAGAGTGCATAATTATATGAGTACTTACTCAAGATTAAGGATATTTGAAAATAGATGGAGGCCATTGAATCAAATATGGAAGAAGATGACATGTTGTTAATCACATTGAAAAGATTACCATGTGCTTACAAACACTTTATTGAGACCCTAAACATTGCCTCTATGAGTGTTTACTTGAAGTTTGATGATTTATGTAACAAAATATTACAACAAGATAGATGAAGGAAACAATTTGGTTGTAGCGGTGAGATATATGACTTAGAATAGGATTTTGCCACCAATGTTAAGGGCAAAGGAAAATGGGCAAAGAAGAAAGGTTAGGGAATGCCATCAAATCGAAAGAACATCACTTGTCACTAATATGGCAAGGCAAGCCATATGCAACAGTTTTGCAGAAAGAGGTTGGATGAACATAAAACCAACAAGGTAGGGATTGAATAATAGGCTGACGTCGTAGAACATATAGAGGAGTCATCCTTCTATGCATTCTTGGCCAAGTGATCACTATATCAACACAAGTCATTTGCTTGGTACATAGATTCATGTGCATCATACCATTGCACCAACTGATAGGATTGGTTCACAAATAACACTACTAGTTCCTTTAAATATTCAATGATATTCAGTGGTGGGAAGGAGTACACAGTTTTTGGCAAATGAAATGTGCAAATTTATCAAGGAGAAAATTCTATTTTATTTTAATGTGTACTATGTGCAAGGCATGGAGCTTTAAATCTTCTATCATTGAGTCATAGTATGAGACATTTCCCCAAATAGGTGTCAAATTTAGAGATAAAAAATTCTTCACAGTTGACAAAGAGAGTTAGATGCCGATTTCTCTTGATGTGGAGGATCATGGGCTATCCATATTAGTCGACATTAGATAGGTCAAGGAGCATGCATTGGTGTATTGTCCCCATCCATCATTCTAACCCTAGGAGGGGGTAAGCTACAAATTTCAAGTGTCTAAATTTCACCCCATGGGCCATTATTCGAATTCATGACCAATAAATGCATGTGCAAGGTGCATAAATGTAAAACACAATGGAATAAACAAACATATTGATCATATGAAGTAAATAAAAATCATTCCACATTCATAGACAAGATAATACTTATTTTTAATAGAAGAAGATCCAAACAATTGGTTGTGTAAGAGCGATTTTCCACCCAACCATTTGTATCAACTAAAAATGCCACTCCAAGTTGGGATATGAGGCCACTAGGGAAAAGGAAACATCTACAGGCTTCTCTCTCTCATACCAAAACCCATTTTCTTTGATGCTTAGCCAAACTTCTCACTACTGAGCAATTACAAGAATCCCACTCAACCATCCCAACCATGGAACTCTCTTCTACTTCTCCACATAACACAAGGAAGACAATTCCCTTGACTACTCCATAGTTATCTTAGGAAATCTAACCCTTACAGTTCTTAATAGTGTATGCAAAAAGAGTCCAACCTACTATCTGTTGTTGGAGAACCTCCTGTAACATTGATTCATGGCTTCTCAACCATTCAAGAGAAGAAAATACACAATGGGTAAATGTTCCTATCTTTCCCAGCCTCTATGCTCACCTACAACAATCCTCTTTCCTCTAATGTTTGCAATTTCTCCTTCACAATTCCAATTTTTGGTTATTTTCACAGTCTGGTAATTGGTAATGGAGAGAACATATTATCCAAGCTCTATGTACTGTAAAAATCTACATGGAAAATGGTTGAAGACTCCAAAGGAGATGAGAGGACGGTGAAAAGATAACTGACATTACTTCTAACAATATAAGGAAGGAATCTTATATTTGTCATAGAAGTATATTCATCCCATGCTTTCATAACTACACGAGGAGACTTTTCCCATCGACCTCACACATGTATTCAATGATTGGATTTAATAAGTAAAAATGAATTAATTATCTCATTTAAGGCACATGGAAACAAATGGATGAGTTCTAAGATTAAAAATTGGCAATAGAGGATTTAATTTCCCATATGCCCCCTTTCCTCTTCCCCTCTAGTGGAATCATAGCCCCTCTAGGGCTCTTACATAACCATCTTGGAACATTTATATTATTTTCAAACATAATATTTACATATATTTTGAGCCATCATGAAATACCAACCACATGGACCATATAGAAATATTTACATTATACATGCCTAACCATTCACTAGTCAGGCCTTGTCCTTGAGCTCTACACTAGGAATCCATATTAGCATATTTACATCATTTACATAATTTGATTTAATACATTCCACTGGTCAAAACTGGGGGTATTACAGTTCCCTCTCCCTTGAAATAACATCGTACTGGTCAAAATTAGGGGTATTACATTTCCTCAAAATTATAACAAAAATTGATATGCCTTTCCATGGCATTCTCTAGCTCCCATGTAGCCTCATTGGGACCAAAGTGCTTCCACTACATCCTTACCTGTTCGATGGCTTGTTTTCGAAGCAATGTTACTTTCATTTCAGGAATGCACGATGGCTTTGTTTGGAACTTTCCCTCGGGTTCCACCTGGGTCGCATCCCAATCAATCACATGGTTATGATTATGTACATATTTTTTAAGAAAATAAATATGAAAAAAATTATGAGCTTTAATGTTAGCAGGAAATGCAATGTTATATGCAACCGAACCTATTCTCTCAAGTACTTCAAATGGCCCACAATATCTTAGTGACAGCTTGGCACAACTTCCAAGCTTCAAGGAACTCTTCCTTGGCCTTACTCAGAGGTAAACATGATCCCCAACATTGAATTTCCTATGCACTCTATTCTTATTTGCATAGATTTTTGTCTATCTTGGGCTACCTTCAAATTTTGCCTAATCTTTGCAACCTATTATTCCCTTTCCTTAAGCATTTCTAGCCCAAGCACAATTTTGTTCATTGGATTATCCCAATGCATTGCTGTCCTACACTTTTTGCCATTCAATGTTTCAAATGGACTAATTCCAATGATGCTTGATTCCCATTGATATATGAAAACTCTACCAGGTGTAGATAATCTTCCCACTTGGATGATTTTTCCATCATATACATGTGAATCATGTCTTCACTCACTTGATTTACCCCTTTATGTTTTCCCATATGTTTGTGGATGGTAGGTAGTACTAAAATTCAGTTGTGTACCAAAACACACAAAAATAATTTTCCAAAAGTTATATGTAAACTTTATATCTTGGTTGGATACAATTGCCTTGGGTAACCCATGCAATTTGAATATTCATTTATGGACATTCTTGTTAGCTCATCATCATTGTAAGTAGATGTAACATTAATAAAATATGTTGCCTTAGATAATTTTATCCACCACAACCATGATGGAATCGTGTTTTCTTGAAGTAGTTGGTAACACGGTGATAAAATCCATAGCTACTACTCCCCATTTCCATTCAAAGATTGGTAAAGGTTGTAATAAATTTGTTGGGTGTCGATGTCCAACCTTTATTTGCTGGCATTTCATGCATCTGGAAATATATTAAGCAATGCATTTCTTCATATAATTTCCTTGGGTAACCCATGCAATTTGAATATTTCATTTATGAATATTCTTGTTAGCTCATCATCCTTGTAAGTAGATCTAATAAGAATAAAATGTGTTGCCTTAGATAATTTGTCCACCACAACCATGATGGAATCATGTTTTCTTGAAGTAGTTGGTAACCTAGTGATAAAATCCATAGCTACTACTCCCCATTCCATTATGGAATTGGTAAAGGATGCAATAAACTTGTTGGGTGTCAATGTTCAATCTTTATTTTCTGGCATTTCATACATATGGAAATATATTCAACAATGTCTTTCTTCATTCCCGACCAAAAATATTGCTTCCTTGTTGTAGAAATTGTTTTCTAGTATCCTAGATGGCCAGAATATGACATTTTATGGATTTCATCCATAACAATCCTTCTTAAATCTACAACATTAGGAATGTACATTCTATTTTTGTAGATACAAAGTCCATCACCCTTCAAATGATAACCTTCATACTCTTTTCCAAGTTCTGTTGTTGTAATTTATCTTTTATTTGAACATACTGTCCATCCTTGGTAAGAGAGTCAACAATATTTGATTGACAAATGCTAATGACTACCACATGCATTACATTCATTTTTCAGTTGAGTGCAACAACCACTTTATTTCCTTTCTCCTTTATGTGTTTGATCTCAAAATCAAACTCACATAAAAATTCCAACCATCTAGCTCATATTGGATTTAATGTTGGTTGCTCAAACAATATTTTATATCACAATGGTTTGTTATAAGCTCAAATTTGCTACCCATCAAACAATGCCTCCACATTTTCAAAGCATGCACTACTGTATCAAGTTCTAAATCATGGGTAACATAATTATTTTCATGTTCTTTTAGCTTTCTTGACTCATAACATACCACATAATTTTCTTGCATAGGAAATCCAACTCTTTGTTTACATGCATCAATACACACCGCATAATCCTTTTCTAGATTTGCAAATTTCAAAATTGGAGGACTAGTAAAAAGCTTATTCAACAACGGAAACATTTCCTCACATTATTGTGTCCACTCAAATTTTACTCCCTTATTTTGTAAAGAAGTAATGGGGTGTGCAACCTTGGAAAATCCTTCAATGAACCTCCTATAATAACCAACAAGAGTCTTAAAATCTATCACATCTATTACGTTATTTGGAGTTGGTTAATTCATAATGACCTCAATCTCTCCTGGAACCACATATATTCCTTCCTCTAAAATAATGTGACCCAAATAATGAATTTGCTTTTGATAAAAATCACATTTACTTAGCGTTGGATTCAACTTATGCTCTCTTAGCACTTGCAAAGCCATCATCAAATGTTCTTCATGCTCCTCTTCATTATTAGAATAAATAAGAATTTCATCTAGAAAAAACAAGCACAAACTTGTCCAAATACTAGATGAAAACACTATTTATGAGACACATTAATGTAGTTGGTATATTAGTGAGACCGAATGGCACCACCACAAACTCATAATACCCATACATGTTTCTAAAGGATGTTTTATGGATGTCTTCTTCCTTGATTATGACTTGACGGTAACTGAACTTCAAATCAATCTTTGAAAATACCTTTGCCCCTCTCATTTGATCAAAGAAATCATCAGTTCGAGGTAAATGGTACTTGTTCTTCACTGTAATTTTATTGAGGGTCACATATTTATTTTTCACAAATAGCATGGTTTCTCCCCATGGAGACACACTTGGATGGATGTATTTATTTTCCAACAACTCTTGCAATCACATTTTCAACTCTAGTGATTCTAGGGTGCTCATTCTATAAGGTGTCTCGGACACTGGTGCAACTCCTGGCATGAGATCAATTTTGAAATCAATATCTCTCTTTGGAGGAAGTCTTGACACTTCATCGGGAAACATATCCCTGAATTCTTGCAATACACGATAGTCCTTAAACTTGGGAGCTTCTTTTTCTGCTATATCCAATACATGGGCTGCATACAATTGACAACCCTTTTTAAATAACTTCTTCAGCTCCAAGGCTGAAATATAATATCTAATAGAAACCATCTTTGGAATTCCCTTACTATCCTTGGGTTTCTTTTTTCATCAATTCCTTCAAAGGTCTTGTTGTAGCAATCAAATGGCCTTATGAAGAGATAGGAGATCACTTCATGTATGTCACTAGAGCCAATGAACATAGTACAACATTTAGATTTCATGTTGCAGTTCCCCAATCGTTGACTAAGCGTGTTGTGGGATAGGTATCCAAGCCCCCAGGGCCTGTAACAAGCTCTAGGAGGCTGACTAAACCTCCCAAGGCCTGTAATAGGCACAAGTGGATGGGTATTCAAGCCCCCAAGGCCTATCGAGGGCCTATAACAGGCCCTGGAGGATTAGAGCCTCCCAAGGCTATTTGTAACAACTGGCTGAGTGCTATTGGCAACAATTGGCTGTCAATGACCACTGTATCTGGACTATGATCGACTGGAAACCCACTTCACCACGAAACCCCTGGCCTCAAAACGCGATTTCCCTATGTATTGGTAAGCCCAAGCCTTGCTTCAACAAGATTTCTCATCCGATCGTGATCCCTCCATCTCCATTTGGTGGATATTTGTTAGCCCGCCCATATAAAAAAGACCCCAAAGTATTTTTGTATCGTTACATTAAATAAAAAAAAACCATTTGCCCCTTAATATATAAGCAATATAATTTTTAGCCTTTCATGAATATTTAATATCGCAATATGAATGAACGTGATATTATATTTCCTAATCGACCTTTCATTATCTACTATGCAACTTTGTAACTCCACTATTAGACTTCTCATGGTCTTTGCAATATCTAGGGGAGTTACTTGATTTCTATGAACATTAGATTTATCTTTGCATTCTAAGCATGTATATTTTTCTCCCATGGCATCTATTTCATCTACTTAAGGATCATGTGCATCATCCAAGGTGATAATGTTATGTGGCCCAACCAAGACCAAAGGATTTCTAAATGCACTATACTAAATGTTGGCCCTTATCTATCCTTGATATGATACTGCATTTGCAAAAGTGTTTATATAAGCACACTTGTTAGTTGCATTACATCCTCAGAAAATTATAAAATTAATTTTCGTGCATTCTGGAAACTACAATATTTTTTTTTGTGAAACCAAAGATACATAGACTATTTGTTCAGTTTCAAGGAATATATGAATCACTCTTTTAAAATATGATCATGCACATTTTTTTCCCTATGTATCATATTTTCAATGACTATAACCATGCTCATTTTTTATCTCAGAGCTAAAAGTTACAACCTAATTTCAAAATTGTCAATTTTGCCCAATTCTACAATTTCCTATAGGTGCATTTAGTTTCAAAGACCAATTTCAGCCACTTGTAGAAGAACAATATCTAGAGAGAATTTTATTTTCTGGTATTGGGTGCTAATAACACTTATTATAGGGATTACTCAACAACTTTTAGATCTCTGATATGATGCTCCAGTCAATTTCTATAATTTTATGGAATTTACTACTTTTACTTTTTGCGCTTCTTCCCGACTTGGTTTATTTTAAAAAAAATACCATCTCCCAAACTGAGCATTTATGGAAAAACTTCCACTAACCAAAGTTGTTTGTCTCGATGAGTATGTAAAATGTTGAGTTCATATTTTTTCCAATTTTGACATCTGGGATCACTTTTACCTCCATGTTTTTCAAAATCGTGCTTTTGCATGCCCAAATAGTAGATTTTGGCCTTCTTCTGCACTTCGTCTCCATACCCTTTGGGATTTGGACAAAATATACCTATGTTATTTGTGTGCTTGGACCAAGAATATGTGATACAAATGTCGATCCCAATAGGGCTCCTGTCCAATTACTGAGTGATGGTCTTAACAAATATCTATTTCCCCTGTTCAAGAAAATTGGAGTAGAATAGGTTGATGCCCCTACCTATCAATCTTGTCAATGCATCAAAATGTCGAAGGTTTCATCGAATTCCAAGCTAATTTGCTCTTGTCATGACCATTGTTTTGGGATCCAGACTAATTTTTTCAATTTTTATAAATATTTTGTACTAATGATGGGGCATATGTACTACTGATGTGGCATGACACGTGACTGCTTATGTGACAAGGGGGTACTAGGCGTCATCGTCAGGAACAACCATATCATCGACTGCATCTGCCATGTCATTTTTCATCCCCTCAAGTCTTCCATTGCGACCTTTTTCCTCTATCATAAATGGTTTTCTGTTTAATGATAAGTGGTTTTTCGATGTCCATGGGGTGTAGAATAGACGGTGAATGAGTGTACTATTAAGGAGCTCCTTGTGTTTGGTCACCGGTTCAAAACACTGTGGGTACTAGATTACAAAAAATGTGGGTTTTTGACACCACATTTCTCCTTCACACGTGCCATCACACATGCGAATCATCCTCCTCACGAATGATCCTAATCTGTCCTCCTGTGGACCCAAATTAAATCTCAACTGTTTGCGACAAAGTGCCTTATCTCTTGTTCCTCTTATTTTGCATGAATGGTCCAAATTGTGCGGTAAGACTTTCATGATCTAATCCCAACCATTCATGACAAAATATACCTATGTTATTTGTGTGCTTGGACCAAGAATATGTGATACAAATGTCGATCCCAATAGGGCTCCTGTTCAATTACTGAGTGATGGTCTTAAAAAAAATCTATTTCCCCTATTCAAGAAAATTGGAGTAGAATAGGTTGATGCCCCTACCTATCAATCTTTTCAATGCATCAAAATGTCGAAGGTTTCATCGAATTCCAAGCTAATTTGCTCTTGTTATGACCATTTTTTTGGGATCCAGACTAATTTTTTCAATTTTTATAAATATTTTGTACTAATGATGTGGCATATGTACTACTAATGTGGCATGACACGTGACTGCTTATGTGACAAGGGGGTACTAGGCGTCATCGTCAGGAACAACCATATCATCCACTGCATCTGCCATGTCATTTTTCATCCCCTCAAGTCTTCCATTGCGACCTTTTTCCTCTGCCATAAATGGTTTTCTATTTAATGATAAGTGGTTTTTCGATGTTCATGGGGTGTAGAATAGACGGTGAATGAGTGTACTATTAAGGCACTCCTTGCATTTGGTCACCGGTTCAAAACACCGTGGGTACTAGATTACAAAAAATGTGGGTTTTTGACACCACATTTCTCCTTCACACGTGCCATCACACATGCGAATCATCCTCCTCACGAATGATCTCGATCTGTCCTCCTGTGGACCCAAATTAAATCTCAATTGTTTGCGACAAAGTGCCTTATCTCTTGTTCCTCTTATTTTGCATGAATGGTCCAAATTGTGCGGTAAGACTTTCACAATCTAATCCCAACCATTCATGACAGGTTCCTCGGATTTACACCCCCTACACCTTTTTCCTCGGGAACGATGATGATCTTGTCGCCCAAACCTACTCATTAAATCTAAGCCATTCATGGCAGTACCCCTTATGATAACTTCATATTACTTTCCATCCACACAAATAGTGAGGGTCTTCTTGCTCCAACATGCCTGATCAATATGGGACGTTTGTGGAACTACCCTGGGTGTTAAACTCATATTTGCTCCTTTTGTGCAAATGACTGAGATTTTCCCTCAAAACTTGTTAAGGATGATCCCAACCATTCACAATAGACCTCGATTTGATCGCGTCCACTTGGCTCCAGGTGGCCATCGATTAGGCACTTCGACCCTGCTATTTGAGCATATGTTCGACGTGGTTCCTCCACATTACACCCGATGTCCATGTGGCTCCTCGACGTCAAACCTCTGTCCACATAACACTAGTGAGGAGCACCTCAAATTTTCCCATTTTTTTTAAAATTTCATAAATATGTAAGATTTCAATTCTTCCATAAGTGGTCATAGGGAATTGTAACATCCCAAAAATTCACAAAAATTTAAAATTTTTCTATATAGCATAAAGTGCTACAATGCTATGCGGAAGTACAATAAATGTTAATTTGTTTGTTTTACATGTAATCTAATGACGACACTTCTTCAATTAGTTTATCAATGGTATAACCATGATACAATTAAATACTTGTTATTTGTGTCTTAAGGACCCATTACATGTATTGGTACTTATTATTTACAGCTGGATGTTTTTACTATCATTTTTGCCTTCTCATGAAATATGGTTACTTCTATAAATGCAAAAGTATTGTCACTTAATTTTTGTACTATTTTAGTTACAAATACTAACTGTTTGATTTTCAATTGATGAAGGGGTCCTATGGCACCCCGAGGCTTACTTAGCTTTTTATAGCTAACGCTCTTAAACCTCTGTCGCAAATTGCAAGTAATAACGAGTTCACTAACAAAAGTGTTATCAATGTATGTCAAGATCTATACTTAACTTCAAATTGCCTCGATATAATAGATGTATAAAGAACTTTTTTTTGTTCAAGGGTGAGATCCTACATTGCTTTGATCTCTGAGTTAAGTCGTCTATATTTTTATATAGTTGAAATGCATAAGTATGACGTTCGTTATCATCTTGTATAATTTAAGTAGCATTTGTACTTCATAACCAAATTCTTGTTTTAAAGTCATTATAATTGATTTGTATCAAGTCATTGTTTAAAGTATCAAACTTCAATTATAATGTTTATAGGCCACAAACCTTACACTAGGGTTTTTATGCCATGCATCCAAATAATGCTTATATATCATAACTAAATGCTTCTATACTAATGCTAGTAGTTGTGACCCTTAACACAACTATACTATCATTTTATTACTATAGCTATATGTACCAACGCTAAGTTTTATGCATTGTATGGCATAATCGAACTACCAAAATTGGAAGACTAAGCTTTATAAACCTTACTATATGTTTAACATACTATTCGAGCTATCAGAGTACTCAAATCAGAACTATATGTTATGAGTTTTATTATAAGTCTAACGTGCTATACAACAATACCATAATGTGAATCATAACTCATGACTCAGTGGGATATGCGTTGGTAGGCACTCATAACCACTAGCTACAACATTTAAAGTGCATTAAAAGTGTTTGGGTGGAAAATACGTCGGCATCCCTCGTGGCAGGTCTTCACGTGATTAACTTGGAAAGAGTGATAGACCCTAACTACACTTGAACTACTCATTGAGACATCGACCTGGAGCATTCATTTTGCATGGGAGGTGGGGAGAGAGGCTGACAGGCTCTCGACGACTCTCGACTTTTCAGGGTTTGTAACCCTTGCTGGTAATGCCTCCTGGGGGTTTGATATCGTGACCTTGCTTCCTGTATAATGATCCCAGAGCTTACAATATTCACATTCCTTACAGGGTTTTGACTCTTTGGGGTTTGATTTTGGAACCTTACACTACCACTACATACGTTGATGGAGGTAGAAAGTTCATTCATGCTCAGGTGTTGCAGGTAATATCATACAGAGCTAAATTATAAAATGTTGAGTGTTTTATTTTTAACTTTATTAGATTTTAAACTTTAAGTCTAAGGTAGATAAGTTTTAACCCGTTCATATGTCGATGTTTCCTGGCAGGTGAAATCCATGGCATTTGTTTTGAGTTGGCCTGACAGGGAAATGAGCTTATAAGGCCTTGGCAAGCATCGGTGACTCCCTATGGATACCTCCTTGCACTTTGGAAAGGGTATGATGAAGCTTGGCACGATGCTGGTCTCTATTTGGCTTAGCCGAGATTCGGTTTTGTTTCAGACTTTGGTTTTTACAGTTGATTGTAATGAAATTATTCTAAGCCGTATGGCATTTTGTATCTAAGGGATTTAACCCTTGAGCTGTAGCTCGCATTGGTTTCTCGATGTTTTGTTTGTTGATAGCTTTAAAATTTTAATATAATGGTTGCTTGGATTACTAGAAGTTCGGTCCAAATTTAAGAATTACTTTTCAGCAAACATATGAATGAAAATAATTGTTTTTTATCTACGTTCTTGGTATTTAGGGTTTGATACCCAGTTCTTGTTTATGAATGTTAGTTGTAGGGAGGTTTGAACCCTCGACCTGCGTAGCTTCCCTTCGTTCTGTTCTTTATAGTGCTTTGATGTTTATTTTTTAGGGCAGGGCTGTCACTGTTGGTGAAATGATAATGTAATAGTTTTAAAAATTGTTTGTAAAAGATGGCCGTAAGGATGGGTTTAACACCCTTCCTTAAATAACTGCAATGTTTCGAAGAAAGCCTAAGCTGAGGGTTTCGAACCCTAGCTTTGTGTATTAGAATCTTATGTTGAAAGAAATGTAAGTTTATACAGTGTTAAAAGATAAAGCTGTAAACACTAAGTTCTCGACCCTGGAACGCCGATAGGATATCTGCTTAGCATGTTTTAAAGTTTAAGTTATTTGTTATGTGTATTACGTTGATAAGTGATGGTATAAATGGATGCACAATTACTACTTACTTTCCTGCAACATTTTTAGTAACTTGATAAAAAGAAGTTTGGGTATTAATAGGGTTGGTAGTATCATGGTTCTTTGTATTAGTTTAAGAGCTAGGTCGATGATGGTATTTACAATGATAGTGTTTATATAATGAGTTGTAATTACAAGAAAAATCTGCAATATGTTTTATGAAATATTGTATTATGCAATTCGATATCATTAGGGTTTTACATACATATTATTTATACCTAAATTATTCTCTGTAATGTTTTAAGGAATAAAATCGATATTGTTTTGTATAATGCTGCTATTTAAAAACTGAGTTGTTTTTACCTTAATTCTCTATGTTTATTTAAGGTATTTTGATTCTGATAAAAACATGGCTATAGTTTAACATTCATGTAAAAAATACTTAGAATGTAAATTGTTATGACTAAATCAAAGATTATGCTGCTAAACACGAGTATAGAAATATCTATTTTTTCTGATTAAAAACTGTGGTATTTACAGAAAAATAGATAGCATTACAGTACTGAAATAAAGTAGATTTATTTATGAAATTCAATCATTCGAATCTATTTTAGAAATATCTTAACTTTACTAGAGTACGACACTGCAAACAGTGCGTAGAAAAATGCAAGGAAGCATTTTATTCTATCATTCATCTATCAAACTTTAACCTATTCATCTATCCATTTAACCTAACAATTCTATGACTTTTCAGAATAGATAAATTGCAGAAATGAAACATTTATTAACAGTTCAGAATGTCTAAGATGAAGTAGAAAACTGATAACATAATAACATGCATATTATCATTAATAACTTGACAGAAAGTAAATAAGATAACACTATTTGAACCTAATAACTGTAGAAGAGACAAACAGCCAAAGGAGCCCGTTCCACCCAACCTTTTCCTAAAGACAGCCAAGGCTACTTGCCTTAGGACTCCCGAGCCTGTTCACTGAACCACCGGGATGAAGATGTGTGGAGAAATGGAATAAATTCCTTTGCAACTCAGCAGTAGCACTTAACAGTAGTACTTCTACTTTTAGCAATATTGAACTCAGCAATGTGGTTGCACTAGTTCAGAATGCAGTCTTAGTTCACTCAATCACTTCTAACCTTCCCCTCATCGATTCTCTTGTGCTCCAGAAAATCATCACAAGATAAGAATGGACAACCTCCTGCTGAATTCAATGGGTAGATAAGCATGCCTAGGTCATTTGGTCAGTTGTTTTTAGTAAATGAGCCACCTGCTCAATTCCACTTTCTTGGGGAACATGACCATAAAATTAGGGAAGTTGCCCACTGCAACAGTTAGAAGTGAGTTGAGGAAGCTGCCAAGTGTCAGTTTGCTCTCCACCCCATTCCATTCCTCCTAGTGGGTCAGTGAACACTCATTCAACAGTCTCCTTTGAATATTTGTCTCCTCTTTTATTTATTAACAATAAAATATTTAGAGTAATTAATTACAGTCATCCTTGACCCCACTTGGTCAATACATAAAAATTTACAATAAAATAAAACATAAAGATTTTATGACAACATATAATGTTCATAATTTGGGTACGTGACAGGAATTTACACATGGCCTTTCCTCCATTTTGGAGATTCTCTGTCACTTAACATAATGAAAAATTTCCACTGATAGCTCTACAAATTTTGAATTTTTTTCCGAATTTTCTCAAACTAATCTACCATTCTTGATGGTGTCCACAAGATCTAACTGGTGGATTTATTAAACTACCATCTAACAATTAAAACCACAAATTTTCTTAGAATCATTTTGTCAAACACTTCCTGTGCAAACTTTGATTTCTGCCTACAAATGTGGATTCCAACCCATACAACCCTAGTGCTGCAACCATGAGCTTTGATACCACTTTGTGGCATCCCCATCCATCATTCTGACCATAGGAGGGGGTAGCTATGAATTTCAAGTTTCTAAATTTTTCCCCATGGGCCATTATTCAAATTCATGACTAAGAACTGCATGTGTAAGTGCATAAATGCAAAACACATAGGAATTAAAACTCTATCCACACACACACCATGCATAAACAAACATATTTATCACATGAAGTAAATAAAAAACATTCCACATTCATAGACAAGAGAATACTTATTTTTAACAAAAAAAGTTCCAAGCAATTGGCTATGTAAGAGCGATTTTTCACACAACCATTTGTATCAACTGTAGATACCGCCCCCAAGCTAGGCTATGAGGCCACCAGGGTGAAGGAAACACCTATAGGCTTCTCTCTCTTAGCCCAAAACCCAATTGCTCTCATGCTTAGCCATAATTCTCACCATTATGTAATTACATGAATCACACTCATCCATTCCAACCATGACACTCTCTTCTACTTCCCCACACAATACAAGGAAGAGATTTCTCTTCATTGTTCCATAGTTCCCTCAAGAAATCCAACCCTTATAGTGCTTACTAGTGTGTTAAAAAGAGTCCAACCTATTGCATGTTTTTGGAGAACCTCTCATAACATTAATTCATGGCTTCTCAAGCATTCAAGAGTAGAAAATATAAAATGGGTAAATGTTCATATCTTTCTCAGTCTCCATGTTAGCCTACAACCCCCTCTTTTCTCTAATGTGTACAATTTACCCTTCACAATTCTAATTTCTAGTTATTTTCATAGTTTGGTAATTGGTAATGGAGAAAACACAACATCCAAAGTCAACATACTATAAAACTCTACATGGAAAATGGGTGATAGACTCCAAAGGAGATGAGAGGATGGTGAAAAAGCAATTGGCATTACTTTTGACCATAGAAGGAAGGACTCTCACATTTGTCAAAGAAGTATATTCATCCCATTCTTCCATAACTACATGAGGATACTTTTCTCGCCAACCTCACCCATGCATTCAATGATTGGATTTAATAAGTCAAAATGAATTAATTGTCTCATTTAAGGCACACGACAACAAATGGATGAGTTCTAAGGTTGACAGTTGGAAATAAGGATTTACTATTGCATAGGCCTCATTTCCTCTTACCCTTTAGTGGAATCATAGCCCCTCTAGTGCTCTTTACATAGCCATATTGGACCATTTATATTATTTTCCCACATATTTACATATCTTTTGAGCCATCATGAAAACTCAACCAAATTATACATGCCTAGTCATTCACTAGTCAGGCCTTGGCCTTGAGCTCCGCACTAGGAATCTATACTAACATATTTACATCATTTACATCATTAGATTTAATACATTTCAAGGTTTAAAACCGGGGGTATTACAATTGGCAACCAAGATTTCATTAGACATCAGTACACTTTGTCATCAATCATATGGGAAACCCAACTTGACCTACCCCTCTCAATTGGCTCAAGAGAATATGGCAGATGGAATTCTTGAAATCCAACAAAAGATTGTGTGTGTGTGTGGAGCTTGCTAGGAAGGGAAGCACTATAGAATTATGTTTGATGAAGAAAAAGCTTAGAGAGAAAACATAGTCCTTTAGTTGGTTCATGCAAAAAAATTTGGACCAATGAACATGACATCAATCACTGATGCTAGGCATTTCCTTCTATTTGTTGATTACTATAGTTGGAAGATGTGGGTGTATTTCGTAAAATTAAAATATGAAGTGTTTAATGATTTTCAAAACAATTCAGCATTAATAGAAAACGAGTTTGGTTGTCATATCACCACTCTTAGTTCTAATAATGGTGAAGATTACTACTCCAAATAATTCAATAATTTTTGTGTTAAAAACGAGATCAAAATACAATACACTACACCCCACAACAAAATGGAGTAGTTGAGAGGATGAACCACACAATCACAGAGATGGCTATATGTATGATGTAAAACATGTATGTTCCCAATAGGTTTAGGGTTTAGGCAGTGTTCACAACAATATATTTGTTGAATAGATCTCCAATAATGCAGATGAATTAGAAGACCCCAGAGGAAGCATGGTTTGGGAGGAAGCATAGAGTCAGTGATATTCAAGTTTTTGGTTCTATTGCCTATGCCTAGATTCTGGATGAGAAGACAACCAAGTTAGATCCCAACAAAAAAAAATGATGATTACATGGTACAATGATATTAAAAAATCTTATAGGTTGATTGATGTGGAAACCAATCAATTGAGCTTTAGTAGAGATGTTGTAATTGATGAAGAAGTTGCACCTTTCCAAGATTTTTCCAAGTTCAAAAATTCCATGGAGCCACGCATTACAGCTTAAGATTATGGTTGTTCAACGTAAAATGGGGGAAGATTCTGAACATTTTAAGGACTCTCTCAGGTCCAAGATAGTGATTTATGATGCATATAACTAGAATCAACATTCAGATAATACACATACATGTATCCCAAGTCATAGTGATGACACTAACTTGAATGAGGAGGTAACCAAGAAGAAAACCCAAGTGGTGGCACAACACCATTGGAGACGTTTGAGCAACGAAAATGATCAAGGAACGATCATTAGGAGGTAAGGCATAAACCAAACATGGTTAACTTTTCTCTAATGACCAATGCTCAGGAAGTATACTAACCATAGATTTTCAAAGAGGTAAAAGGGAGACCTAAATGCAAGAAGGCCTTGACAGCTAAACATGAAAATTTGATGAAAAATTAGACTTGGCATCGCACAACTCTTCCACCAGGGAAGAAACCTATTGGTTGCAAATGGGTGTATAAGGTCAAGTACAAGGTAGATGTCATGTTTGATAAGTACAAGGCATGGTTGGTCGTGGAAGCATTCTTTCAACAAGAGAACATTTATTAGCATGAAACTTTTGCTCTTATAAAAAACATGAGCACCATCCGACTAGTTCTAGCCATGGTAGTGTAGTTTGGCTAGAAGGTCCATTAGATGGATGTGAACAACACCTTCCTCAATGGAAATTTGGAGGAAGATGTATATATGTGTCAACCACAAGGGTTTTAGGTTTTGGGGAAGGAACATCATGTTTGCACATTGAAGAAGGCTCTATACATCCTGAAGCAGACACCCAAGGAATGCCACATTAAGATTGATATTTACTTGGATGAAAAGTGGTTCCAATAGAGTCCTCCATATTCCAATTTATATGTCAAAAACATTGGTAATGACATCATCCTACTAGTAATTTATGTATATGACATTATTATTATAAGTATTGAAGCAAGTGTGATTGAATAGATAAAATCCAATATGCATAAATCTCTTGACATGAATGATCTAGGATTCCTACATTACTATCTAGGTGTAGAATTTTTGCAAATAGGTAGCAACATGTTGTCTCACAAACATAATATGCTATGTGTTTGCTTAACAAGTTTAGAATGGCAGATTGCAAAATCTCATATACGCCTATGGAGAAAGGGTTGAAACTTTCAAACAAGACCGACTCTAAGGTAGTTAACGAGTCAGTCTACATGTAGCTAGTGGGGGGCTTGATGTATCTTACAACCACTAGGCCTAATTTGAGTTACCCCGGGAGCTCCATTTCTAGATTCATGACAATGCCAGAGGAAAAACATTGAACTGAAAAAAACACTGTCTTGAGATATGTGAAAGGGTTACTTGAATTCGGTACTCTGTACAACATAACCAAAGATCCTTGCTTGTGTGGATGTACAGATTCAGATTGGGCAGGTTGTGTGAATGGCATAAAACCAACCTCTACATATGTATTCAACCTTGGGATAGATGCAATGACATGGACCAACAAGAAGAAACATGAAATAGTCCTTTCATTGACATAATCATAATATGTGAAAGATTCAAAGCCAAAGTTTTTTCTTATCTTTTAGTAATGAATAGTGTTCTTGTCAATGTATCACACAAAAAATAATATAAAAATATAAAACCAAGGATTGGAAGAGTTTTGTTTGGTACAGGGATTTTATTTTACATCTTGATATTAAATAATTTCTTCAAAATTGTTTTGAGAGTTTTTTTTTGTAAACTTGGTTCCATTAAAATTTGAAATTAACAAAAAGATACATATGGTGGTGTAGTGGTTGGCCTTCCACTAAGGAAACGAGGCCAACCAACAGCCAAAGCTTTGTCAAAGTCTTCCATATATAATTATTGTTTATGTAACTAAGAAACGAACTACAAAAGGGAGGCATAAGCTCCAAAATACTACTTTTTTCAACCGGGAAGAGTAGCTAGCCCACGCATGCGAGGCGAAAGCGCCGTAAAACATAGGTCTAGGGTTCGATCCGGAGTGGAGACGATCACAGCCGACGGCCCCAACCACCCCGCGTATTAGCAGTACCCCCTCCAAAATACTACTTCAGCAGAGGTGGATATCCAAATTAAAAAAAAAAAAAACTAGGCTTACTACCAAAAGTTCTATTGAAGCTAAGAGGCCTATTATCCAAAAGACATAACCATGTATCATGTAACTAGAACTAATGAAAAACACAGAACATTAATTAAGAGTCATCGGAAATTGTAACATGAGGCACCTCGGATTTTCTCTTTGCTCCACTTGTCTGCCCTGAGTCTGAGTGCTCCTTGAAGACTATTCTGGTGGTAGTGCGAGCCAGAACATTCATTTTTGCCCCAAGATTGATTTGAACCTTCGCAATTCGCCTGAGAAGAGCCTCCATTTTGTCAAGGCGAGCAGTATGGAGGCTGTTATGCTTCAACAGGAGGAGCAATATGCTTCTCAGACTCATTTTCCATTAAGGTGCGACCTAGCAGAGATTTAGTCTACCAGAGAAGAGTGAGCATCTTAATGTATTTAGTCTCTCGAGATCTCGTGGAGCATGAGTCCTTCACCGTTTTCCCAAAATCGGCTAGGACCAGGTCAGATTATTTGTTGGGAACTCATTCCTCCAGGTCTCAAATTTTCTTCTGGACCGAGGTGGACACCATTCCTCTAAAGCTAGCGTGGGCCTTGTCATGCTCGCTCTGGACCCTCGGCATGTGAGAGTATCGTTGGCCCTGAACCTGCTTACGCTCTGTGCGCTTGACTCTAACCATCCTATGTTTTTTGAAACTATTTTCTGAACCAACCTTCCGTAGATTCTTCATGGAAAATATCCTCAGGCCAAGGCCAGTTACCAAACCCACACTGTGAGCTTGATGCGACCATGCGAGAACATAACACCGAATCTGGCCATGATTTTCTACAAATAATGTGCAAGCGTGGCTATAGAGCACAAGGATGAGGACAGGGGGAAGGGGCAATTTCTCCATGTTTAACTAGGAGCTTGCACTCGACTGAGGTCGATGCTGCAGAGGGCCCCTTATGCATATTATCCTTCTTTGTAGTGAGTTAATTATCCCACTTTCTCGTACAAATGCTTATTCATCCTCCTCTTGTGTTCTCCATTACTCAAAAACACTGTCAGATCATAAAACTTGCTCTAACTAGTTTGGACACAAAATATAACCGGAATGTAGTGGTGAAGAAAGCCCTTAGTGTTTAGTTATTGAAGCATCATTTCATTTGTTTTATGGCTATAACATCTCTTGTCAACAAAATTGGCAAGGTATCATAACTAAAAAAACTAGAAGCTTTCATCTTATGTCCAAGAGAGACATGATACATATCTATAAAATGATCTGTTTTTTCCTTTCATTTATGTGATTTGGATAATAATTTCTTTCTTTTAGTATAGAGTCTCAACTTTATGCAATTGCTGGAATTCTTGCTCATTATTTTGAACAAGAGTATGATATGATTTTGTTTTTCTTTCATTGGTTGACCATTTAAATTTTGGATGCTTTAGTTACTCCTTATTGATGCATTTCAACATGCATATTTTAACTCACTATAATTTGGAAATTGTTTCAACTTGTTGGATTGACCTTACTCAACATAATGCATTTAGGATCTTGTAACATATAGACTATTTTGTAGATACATTTTTTAATTGATTGTCTATACTTTTGCCTAAGATTATTTGGAAATATGTAGCTATGATGGGAAGGAATTTGTGCAATAATGTCAGGTATTTGAAATTTGTATTTCTTGTTTGGATGATATTGTTCCTCCAAACAAAATAGTGAGTGAACAACTTGATATTGTGCAAATTCATCTTTAACAAATCTACTATTGGAAGGAATGAATCGTTCCAAACTAAATATGTTTCGATTTTGATCAAAGTAGTTATCATTCAAGCACAACAAGATTGGTAAAAATTAGCTCTTAAAAAGGAATCTATCATAGAAACAATATTTAGATATTTTAGTTGCTTGTGGAATTAACAAAAGGAATTGTTCCCTCAATCTTTTGCATTGAAACTCCTTTACACTTACCATTGAATTTGACCACATAAATGGTGTGAATGTATTAGGTTAGTTTCCATCAAAGAGGAGAAATTCCACCCACCCTTTTTATATTTTAGGGTTTCGAGTGATTAGGAGAAAGAACACATGCCCTTTTTCAGAAGTTAGTCATTCAAGTGATGAGGAGAAAGAGCATTTCCCCTTTCTTGCATTAGAGGCATGAGAGAGAGAGAGAGAGAGAGAGAGAGAGAGAGAGAGAGAGCATTGATCCTTTCTCATAATTCGAAGTATTGGAAAACAATATTTGATGAACTAGAAATTGATATCTTAAGTATTGGAAACCAATAATTTAAGTACTGAAAACCAATATTGAGAGAGAGAGAGAGAGAGAGCACCGATCCTTTCTCATAATTCCAAGTATTGGAAAACAATATTTGTTGTACTAGAAATGATATCTTAAGTATTGGAAACCAATAATTTAAGTATTGAAAACCAATATTTCAAGTATTGGAAACCAATATGTCATGTATTGGAAATCAATGATATCTTAAGTATTGGAAACCAATATTCATAGTACTTTTATGGTGCCATGGATTGAAATTGGACATGTTGATCTAAATCTTATGAAACATTCTTGAAGTTACAATGCTGATAAGAAAGCATGTAAACAAAATGACTTAATAAAAGAAATTAATGTGAATATGACTTTTCAGTAACATTATAGATTATTCGTGGGTGACAAAATCACAAGGATTAATTTGCACTAGAAACCAAGCTTGTTTGCATTTGTGATAGTACTAGTGGTTGATGAACGTATTTTTCAAGATCTATATGTTGGTTTGAGACATGTTTGTAGGTGTCCAAATTGGTAATAGTAGCAAGGGATTGAAATCCATCTAAAAGTTGATCTAGACTAGATTCGCCTCATTCATATTTCATGGGAAATTATTCAAGACATGTAAACGAAATGAACTTGAGTGGTTGTTAGAAACATTGTGCTCCATTTTGTAATACTAGAGACCAATCAACAAGAAACTTCATTCCTAAAGGAAGGGACTACCTTGTAGGAGACAAATTATTTGAGGAATGTGTAGCCATTCTAATCTCTTGTAGATTTATCTTACATCCACTCATAAGACATTTTCTCAATGTCAATTCCAATATATTTCTAATATAGATATATTAGAAATGGAAATGATGGGTTTTAATTTTTTAAATCTTTTATGAAAATATTGAATTCTCCAACTCCTTTCATAGTCTGTTTGCACTCCTCTCCTTTTCATATTCCCCTTTTCGTTGAAGAAAGAGGTATATCTTATAGACATAATTATCCAACAAGTATTTTTAGTAAGCGTGAATTCATATTGTCCCATCTCATTATCTTTGTAGTGGTGTAGTTAAATTCCTTTATGTGTGTTCCTAGTTAAGTATGCTTATGGGTAAAGTAATTTGAAATAGTCCGACATTGGATCAAATATAGAGTTGGCCATTATTCTATGGTGCATGAAAACACAAATGTAAGGTTATATTCATATGAAACGTGTTCTCGGGAATGAAAACAATATAAGTATATTTTCATGGGAACGCTTTGGAGTAGAAGTAACAAGACTCATGAAACCAGTTCCCAAAAATGGGTGTCTTGAAACAACAATCTATTTTATAGAATTAATATAGACTAGAAGCTAAGCTAAGGCAATTAAGCTCTAGAATCACTTTCAGATGCATGGATGCTAGTGGGGCCTTGGAACACAAGTTGAGGTTTTGGTTCACTTATGAGGTCAAAAGGACATGATCTCTCCATAGTGTTCACTCTCCTTCAAATCTTTGTCTAGGCCACAACCAACTATCTACATGTGGACTCCTTGAAGCTAGAATTTTTTTTGTCCATTTAGAGGAGTTGATCAACTAGGGGAAAATGTTCTTCATGAATTAAACACATTACGACCTTCAAAACCCATCGCAAACATGGGTAACAACCATAAGGCAAATCCTAATAATGACATGTAATACATCACATGGGTAACAATTGTAAGAGAAAGAGGCATGACATTTAAACCATCAACGATGTCCATAAAAGTGTAACCTACCTAATACTTGAAACATTTTATGTTTGTGGAAAAACATTACTTTAACTTTTATTGTAAAGTTTTATATTAATGACCAAGGATGGTCAAGGATGACTGCAAATGAATAATAATATTACTTAATAAATTAAAATAGGAGACACTCATCCAAAGAAACTGTTGAAAGAGTGTTCACTGACCCACTAGGAGGAATGAAACTGGTTTAGAAGGCAACGGACAAATGGCAACATATGCACTCACTTACTAGTTGTTGCAGGGGGCAACTTCCCTAAAAATGTGGTCATGTTCCCCAAGGATGGTGGAACTGAGCAGGTGGCTCATTAAATGTGAAACTGACCCAAAAGACCTAGGAAATATTTTATAGCCATCGATTTGAGCAAAGGCTCACAACTTTTTCCTTGGGTTGTTAGAACTGAGCACACAAGAGATTCGATGTGGGGAAGCTAGGTAATGAGTTGCAGAGTAAGACTGTCTTACTGTTGAATTGCAGAGTGTTATGTATGCAAGTACATGATTATTGAAGTACATAAGAGTGATATGTATGAGGGTCTTCATGATTGTTGAAGTACATATGAGTGATTTGTAAGCAAGTCTCCATGATTGTTGAAGTACAAAGAGAGTTTGTATGCAAGTCTTCTCGATTGATGAAGTACGAACATAGTTTCTTGCTTCTACATAGTATCTTAGTCCTGGTGGTTCAGTGAACAGGTTCGAGGGTCCAAAAGCAAGTGATCTTGGCTACTTTCTGGAGAAGGTTGGGAGGAACGGTCCTCTTTTGGTGTTTGTCCACCCAATCAGTTATCAGGTTCTACTTTGTTTTTGTTTTATTTACTAAAATGTTGATCTATTATGAAAACTGTATTTATATATTATCATGGTTTTTCAGATGTATCCTAGTTGCTAGTTTAGCTGTTAGAAATGATAGATTATTTCTGTACAATGAATGGATGAATAAATATTGGAAAATATAGAATAGATGAATCTAAATTTCTTTCTGTATTTTTTCTTTCACCATAGGTGATGTACTCTAGTACATGAAGATGTTTAATTAACATAGATTAGAAATGATATGAAGATTATAAGCAAAAGAATATTATGTATAATATATCAGATATAGAATTCATTACTAATTTCTGTTCTCATTAGTATATATATATATATATTGTTTAATCATAAACAGTTAGAATTGAAAGAGAAGTCGCAAAGCCCTTATTTAAGATCATCACATGTTTATACATAGAGATACAAATATAAACCCTAGATATGTAATTATGAATTGTGTTAACATTTATTCATAGAAATAGATTATATAATTATTAATCATCATAAAAACAGGATACCTATAATTTTATAAACAAACTAAGTATATATATTACATCTATTTACAATCTCTATTAGTAAATATTTATCAACAGAATAACTCTCTACTTCATCATAAATCATTATTCATACACTACAAGGAAAATTATAAAGTTATGAACAGAAGTGGAATAAACTCAATCACTATTCATAAGTATCAATATAATCCAACATAGTCTAGAGTTCAGCATTTAAGTCCCAAATTACTTCACAAACATTTAAACATACTTGCATAATAACTAAAGGAATCCCTCAACAACATTAATCCAAAGAATATAACTGTTAAATATCTCAGTTAGGGTTATCTCAGATAACCTATGCTGAGCATACAGAGACTCGAGACCATGCTCATATGTCATTTTATAAACAAAATATTTTATTTAAAAACAAAGATTCGCCATTACAAGATGAAGACCAAATATAGAACCCTGTTTACAAACCGAGTTATTATACTTAAGTGTATTTTGGAAACAACATCATTCAAGTAAATAACAATATTTAGTAACAGTTGAAAGATTGTGGAACAAGCTTCCTTCGTTTTCATATAAGAATAGAATGTAAATAACAAACAACCAAAATGATAGTCAAAGGTTTGAGACTCATAAGAGCTCACCTTTAGTTATAATCATACATTTTTCCATTCTACAAACAGTTCCATATTTACAAGTGACAGGGTTATTCAACCCTAGTTACATTATTATAAATCAAATAAACTACAATTTGTTAAATACAACCCTAATGTCATAAACAGGAGTAATACATGATCTAATCTCTTTAGTTACTGATCAAAACAAGAGTATTGATAGGTCGTGGGTTCAAGAAACCGTAAAGGTTGACCACTAGGTCACCTTTGTTAACATTATATAAACCTGTTGATATCATTTGTCCAGGTATCGAATCCTTTCAAATATCATTATATCTTTACGCACAGACTTAATAACAATTGTAACATATAAATAAAAAGAAAATTTATGACAAGTTCACCACAGTAGGGTTTAAGCCCGAATCTTTCCATACATTAAACATTTTACAAACAAAATGGAATCATATTAATAGAGAACATTTTAATAACAGTCGCAATAGAGAGTACTCTTTCATTATCAAGAAGTTGGTCAAAACCCCCAACTCTGGGTGTGAACCCAGAGAACCTTACAAGCTTCGTTACCATAAGATAAATGCCAAAAGGCTTACAACATAGACCAACGCTGGTGATAACGTAAACTAAGAGTTGACAGAGGCATCATGTGAAGGCCCGAGGCTTACCGGGGTCTTCCAACCACCATAGTTTCCACCCCTTAAGTTTGCAGAGTGTCGAGACCAGGGAGCAATAGGAAACTATGCAAAGAGAAACCTGCCAAGACAAGCGAACCATTATATAAACGATGAACATTTGAATCATAAATACAAACTAACAACCAGAATGCTCAACTAAAAACTTACCATTGTAAATAGCTGAGTTTGGCAGAGAGCCCGTTAATCCATTTGACTGGTCCGTATATTCTTAAAATACTGTGAAGTTAGGAGCCAAGAGCTAGAATCATCTTAATAACCAAGCCTAGGCATGAAACCTAACATAACATCAATAGTGGAACCCTGTTACTGCTCTGCGTGTCAACTCCTTTTAAAAACTAAGTGTAGAGTGCCCTAGTGGCCATGGCTGCCGAGAGAGCTCGACTCTCCAGCCTTCGAAGCAAAAGAACATGTGATAATGAAAACCATTGGCGTATAGTTAGGGTTTTGCTATACGTTGAAGTCACCACCAACCCTTCACGTGATAGCATTTAATATTCTAACTGTCTACCACTAGTATTCAAATTTATACCCACTGCCATATAGTTTGGGTCCCCTTCTTATTATCAACGAACTTCATAAAATTTATATGTGCCATGTTCCAAGGTTTATACCTTGCTTTCTAATCACTTAACAAAAGCCAAAACCCTTGTAATAATCGTATAGCCTAGGATGACCCCATCCTTAGTAGGATGAAGGTCACTTTATACTATGGAATAACTTAGAGTCATCAAGCTAGGTTTCCTTATAACTGTAGCTCTTTTCAATTATAAAAAAATTAATTGATTTACATAAGAGACCTCACCTGTAACCCTGAACAAAGGCAGTAGTATGCATTAGCTCGATATAGCTAAGTAAGCCTCGAGACGACACTAGAACCCCTTTCAAGGGAAGAACATAGTCACTATCACAACATCACAATTTAATAGATTATACTACGACGATAATAACGACAAGAGACAAACTACGACTAAGATAGACAAGGTTGTTTCTGAGTGACAACATAAGTGCATAGTCCTACTTCAATGCCTTAAGGACAAAATAAATAAATGTTGAAATGTTAATTTACAGAACCGAATCAATGAATGCATGAGATATTTATGCAATTATCAAGTCAAAAGAATTTCCGCAATTATAATATCGACCTTTATGGACAGCTACCATATCAACTATAAAAGGCGAACCCATAGTATTTTAATGTCCTTAAGTCACATTAATGATTTAACGACCATTCGTAAGCAAGTTATAGTTGCAATTAAGAATATAGATAAGTAGATAATAAAGAGCTAAACGATCACATATATACTTTCGTATAGTTTTTAATAGCGATTATATAGCTTAGAAATTTTTTAATTTTTGATGAAATTTTGGAGGTGTTACATGTGGTATCAGAGCACAAGTTCAAACACTAGGCCTGAAAGTGGCTCACTCGCACAATAGAAAATTTAAACAGAAAACACAGTTACTGATTTTTTGTTTTAATTTGTTTATGTACAAAACATTTGGTATTTAATTTACAGGTATGGAAGGACCAGAAGAATCTGCCGAGGATAGATCTCATCATAATGATCAAAATAATAATGAACATGAACAAGTTAATGAAGAAAATATTTACGTAGAATTAAATGATAATTCATTTGAACTACTTAGAACCATTAAAGATCTAAAAGCTGAAATGAAAAATGTTAAGGAAGAAAATGAAAGAATTTTAAAAGCACAAGAAGAATTGAATCAGATTTTACTGGATAAATTTCATAATGATGGAAAAGATAAAAGAACAGAATTTAATTTTGAATCTAGAACCATCTCCTATCAACACAAAGGTAAGAATTTGTTAGGAACCCATGTCAACCCTTCTATTTACTTTGTTAGTATATTGTTGTTGGACGCATATGCTTTGTAAGACGTCTCGTAGTATTTGTTGATCCATAGTTTGTATTATTGTTGTTGGATGCATATGCATTGTAAGTCGTCCCGTAGTAATTGTTGATCCATATTTTGTATTGGCACATGGTTTGTATTGACACATGGTATTGACCCATGGTATTGGCGCCTAGACTTAGTATATAGGTTTGTGTTGATACCAATGAAGGTACGGTGAAGTTATTTGTATTGAGCTTGCTCAAAGGAGGTTGCCCCCTCGAAGTGGCCTGCGATCAATAAAAGTGATTCTGAGTTCTGTTATTTCTGCTATCTCGCATATTCTCATTAATTAATTGTTGCAGGTTCATCACAGAAGTTAAAATTCTCTAATGATGAAAGTAGCTCTTCTTCTGAAATTAATGTTAAAATACATATAAAAAAAACATAAGTATTCCAATGACAACAGTGAAAGTGACTGTAGACCAAAATGGAGGAATTATAAAACATATGAAGAGATTTCAAGGGAGTTCAAGAAGATAAAGCCCCCAACGTTTAACGGTGAAAATGAAAAGGGAGAAGCAGCCGAAGCATGGCTGTTAGGTATGAAGAAATACTTTCACATTTATGATTATTCAGATAAGATGAAAGCTAAGATGGCTATTTATAATCTGACTGGGAAAACAAATATTTGGTCGCAGGATATAAAAAGAGTAAAAGGCATTAAAGAATGGAGTGTAACTTGGAGTACATTTAAGAAATATTTTAAGAAGAAGTTTTTGTCTGAACAGTACTACGAATAAAAAGCTAAAGAATTCTATGATTTTAAATTGGGCTCTATGAACATGAAAGAATTAAGCAGTAAATTCTTAAGTTTGTTAAGATATGTACATTACATTATTGACGAGAAGCCTAAAATGCAAAGATTTTTGAGTTGCTTACATTTTAATATCAAAGACAGAATTGAGTACGACAATCCTAAGACTCTCGAGGAAGCTATGAGAAAGGCAAACTTCTGTTTTGAACAGAACAGAAAAAGAGAAGGTGCATCTAGTTGGAAGGGTAATAAACCAAGTAACTTTGAGCAAAGAAGGAAATTTTTTAAATTTAACAGGCATGCTTGAAATAACAAGCGAAGTTTCCATAGCAGAAATTTTCAAGGAAATAATTTTAAAAGCATTGCACCACGAAATTTTACAGCCACAAGAAACATGCCTAATAATTATGCTAGAAATAATGAACAAAAGGCACCTGTAAAATGTTATGAATGTCAAGGACCACATTATTCAATAAACTGTCCTAACAAGAAAAGAACTGTCAGCAACATCCATATAGTGCAGGAAGAGTCAACAATTGGTGACTTGGCGAGGGAAATGCCCAGGATCAATGTAGCGTTGGAAAATCGACAGGATGATCATCAAACCTCAATGGTCGAAATTGAAGGTATGCTACAGAACAAACCCATCTCTATTTTAATTGACCTAGATGCTAGTTTGAGTTATGTATCACTTGATATAGTAAAAAGATGTAAATTGAAAGTGGAAAAAATTGAAAAGTCTTGGTTGGTTCAGTTAGCTACAGGAACCAAAAGGAAGGTAGTTGATTTTGTTAAAAAATGTGATTTGTTTATGAGTTAGTTAAAGACACAAATAAAGCTGAATGTATTACCGTTAGGATCTTATGATGTTTTAATCGGAATGAATTGGTTGGAAAAGCATAGATTAGTATTGAATTGTTTTGAAAAGACATTTACATGCTTGAATGATAAAGGAGAAACTGTAACTGTAAAAGGAATCCTTAGAAAATCTTCAGTTAGACAAATTTATACATTGCAATTGAAAAAGGTTGTACGTAAAGGATGTAGAGTATTTGCTATAAATGTAATAAATGATGAACATACTACTAAAGAAGATAAACTAAAACTCGAAGATATACCAATCCTAAGAGAATTTTCAGATGTATTCATGGAAGAAATTCTAGGATTACCTCCAAAGAGAGAATTGGACTTCATCATTGAGTTAGTACCTGGTGCGGTACCCAACTCAAAATCTCCTTACCAGATGAATATACTAGAGCCTAACAAATTAAAATCATAGTTAAAAGAATTAATTGATAAAAATTACATAGGACCAAGTGTGTCTCCATGGGGAGCACCTGTCATTTTCATTTAAAAGAAAGACAGTACCTTGCGTTTATGCATAGACTACCGTCAGTTAAATAAAATGACGACTAAAAACAAATATCCCTTGCCTCGCATAGATTATTTGTTGGATCAGGTACACGGAGCAACGATATTTTCGAAAATCGACTTGCGATCTGGGTATCATCAAGTCAGAATTAAAGATGAGGATATCTTCAAAACTGATTTTAGAACCTGTTACGGGCATTACGAATTTGTAGTTATGCCTTTTGGGGTAACTAACGCTCCAACAGTTTTCATGGGTTTAATGAATAATGTTTTACATAAGTATTTGGATAAGTTCGTAATTTTTTTCATTGACGACATTTTAATTGATTCAAAAACTAAGGAAGAACACGATAAACACTTACGAATAATTTTACAAGTCTTAAGAGAACATCAACTATATGCTAAATTAAGTAAGTGTAAATTTTTCAAAGATAAAATACAGCATTTAGGTCATGTGATATCCAAGGATGGAATCTCAGTTGACCCGGATAAAATAAGAGCAATTAACGAATGGCCTGTCCCTAAAGTTGTAACATATGTACGATCGTTCATGGGAATTACATGTTACTATAGAAAATTTATAGAAGGATTCTCAAGAATCGCAAATCCCATAACCTCTTTACAAAAGAAAAGAAAGAAATAGGTTTGGTATCAAAAGTGTGAAGAAAGTTTTAAGAAATTAAAAGAACTATTAACTACTGCACCTATTCTAAAAATTGCAGATTCAAACAAGGACTTTGTTATATGCACTGATGCATGCAATGATGGCCTTGCGGAGTCTTAACACAAGAAGTTCACGTAATAGCGTATGAGTCAAGAAAGCTAAAAATTCATGAAAAGAACTACGCTACCTATGATTTAGAGTTGGCTGCTGTGATACATGCTTTAAATATGTGGCGCCATCATCTAATCGGTAGAAATTTTTCATTAATGATAGATAATAAATGTCTAAAATATTTGTTGGATCAACCAAATATGAACGCAAGGCAAGCTAGGTAGTTATCTTTCCTTAGCGAATATGATTTCGAGATCCAACACATAAAAGGGAAAGAAAATAAGGTGGCTGACGCCTTAAATAGAAATGCAAAAATAAATTTTATGGCAGCAATCAATACTATAAAACAGATTTAGAAACTCAGATTGAAGAAGGGATAAAACTGGATAAAAATTATCATAAATTACAGGAAAAAGTTGCAGAAAATAATTCTGAAAATTTAATAACAGATTACACTTTAAATGAAAAGGGTTTAATGCTGTATAAAACAGACTGTATGTGCCTAATGTACCTGAAATTAATTTGTTGATTTTAAATGAAGTACATAAAAGTCGTTATTCAGGACACCCGGATTACCAAAAGATGATAACAATGTTAAGAAAAAATATTACTTTTGGCCAAATATGAAGAATGAGGTGGTTGAACACATAGCTAGGTGCTTTGAATGTCAGCAAGTTAAAGCTAAGCATCAACACCCACCTGGTTTATTACAGCCATTGCCAATTCCATAGTGGAAGTGGGAAATTATCAGTATTGATTTTATAACTGGTTTGCCTAAAAATCAAAACCAGAATGATTCAATAATGGTAGTAGTAGATAGTAAATCAGATCATTTTATACATGTTAAAACTACTTTTAAGGCTGTTAACATTGTTGATTTGTTTATGAAGCAAGTTTTTTGTTTGCATGGAATTCCTAAAGTAATAATTTCTGATCGAGATTCTAAATTTACTGGAAATTTATGGAGATCATTGTTTAAAGGTTTGGATACAAAATTAAATTTCAACACATCTTTTCATCCGCAAGCTAATGGGAAAAATGAAAGAGTAAATCAAATTCTAGAAGATATGTTAAAGATCAGCCAACTAAATGGGAAGAATATCTGCACTTAGTTGAATTTGCTTATAATAATCACTATCAAGCTTCAACTAAACTTAGTCTTTTTGAAATAAAATATGGTAGGAAGTGTAATACTCCCATCTCATGGAGTAATCCAGTCGATAGATTGATGTTAGGACCTGAATTATTGAAAGAGATGGAACTAACAGTGAAGCAAGTATAAAGAAATTTAAAAGTTGCACAAGATAGACAAAAGAGTCATGCAGATTTGAAAAGAACTGAGAAATAATTCCAAATAGGTAGAACTAGAAGGATATTTTCAAGTGGAACCAGATTGTATCATCGACAAAAGAGAAATTTTACTCCGGAATCGCACCATTGGACAAGTAAAGGTGCAATGGAAGAACCATAGTCCAGATGAAGAAACCTGAGAATTGGAAAGTCATATGCGGGCAGCATATCCAATTCTGTTCCAGGAAGAATCTGATGATGAATAAGCAATAACTAGGATGATGTTGAACTTAAGGGGGGGTGTTTGTAACCTACCTAATACTTGAAACATTTTATGTTTGTGGAAAAACATCACTTTAACTTTTACTATAAAGTTTTATATTAATGACCAAGGATGGTCAAGGATGACAGTAAATGAATAATGTTATTATTTAATAAATTAAAATAGGAGACACTCACCCAAAGAGACTGTTGAAAGAGTGTTCACTGACCCACTAGGAGGAATGAAACTGGTGTAGAAGGCAATGGACAAGTGGCAACATCTGCACTCACTTACTAACTGTTGCAGGGGGAAACTTCCCTAAAAATGTGGTCATGTTCTCCAAGGATGGTGGAACTGAGCAGGTGGCTCATTAAATGTGAAACTAACCCAAAAGACCTAGGAAATATTTTATAGCCTCGAATTGAGCAGAGGCTCGCGACTTTTTCCTTGGGTTGTTATAATTTAGCACACAAGAGATTCGATGAGGGGAAGCTAGGTAATGAGTTGCAGAGTAAGACTGTCTTACTACTGAATTGCAGAGTATTATGTATGCAAGTCTACATGATTGCTGAAGCACATCAAAGTGATATGTATGCAAGTCTTCATGATTGTTGAAGTACATATGAGTGATTTGTATGCAAGTCTCCATGATTGTTGAATTACAAAGAGAGTTTGTATGCAAGTATTCTTGATTGCTGAAGTACAAACAGAGTGTCTTGCTTCTACACAGTATCTTCGTCCTGGTGGTTCAGTGAACAGACTCGGGGGTCCAAAAGCAAGTGATCTTGGCTGCTTTCTACAAAAGGTTGGGAGGAACGGTCCTCTTTGGGTGTTTTTCCACCCTATCAGTTATCAGGTTCTACTTTGTTTTTGTTTTATTTACTAAACTGTTGATCTATTATGAAAACTATATTTATATATTATCATGGTTTTTCAGATGTATCCTAGTTGCTAGTTTAGCTGTTAGAAATGATAGATTATTGAACTGATAGATTATTTCTGTATAATGAATGGATGAATAAAGATTGGAAAATATAGAATAGATGAATATAAATTTATTCCTGTATTTTTCCTTTCACCATATGTGATGTACTCTAGTACAGGAAGATGTTTAATTAACATAGATTAGAAATGATATGAAGATTCTAAGCAAAAGGATATTCTGTATAATATATCAGATATAGAATTCATTACTGATTTCTATTCTCATTAGTATATATATATGTGTGTGTATATATATATTGTTTAATCATAAACAGTTAGAACTAAAAGACAAGTAGCAAAGCACTTATTTAAGATCATCATAGGTTTATACACATAGATACGAATATAAACCCTAGATATGTAATTACGAATTGTGTTAACATTTATTCATAGAAATAGCTTATATAATTATTAATCATCATAAAAACAGGATACCTATAATTTTATAAACAAACTAAGTATATATATTACATCTATTTACAATTGCTATTAGTAAATATTTATCAACGGAATAACTCTGTACTTCATCATAAATCATTATTCATACACTACAAGAAAACATTATAAAGTTATGAACATAAGTGGAATAAACTCAATCACTATTCATAAGTATCAATATAATCCAACACAGTATAGAGTTCAGCATTTAAGTCCCAAATTACTTCACAAACATTTAAACATACTTACATAATAACTAACTGAATCCCTTAAAACCATTAATCCAAAGAATATAACTGTTAAAGATCTCAGTTAGGGTTATCTAAAATAACCTATGCTGAACATACAGAGACTCGGGACCACGGCCAAATGTCATTGTATAAACAAAATATTTTATTTAAAAACAAAGATTCGCCATTACAAGATGAAGACCAAATATAGAACCCTGTTTACAAACCGAGTTATTATACTTAAGCGTATTCTAGAAACAACATCATTCAAGTAAATAACAATATTTAGTAATAGTCGAAATATTGTGGAACAAGCTTCCTTTGTTTTCATATAAGAATAGAATGTAAATAACAAACAACCAAAATGATAGTCAAAGGTTCAAGACTCATAAGAGCTCACCTTTAGTTATAATCATACATTTTTTCCATTCTACAAACAGTTCTGTATTTACAAGTGGCGGGGTTATTCAACCCTAGTTACATTATTATAAATGAAATAAACTACAAATTGTTAAATACAACCCTAATTTTACAAACATGAGTAATATGGGATCTAATCCCTTTAGTTACAGATCAAAACAAGAGTATTGATAGGTCGCGGGTTCAAGAAACCGTAAAGGTTGACCACTAGGTCACCTTTGTTAACATTATATAAACCTGTTGATATTGTTTGTCCAGGTATCGAATCCTTTCAAATGCCATTATATCTTAACGCATAGACTTAATAACAATTGTAACATATAAATAAAAAGAAAATTTATGACAAGTTCACCACAGTAGGGTTTAAGCCCGAATCTTTCCATACATTAAACATTTTACAAACAAAATGGAATCATATTAATAGAGAACATTTTAATAACAGTTGCAACAGAGAGTACTCTTTTCATTATCAAGAAGTTGGTCAAAACCCCCAACTCTGGGTGTGAACTCGGAGAACCTTACAAGCTTCGTTACCATAAGAGAAGTGCCAAAAGGCTTACAACATAGACCGACGCTGGTAATAAAGTAAACTAAGAGTTAACAGAGGCATCATGTGAAGGTCCGAGGCTTACCGAGGTATTCCAACCACCAGAGTTTCCATCCATAACTTTTCAGAGTGTCGAAACCACAGGTCGAGACCAGGGAGCAATAGGAAACGAGGCAAAGAGAACCCTGCCAAGACAGGTGAACCATTATTAAAACGATGAACATTTGAATCATAAATAAAAACTAACAACCAAAATGATCAACTAAAAACTTACGACTGTAAATAACTGATTTTAGCAGAGAGCCTGTTAATCCATTCGACCATTCCATATATTCTTGAAAGACTGTGAAGTCAGGAGCCGAGAGCTACAATCATCTTAATAACCAAACCTAGGCATGCAACCTAACATAACAAAAATGGTGGAACCCTGTTACTCCTCTACGTGTAAAATCCATTTAAAAACTGAGCATAGAGTGCCCTAGTGGCCATGGCTGCTGAGAGAGCTAGGCTCTCCAGCCTTCGAAGCAAAACAACAGGTGATAATGCAAACACTCGGCGTATAGTTAGGGTTTTTCTATACGTGGAAGTCCCCACCAACCCTTCACATGATAGCATTTAATATCCCGTCTGTCTACCACTAGTATTCAAATTTATACCCACTGCCATATAGTTCAGGTCCCCTTGTTATTATCAACGAACTTCATAAAATTTATATACGCCATTTTCCAAGGTCTATACCTTGCTTTCTAATCACTTAACAAAAGCCAAAACCCTTGTAATAATCGTATACGCTAGGATGATCCCATCCTTAGTAGGATGAAGGTCACTTTATACTATGGAATAACTTAGAGTCATCAAGCTAGGTTTCCTTATAACCGTATCTCTTTTCAATTATAAAAACATTAATTGATTTACATAAGAGACCTCACCTGTAACCCTGAAAAAAGGCAGTAGTATGCATTAGCTAGATATATCTAAGTAAGCCTCAAGGCGACACTAGAACCCCTTTCAAGGGAAGAACACAGTTAGTATCACAACATCACAATTTAATAGATTATACTACGACGATAATAACGACAAGAGACAAACTACGACTAAGATAAACAACGTTGTTTCTGAGTGACGACATAAGTGCGTAGTCCTACTTCAATGCCTTAAGGACAAAATAAATAAATGTTGAAATGTTAATTTACAGAATCAAATCAATGAATGCATGAGATATTTATACAATTATAAAGTCAAAAGAATTTCTGCAATTATAATATCGACCTTTATGGACAGCTACCATATCAACTATAAAAGGGGAATCCCATAGTCTTTTAATGTCGTTTAAGTCACATTAATGATTTAAGGACCATTCGTAAACAAGTTATAGTCACAATTAAGAATATAGATAAGCAATTAATAAAGAGCTAAATGATCACAGATATACTTTCCGTATAGTTTTTAATAGCAATTATATAGCTTAGAAAATTTTTAACTTTTGATGAAATTTTGGAGGTGTTACATGTGGTATCATAGCGCAAGTTCAAACAATAGGCCTGAAAGTGGCTCACTCACACAATAGAAAATTTAAACAGAGAACACAGTTACTGATTTTTTTGTTTTAATTTGTTTTTGTACAGAACATTTGGTATTTAATTTACAGGTATGGAAGGACCAGAAGAATTTGTTGAGGATAGATCTCGTCATAATGATCAAAATAATAATGAACATGAACAAGTTAATGAGGAAAATATTTACGTAGAATTAAATGATAATTTATCTGAACTACTTAGAACCGTTAAAGATCTAAAAGCTGAAATGAAAAATGTTAAGGAAGAAAATGAAAGAATTTTAAGAGCACAAAAAGAATTGAATCAGATTTTACTGGATAAATTTCATAATGAGGGAAAAGATAAAAGAACATAATTTAATTCTGAATCTAGAAGCATGTCCTATCAACACAAAGGTAAGAAGTTAAAATTCTCTAATGATGCAAGTAGCACTTCTTCTGAAATTAATGTTAAAATACATAAAAAGAAACATACGTATTCCAGTGATAGCAGTTTAAGTGACTGTATACCAAAAAGGAGGAATTATAAACCATATGAAGAGATTTCAGGGGAGTTCAAGACGATAAAACCCCCAACGTTTAACGGTGAAAATGAAAAGGGAAAAGCAACTAAAGCATGGTTTTCAGGTATGAAGAAATACTTTCACATTTATGATTATTCAGATAAGCTGAAAGCTAAGATGGCCATTTATAATCTGACTAGGAAAGCAGATCTTTGGTGGCAGGATATAAAAAGAGTAAAAGGCATTAAAGAAAGGAGTATCGCTTGGAGTACATTTAAGAAATATTTTAAGAAGAAGTTTCTGTTTGAACAGTACTACGAAGAAAAAGCTAAAGAATCCTATGATTTAAAATTGGGCTATATGAACACAAAATAATTAAGCTGTACATTCTTAAGTCTGCTAAGATATGTACCTTACATTATTGATGAGAAGCCTAAAATACAAAGGTTTTTAAGTTGCTTACCTTTTAATATCAAAGAAACAATTGAGTACGACAATCCCAAGACTCTTAAGGAAGCTATGAGAAAGGCAAACTTCTGTTTTGAACAGAACAGAAAAAGAGAAGGTGCATCTAGTTGGAAGGGTAATAAACCAAGTAACTTTGAGCAAAGAAGGAAAATTTTTAAATTTAACAGGAATGCTGGAAATAACAAGCGAAGTTTCCATAGCATAAATTTTCAAGGAAATAATTTTAAAAGCAATGTACCACAGAATTTTACAGCCGCAAGAAACATGCCTAATAATTATGCTAGAAATAATGAACAAAAGGCACCTGTAAAATGTTATGAATGTCAAGGACCACATTATTCAATAAACTTTCGTAACAAGAAAAGAACTGTCAGCAACATCCATATAGTGCAGGAAGAGTCAACAATTGGTGACTTAGCGAGGGAAATGCCCAAGATCAATGCAGTCTTGGACAATCGATAGGCTGATCATCAAACCTCAATGGTCGAAATTGAAGATATGCTACAGAACAAACCCATGTCTATTTTAATTGACCCAGGTGCTAGTTTGAGTTATGTATCACCTGATATAGTAAAAAGCTGTAAATTGAAAGTAGAAAATTTTGAAAAGTCTTGGCTGGTTCAGTTAGCCACAGGAACCAAAAGGAAGGCAGTTGATTTTGTTAAAAATTGTGATTTGTTTATGAGTCAGTTAAAGACACAAGTAAAGTTGAATGTATTACCGTTAGGATCTTATGATGTTTTAATTGGAATAGATTGGTTGGAAAAGCATAGAGTAGTATTTAATTGTTTTGAAAAGACATTTACATGCTTGAATGATAAAGGAGAAACTGTAACTATAAAAGGAATCCCTAGAAAAACTTCAGTTGGACATATTTCTGCATTGCAAATGAAATGGGATTTACGTAAAGGATGTAGAGTATTTGTTGTAAATGTAATAAATGATGAACATACTACTAAAGAAGATAAACTAAAACTTGAAGATATACAAATCCTAAGAGACTTTTTAGATGTATTCCCGGAAGAAATTCCAGGATTACCTCCGAAGAGAGAATTGGACTTCACCATTGAGTTAGTACCTAGTGCGATACCCAACTCAAAAGCTCCTTATCGGATGAATATCCTAGAGCTTAACGAATTAAAATCAGAGTTAAAAGAATTAATTGATAAAAATTATATAAGACCAAGCTTGTCTCAGTGGAGAGCACTTGTCATTTTTCGTTAAAAAGAAAGATGGTACCTTGCGTTTATGCATAGACTACTATCAGTTAAATAAAATGACGATTAAAAATAGATATCCCTTGCCTCGCATAGATGATCTATTTGAACAGGTACGTGGAGCAACGATATTTTCAAAAATCGACTTGTGATATGGGTATCATCAAGTCAGAATTAAAGATGAGGATATATTCAAAACTTCTTTTAGAACCTGTTACATGCATTACGAATTTGTAGTTATGCCTTTTGGGATAACTAACACTCCAACAATTTTCATGTGTCTAATGAATAATTTCTTACATAAGTATTTGGATAAGTTCGTAATTGTTTTCATTGACGACCTTTTAATTTATTCAAAAACTAAGGAAGAACACGATGAACACTTACGAATAATTTTACAAGTCTTAAGAGAACATCAACTGTATGCTAAATTCAATAAGTGTGAATTTTTCAAAGATAAAATACAGTATTTAGGTGATGTGATATCCAATGATGGAATCTCAGTTGACCCGGATAAAATAAGATCAAATGAGTGGCTTGTACCTAAATATGTAACAGATGTACGATCGTTCATGGGAATTATAGGTTACTACAAAAAATTTATAGAAGGATTCTCAAGAATCACAAATCCCATAACCTATTTACAAAAGAAAGGAAAGAAATTTGTTTGGGATCAAAAGTGTGAAGAAAGTTTTAAGAAATTAAAAGAACTGTTAACTGCTGCACCTATTCTAAAAATTGCAAATCCAAACAAAGACTTTGTTGTATGCACTGATGCATGCAATGATGGCCTTGGTGGAGTCTTAACACAACAAGAAGGTCGCGTAATAGCGTATGAGTCATGAAAACTAAAAACTCATGAAAAGAACTACGCTAGCTACGATTTAGAGTTGGCTGTCGTGATACATGCTTTAAAGATGTGGTGCCATCATCTAATCGGTAGAAATTTTTCATTAATGACAAATAATAAAGGTCTAAAATATTTTTTGGATCAACCAAATCTGAATGCAAGGCAAGCTAGGTGGTTAGCTTTCCTTAGCGAATATGATTTCGAGATCCAACACATAAAAGGGAAAGAAAATAAGGTGGTCGAAGCCTTAAGCAGAAATGCAAAAATAAATTTTATGGAAGCAATCAGTACTTATAAAACAGATTTAGAAACTCAAATTGAAGAAGGGATAAAACTGGATAAAAATTATCAGAAATTACAGGAAAAAGTTGCAGAAAATAATTCTGAAAATTTAATAACAAATTACAGTTTAAATGAAAAGGGTTTAATGTTGTATAAAAACAGACTATATGTGACTAATGTACCTGAAAGTAAGTTGATGATTTTAAATGAAGTACATAAAATTCCTTATTTAGGACACCCGGGTTACCAAAAGATGATAACAATGTTAAGAAAATATTACTTTTGTCCAAATATGAAGAATGAGGTGGCTGAATACACAGTCAGTATTCCAACATAGTCAGTATCACAACATCACAATTTAATAGATTATACTACGACGATAATAATGACAAGAGACAAACTTCGACTAAGATAGACAACGTTGTTTCTGAGTGATGATGTAAGTGCGTAGTCCTACTTCAATGCCTTAAGGACAAAATAAATAAATGTCGAAATGTTAATTTACAGAACCGAATCAATGAATGCATGAGATATTAATACAATTATCAAGTCAAAATAATTTCTGCAATTATAATATCGACCTTTATGGACAACTACCATATCAACTATAAAAGGGGAATCCCATAGTCTTTTAATGTCGTTAAGTCACATTAATGATTTAACGACCATTCGTAAACAAGTTATAGTCGCAATTAAGAATAGAGATAAGTATTTAATCAAGAGCTAAATGATCACATATATACTTTTCGTATAGTTTTTAATAGCGACTATATAGCTTAGAAAAAATTGAATTTTTGATAAAATTTTGGAGGTGTTACAAAAAGAGTGAGGGATATGCCAACTTCTAGATGGATAAATCTTGTAATGTACAATTTTATAGACATTGAAGTGATGAGGAGTAAGAGAACATGCCCTTTAACACGATTTAGACATTGGAGTAATGATTATAAAGAGTACTTGGTTTCTGACAATTTAGTCATTTGACTCGATGAGGGTAAAGAGCACAAGCCCCATCTCATAATTTAGACATTTGAGTGATGAGAAGAAATAACACATGCCATTTATTAGAGCTTAATAGACGAGGAGAAAGATAACATGCCTTTCTCACAATTTAGGGATTTGAGTGATGATGAGAAAGAGCGCATTCCCTTTTTGACATCTTAGGAATTCGATTGAAGAGGAGAAATTCCACTCATCCTTTTTTGCAATTTAGGGTTTCGAGTGATGAGGTGAAAGAACACATGCCCTTTTTTCACAATTTAGTCATTCAAGAGATGAGGAGAAAGAGAATTTCCCATTTCTTGCATTAGAGTGATTCCAAAGATTAAGAGAAAGACCACCAATCCTTTCTCATAATTATAAGTATTGGAAACCAATATCTCATGTCTTGGAAACCAATATTTCAAGCATTGGAAACCAATATATCATGTATTGGAAACCCATATTTCAAGTATTGGAACCAACATTTCAAGTATTGAAAACCAATATCTTATGTATTGGAAACCAATATTCTAAGTATTGGAAGCCAATATTCATAATAATCTTATGAGACCTTAGATGGGAATTAGTATAAAATTATTGGAAAGGGGGTTACATCCTCTATTTCTCTCTTGATTGGTGCAAATCCAAATAGAAATGGAGACCATTGAAGTGACAAATTTCAAAATGAATTGGACTGAAACTACTTTAGATTGTGATTTGGAATTCATGCCTGTATTTCTCTCTTGATTGGTGCAAATCCAAATATAAATGGAGACCATTGAAGTGACAAATTTCAAAATGAATCGGACTGGAACTACTTTAGATTTAGATTTTGAATTCATGAACTCTTATAAGATAAATGGCACAAATAATGATGGTTCCCATGGAGAAGTGTTGCATCTATGAAAATAAATCTAGTTTGTGTGAAGGAAACCACCCAACATTATGTGCATTTACAATTATTACACATGTAGGGGAAGATAAAATTTCTTTTCCACACCTCACTCTTGCAGGTAAGCAAATATTTACAAGTCTATATTCCATGTATATACACATCTATGTATATACGTATCTATGTGGCCAAGGTACTTGAAGGCTTAATTATGTGGATAAGGTTATGGAATACCCAACTTATTAAAATATGACTCTAGTATTTAGGGGTTAGAATATTTTTTGTATCCATGGTTTCATTGGGAGTTGCTTGATCCTTTGGAGGAGGGGCACCATTGTTGTCATTTTTGTTTTCTTGGGATTCAATAGAGGGATATGTTTGTGTTCTTGATTGTTGTTGGCTTGGTAGGAGTTGGTATTTTTTTTTGTAATGTTGCAAAGTTCCATTAAGCTAGAAGAAGTAAAAATACAGTAATAAGTACAGTCTGAGGTGGTCTGAGCCAACCATGTAGATCTGAAAAGTCTAGGTAGTTCTGATCCGAATTATACAAAAAATCCTGCCCAGAGTTGGGGAAACTGGATAAACCAAATGAGTCTGTATGACCATGGAAACATACAAAATAAAGAGAGTGGAAATGCAGCTTAAGCCAAAATACAAAAAATAATTGGAAAACCTCCTTATCAGTGAGCAGAAGGTGCCTCAGCATCAGAGGGGGTCTCCTCTAGGATCGGACAACTGTAGCAGGCATTGTCCTCCACGTCGTCGGGCTACGATAGAGAGTTCTTCACAGCTGGTTGAGTGACCTTCGCTCCTAGTGGGGTGACCTTCGCTACTATCCAAGTGTCCCTCACTGGAAGCTTAACCGGTAGAGGAGCTGTCTTCCTGCATCCAAAGTCACTACTTTCCTTTTCATTGCGGGTGTGCTTGTCCAAGATCGGGCCTAGGGTGGAGGGAATGGGGAAGGACGGATGGACCGGATCCTTACCCCTCTGGAAATATAGAGCCTTTCCACGGGGATGTACTAGACCGGGACCTGTTGGGGCGTTCAGAGTTTTTCCAACAGGAGTGGCCATATTGCCAAGCGTTGCCATAGTTTTGACCACTGGGGGGGTGGCACCATGAGCACTACTCTCAGGATGAAAATCACGTTGAAGGTGGCGGGTGGGGGCATAGGCCTCCCAACTGAGGGTGTTCTCTGGACTACTCAGGGTGTCGGCCATGTTGGGCAGGGTGGCACTCAGGGTCTGCGTGGCTTGTCTCGTCGTGGCTCAATTGGCCAACATGTATTCCATAAGATAACCGAGCATATTCTTCAACAACCAGTATGGATCCCATGACTGAACCTGACTTCCCATGGTGAGGTTGTCAGCAATAATGCGGGCCTCACAATTATCAACCAGCAAGCGAATAGGAATTGAGATTTCGGCGCTATATCCCTTCCTGGTTTGCCCAGCTTCTTGGGCCTCTGTATTCTTTCTGCCACGGGTTCCTTTCAGCCGTCCCATGTAGTCAAGCAGGAAGTAGGTTTTGGTGCAAACGAGCTGGAGCACGTGGAATGTGGTAGCAGGGGGGGCTCGTGAAGCGCGGGAGCAGGGTAGAAGGAATCCGTAGAGAAGAGGATCCAGGGGAGCGCTAAGCAGAGGGGCCAAGGTGCATAGGGAAATAAGCATGGGAAGGGTTGAGAGCCGAGCCCAAGTGTAGATGAAGGGACGGAAAAAACTCACATGCATGAGAGCCATGGGGGGATTAAGCGTGGTAGCCAGTCCAGGCTGGTGGAGGGGATGGAAAAGGCCGAGGATTTAATGCCTTAAGCGACTCAACATTGCTTCATTTGAGGTCCTGACGTCGGCACTGATGCTTGGCTGTTTTGCATGCTCCTGGCCAGGTGTCGTGCCAGGCCTGAACCTCGTGGCATTACCATCATCACCACCTGCATCCGGGGTTGGTAGGAGTTGGTATTGGATTTAATGTTATAATGAATTATTTTAATGATGGGATAATATGTTCAATTCATAATGTTTATGGATTAACAATTAAATTGATCTTGATAAATAGTTCATGAAATTTTATAATGACAATCGCCATGATATTTATTCCAAAACCATCAATCGTATTATCTGTTCATTATGAGGCTCATTGGGTTATTATCTAAAAGATTACTTAAGAATGTTTAGTATTTTATTTTAAATTTAATTAATGATTTCATGTTTAATATAATAGTGAAGATCCAAATTAACAATTATTTGAATTTTTTAACTAAGTTAGGTTACATATCGATCACAATACTTACTAATGATTTATCAAAGTGGTGCAATGTACAACCAAATATAATTTTTGTTTCCAAGGAAAAAATTGTTAACTTTATATTCAAGAAGAAAAAAGTCCATCCAATATGTCTATAAAGTACTAATAAAAAATATACTCTTACTAAATTCCATCAAAGGGAAACTCTAGCCCATATTCTTTAAACTTGACAACTACATATTATATGTTAGCTCTAAAAAAGTCTTACATAAGAAGATATCATTTAAATAAAAGTGAACCAAAATCATAGTAAAAGTTTCTTCTCGTAATTCTAGTATTTCAATAGGTCCTATCAAAGAATAGATACATAACATAAATAGGCAGTAAAAACAAGATATTAGAATCAAAAGGACTTATTGCAAAAGACAAGGGAGAACTTAGCAAACTTGAAACTATGTGCACTAAAAGCATCGATTACATTGGGATGTTAATTACGAGTGAGATGCTTCACAGAGGATAAGATCAAATGTGGCAATCGTGTACATCTCAATCTATTCCAGGTTGTGTTAGTGTGTTGTCTCATCTACATATGATGAACACGACCCAAAATGCATTAGAATTGCTTATCTTGTACTTCGGTTGACTAGGTGACATAGACTATACATCCATGGAAGAATGGGGAGAGGATGAATGAGGCTAACAAATGGAAGGGAACAACATATTTTAACTCTTGGAATAGATATTAAGTAGGACAATACTATAAAAAGGGAACAATGTCCCATTCCATGAGATTTAAATTACGATAATCATTGTGTATCATATGGATTAATTTAATTTACATGTTTGCAATCTTCAAAGAAAGTTTGGGAAATATGTAGCATTCTAACTTCAAGTAGATTTTTTAATTTATTTTAAATAAAAACATTGCAATTAGTTTAATTTGTCGCCCCTATGCATTTGTTTATAACATACATATCAATGTGCACCAAATGGGATACCTACAATACGACATCCACAAAGGAAAACTTACACAAAATAATAATTACAGAGGCTTGCATTTATATCTATTGAAAATTGATTTACAACGAAATTAAGGTAATACAGTGAACTAGCGCACTTACATTTTAACAAGGCACTATGAGTGGAAAAAATAAAGTTTTTTAATATAATTAGACCATGTGCTTTCATCAGTGCATAAAAAATTAAATGGAAAAAAGAGAAAGAATTAAATTTGTAAAATTGACTTAAACAAACCTGAACCCCAAGAATTAAATTTGTAAAATTGACTTAAACAAACCTAAACCCCAATCCATTGTTTTGCCAAAAGTTAAAGGGGAGACTTGTGCAAGACATATTTCCCAAGTAAGAGATTGGAGTGGAAATAGTTCTATAATGGACAAAATCTGTAACGAGTTACTCTGGGTTGAATTTAGGCATGAAAAAGATAAATTTTAGGTATGTAATTTCATTCAAAATAGAAGGTTTACATACTGTCAACTTCAAGACTACAAACTCTAGCTTTGTTGTTGCTTCCATTTTGTTTTATATTACTGCAAACCCTAGTTGTAGGGGTTTAGTTTATATAATGAGATTTTTTTTGAGTTTTGGGTATTTGTAGGTCACATTGATAATTTTAGTGAAAAAACAAAATTGCAGGATTGGAGACCCTTGTTGTATTGAATCCCAAAATCTATCCGACAAGATTTTTTTAGAAAATGTTTCAAGTTTTTGTGGTGTGCAAATTGGAGTAAGTCTACAACAATACATTGTTTTCCATATGATTCACTGCTTGGGCATGCTATTTTAAAAAAAAAAAAATTGTAGTGCATATTGTATAGTAAATACACATTGATGTGTTATATATTCTTAAGTAGACTGCTTGGCCCTCTTATTGCTTCTTTTTAAAATACTTTTGGGTTTAATGGTATGCAATATATAGTAAATATGTTGATAGAAGATATTTCCTTATGAAGGTCTTTTATTGATATAGTATATGTGATAAAATATTAGGGTAAGAAACTTATGTCTATAAGCATGAGGAAATGTTTCAAACAAGGAAATTAGGTGGATCAAAAGGTGATGAACATGAATTTTTTCATTGAGTTTTTACTAATAATGTACTTCTTAACATTACTAGCTAAGATAGTTGACTGTAAAAAATATGTTCTAAGGGCCCTGCATGCTAGGGTAGTTAAACACACCTATTATCTATTGTAATCATGGATCCTAATTATGGAGTGGGATACTCCCCCCTTTATACCTCGATGTTGTTTCCTTTTGTTCCCTTGTCTCTACTATTGGGAAATATTTTTTGAATCCTTAACCCTCTTGATTTGTCAATAAATTGGATGGCATTCCATAGGTTCATCTACCAGCTTCAAACTCTTGGAATATGACCCTTGTTATGGCTGAAAGGGGTTTGATTCAACAATTCACTAAAATATAACCTTCACCCAGAACGATGGCTATCTAGGTTTAGAAAATTTGATAGGTTTTAATCAAAGGGAAATTCTCTTACTTTTTCAACGACAGAGGATTCTACTCCTTCTTGTTTGAAGAAAAGGAGGATAAAGATTTAATCTTTAGAAATGGGCCTTTTCTCTTCAGCACTAGAGGAATTTATTTGAATAGATGGACTCCTAAGTTTGATCCAGAGCTTGAAGTTCCTTATCTTGTACTAGTCTAGGTTTTCCTTCCTCATGTGTCCCTTCATTGTCATAATAAATATTCATTGAGGAGCATTGGTAATATCATATCAATAAATTGGAGCCAAAGGATGCCATGTTCGCTTTTACCAAGATTTGGGTTGAGGTAGACCTTGAGAAAGGGATGTCAAAGGAAATCTGTCTTGCCCCTAACAATTGGAAGCTTGTTTATAAGCTAGACTATGAGTAATTGTTATTTAAATGAAAAACCTATCATGAGTATGGATATTTTACAAAGGATTGCAAAACAAACCTCCCCTGGATTTAATTGGTTCCTAATAAGGAATAGGAGCGGCTAGTGGTAAAAAAGGGTTTCAAAGAAACAAATCAACTCAATTCACCCCAATATGCTCCATCATCTTCAACTCAATTTGAAATGGTTGGTTCAAGCAAACCACATCCATGCATCAATCAACTTCTGCAATACCAAATTCTAGCCTCTCAGTGTCAGTCCAAGGAGTCATTGTTCTTTCTCCAAGATAAAATACTTAGGTATCTAATCTTGACTTTGTAACAAATGAATTTGATGTTTTCTCTCAGCTAGATCCTCATTTCTTTGTGCAAGTGATCACTACCTTAGTCAAGGGATCTCCATCAATTTTTCCAACAAGATCATCCATGTTAATTTCTTCTCTAATAGATCCCTCCCATGTGTTGGTGATGACATGCACTAAAATAGACAAGAGGAAATTGACCCAATCTTAGATAAGACTCATTTTTTTCTAGATTTTTGACAATAAATAAATTCCAGCAACAATTTGAAGAATAGGAGAGAGAGGAGGAGGAAGAAGAAGAGATACAAGCTAAGAAACTAGATATAAAACTAACGAAAGAAAAAAGAGAAGAGACAATGAATAGAGAGAATCTCTTTGGAATCAAGACAACCATAGAGAATTTGATGGGGACTAGATCCAAAAATAACCACAACAAAAACCTAGGAACTTAGACTCCTCCACTAGGTGGAGCCCACCAATTCAAATGTTAAATGATGATTGCTGTCTCCTGGAATTGTAGAGGCATGGTATCAAATCCAAGAAGCTCACTATCCTCCTTCTCTAGGAGACAAATATAGAAGCACCTGATATGCTCCAACTTGGAAAAGAATAGTGGAAATGAAGTGTAGGTATTGCAGTCAACTCAAGTGGTGGATCAAGAGGTATTTGTACTCCATGGGACAATTTTATCTTTCAATTGGATTTTTATCAGCAAATGTAGCATTTGGAAATATCATGTATGACCCATCTACATACATGTATTAGATATCATATCTTTTATGTTTGTCTACATATGTTTTACAAATAAAAGGAATATTGTTGGAATTTCTTGTAGTTCCTAGAAGACTTTGAGGCCACTAAGAACTATATTTGGTGGGCAACATCAACATGGTCTTGTTAAGTGAAGAAAATGGAGGGGGGGGGGGTATTGTCAAGGATTCCTTTAGAGAAAATATGGAATATCTAATGACGGATTGGGATTTAGTAGATATCAAGTTTGTTAAAGGGAAATATACTTGGTCAAATATATGAGTTGATTTGAGCCATATTGTTTATGGACTTGATTGATTTATGATTCATAACAACCTTGCGCTTCTTAATTTCACCTTAAAATATTTTATTATCCTATTTCTTGTCTTTGATCACAAACCGTTCTCTCTTGTATTAAGTATCTCTTAAATATTTGAGCCACACCCTTTTAAATTTACCCCCCTATGGCTCCAAAATCCTAGATATATGGATATTATATCTAAGAGAAGCCCATTATTGGTTCACCTTCCTTTATGTGGGAACATAAATTAAAAGTAGTAAAGCTAACCCTAAGGGAGTAGGCGAAATCATATTTTATTTCTAGAGAAAGAAGAGGATTTACTTCAATCTCAACTTGATGAACTTCAAATGAAAATGGAAAGTGCAGAGATAAGCACACAAATCCAAATTGAAGAGTGAAATCTCTACAATAAGCTCCACAAAGCAAGTAGGTCAAAGAAAGAGTTTTGTCATTCAAAATATTGAGCTTATGGCTACAATCGATGGACACGAATACTTCCTTCTTCAATCGACAAGACAAAGAAAGAACGCATAAGAATTCTATAAAGAGATATCCTTGGACATTGGCTCAAGTTTGAAGGATTTTGTAGCCATCAAAGAAGCTACCAAGGATAATTTTTAAGCTCTTTACATGGAAGAGGAAGAGGTATATCTTGATTCAAAATACATCATATTGGAAAATATGCCCCAATTGGTCTCTAAAGGTGAAAATGAGGAGTTGATTAAATAAATATAAGAAGGAGAAATTATTAAGGCAATTTGGGGACCCGCCCTTGACCAAGATCCTAGACCAAACGATTTCTCCATCCAATTCTATTGGGCCTATTAGTTTGTAATCAAATATGACTTGATATATATGTTCCTACATGCTAAAAAACAAAAATTAGGGGGAACGACAAACTCGTCATTTTTATCTCTTATTCCAAAAGAGGCAAATCCATTAATGTTCTCTCCAACCCATTTCTTTGTGAAATTCCTCCTACAAAATACTAACCAAAATAATGACCAACATAGTTAAGGATATCCTCTTCAAGATAATATATGATAATCAAGGTGGGTTTATGCAAAAAGATAAATTATTGACAATATAATCATGGTCTAGGAGGTGAGACATTCTCACTTAAAGAACAAAGACAAATGAATGATCTTTAAATTAGACATGGAAAGCGTGTTTGACTGGGTAAAGCATTCTTTACTCTTTGTTATCCTTTGAAAATTTGGGTTTAATGATCATTTTGTATAGTGGGTTAAAGCTTATATCAGTGGCCCCTAGATTACACCCCTAGCCAATGGGAGGACCACCACTTTCTTTAAAAGCACTAGGGGACTAAGATAGGATTATCCCCTCCATCCTACTTTTTATATCATAATGCCTAAGGTATTGAGAAGAAAATTGGAATCCCAAAGGATATTTGGATATATCCATGTAATCAAATTTACTAGAGGGGCTAAGGAAATAAACCATTCACAATTTGTCCATAACAATCTTCTCTTGGGAGTGGCATCAATAGTAATCTCTAAAAGGTTTTGAAGTTCCTTGGACCACTTTATTAATGCATTACAAGGGAAGGAAAATAATGTTAAAATCCAAATATATGGTCGGAACATCAACCCATAACTTCTTTACTCTATTTCTAGAATTTTGTAGTTTCCTAGTTCGAAATATTGGACCACCTTCAAGTATCTTAGAATGTTAATTTCTCTTAGAAACGTAACAAAAATAGTCTAACATGGTATAATCAGTAAAACAAATACCAAATTCTAGTAGTGGGGATCTCAATGGTTGAATCCTATAGATAGAATTGTCCTAATCAAGTTGGTTTTATCAACTCTCCCCATTTATCATTGTTTTATAACACTACCCCCCTATGGCATCATACAACAAATAACAAGAGAGATACACAAATTCGCTTAGAAAGGGGGTAAATAAAATCAAAATAAATTTCACTTAGTCAATTGGATAACAAGCAAACCCCCATAAGAGAGAGGTGGCATCGATATCAAGGACATCAAACTAATGAATATCACTTTGGGGATAATATCATATGGAGACAAATTTATGGTCATTTGGATTGGTGGAAGGAGGTTCTTGTCAATAAATACTTTCAAGGTACTTGAGAGTGATGTTTGTACATGCTACTTGATGATAGAAAGGGATCGCATATCTATAAATTATGAAAATTTCCGGCACCCTTATTACAAACTAAACTCACTTGGATACAAATCAATGGATAGTTAGTCAACATTTGGATAGACAACATCATACAAAAATCGCCCTCGGGAAATAAAAATGAGCTTCTCCCTTTGAAACTCTAGATGGACAACCCAAGGCTTGAAACTTTGTTTGACATCTCGAATTGGGATAAGGATGGAATTCGTTGGATGGGTTGTGTTCTCTTTCACATTTAGACATTTTAGTGAACTTGATCCCTATTCTTCTCTCCTATGTGAATGAATGTGGTTCAATTGACCTCTCTTTTCCCAATAGTAGAGGCTGGGGTCAAAACTCTTATTAAGTAAAATTCAATTATCAAGAACATTTTTTTATCATCTCATCTCCCTCAATGATCTAGTGTATGGAAAATAAGTATAGCATGGCAATAGCCTTCCAAAGGTAAACAATTTTTGTTGAATAAAAATACATGGTAAACTATTAACAAGAAAGAATCTATAAAAGCATGGGATGCAAGGGCCATATTGATGTGATTTGTGTGAAATAGAAGTGGAGATCCAACACCAGCTTTTATTTGATTATATTTATACAAAAATTATAGAAAATTTATTTCAAAGACCTCAATCATAGAATGGAAGTTCTGAGATAGTAGAGAGATATGTTTACCCTTTTCTACAGGAAGTATAGGGGATCCTTTTTAAACAAACCAATCCTCAAGAGGGATAAACTATACTTTTTGGAAAGTTTGGTTGGCTCATAATAAAGCAATATTTCAATAGTAATACACTAATCCTTAGATCACTATTGCAAAATCCCAAATGTTAATGACACAAGTGATCCATTGAGGGGTTTAAGAGGCCATCATATTCATTTACTTGACAGTGACGAGAAAAATTGGTTGCTAGAAATTTTAGTGGGAGGAGGTACTAAACCAAATATAGGATATACTCAAACCTTCCTTTAGCCTTCTTAGAAGATTAGATTGAAAGAGGAAGACTTTTGAAAATGGAAGAAGAGTTAGTAGAAACATATTCTCATTTTTTACGATGCTTTGAAAGGGAACCATTGGTGGTAGGTGTTGGGGGGGAGTCATCCTTGATCCTGGAGGAACTCAAGAACTAATATATGTTGAGGTCTAGGGATAGCCACAAATAGTTAGAAAAAGGCTTATTACATCCTTTAGGGGTTCAAAATCCTTGACTCAATTAGTGTCAAGTCTTTTGTAGTCATGGGGACTCTACCATAATCATAAAACTAATTAATAGGCTACATACCCCATTTAAAGGCAATCTAGCTTGTATAATAGAAAGAATCAAAACAAAAGTGTTTCATTTCAAATATATTGTGTTCTATCATGTTCCAAGAGACCTTAATTTCCAAGTAGATAAATACACCAATCAAGCCTCGAGAATAGGTGTAGGAATGTTGAAAAAGGAAGGGGGGTCCCATACCAACCTATCCCCAAAATATTTATTCATAAATATGGTTTGTATGATGTTTTACACCCTCAAGAAAATTCCATGCAAAAGGACATGTATGTGGGAAATCTAATCCATTGAATGTGCTTGTTTTTGGGTAACAAGGTCCATCACATCTCCCTTACGACACCACACATGCTAGACTTCTTTCTCCACCAACATTTTGAAGCTAGACGGGTGTGTTACTAGGTTGCAAGTGGGACTATGGATAATGGAATTGGCATTGGAGGGACAACCAACCTTTTCCAAAAAAAAATTGTGTGAATGAATCTATAAGTACGTCTATTTGATTACATCTCGTGGTTCCATTTTGACGTAGGTAAAGAAATTTCTGGGCAAAGCTCCAAAGACTTGAATTTGGTTTGACACTGTGGGTTAATTTTTATTTGGATTTGGATTGGTATTTAAAGGATTCCCTTTATTCATTAGCCTCTCAAACCTTTGATGATCCTACTAGTTTAATTAATCCCCCTTTAGGTTCTTGTAATTATATTTATTTTGTAATTCTCTAGTGTTTTGGATGGCCTTTTTTCCCTCAAGCTTGTTCAATTCCAAGCTTTGTTTGTCAATTGTGGTTTGGTATTTATGTGGTTACCATGGTTTGGGTACTTGGGTTGGTTTAACTAGTTCAAATTATGCCTCCAAGACTTTTTGTGGCAAGGTTGAGCCCCTTTTTTTTCACAAGATTGCTTCTTTGTGGGATGATCTCTTTGATTATGTTGAGAAGATTCTAAAGCCCTATTGGGGTTTTTGGTCCATGTTATTTGTTAAACGCTAAATGTTAGCACCTTATCCCCTATATTGTGGTTCATTACATATTATTGATGTTGGATTGGGTCTATTATTGGTAATTGTAATTAGTATTATTATATTAGTTATTGCGGCTTGGGTCTATTAGTTGTAATTATACCTTTTTGTCTTTTATATATAGGAAGGGGACGTTTTCATTTGAATCATCTCATCTCATCTTGTATTGTGTACTTCGTACATTGTATAAGGATGTTTCCCTCTTGAAGAGGCTTGTTATATATTTTCTTAATTATTAAGGCATATATTACTCTTCCTAGTCTATTTATGCTCTTTTCATGCTCTTTTGGGGAATTTGTTGCTTAACATTTGGTATCAGAGCTTGGACGCTTCCAAAATGAGTCATCTTGGAATTTTCACTATAATTTTTTTTCTAGAATGTTTAATATAGAAAAAATCACAAGGGACTTATAGGATAGACCGATCTATTTTTGGTTCGGGTTTCAGATCCAAACTCATTACAGGTTCAGAGTTATACCCAGTGAAAGTTAGGGTTTCTGACTAGTAAAAAAACTAGTCTAAAACATGTGTTCTGGGAAAAACGTTATATATGGAGCATGACAGATCCAAATTCAGTGAGACCTGCTACATCAGAAATAATACAGATCACACTATCTTCGGTAGCAATTTCAGAATCAGAATTAAAAAATTGGACACGTGGTAGGTCGTACACTCTCGTTCTTCTGAAAATGAAAAAAAAACAAGTGTTGGGAAAATTGTCACTACTTTTTTTGGCACATCCAAATTCAACGAAACCTATGGCATTGGAAAGACGATATATCAGGATACCACATACCAATATTTTAGGCTTAGAGGAGCCAAAATTTTAGGGTTACCTCAGTTGGAAGGTCGGCTAGCAAATCGATCTTCAAATCAGGGTTTGAAAAGGTATGCCATTTTTAATTTGAATAAATTTTAGTAGAATGATCTATTTGAGGTGAACCCAAGGTGTGATATATATTTATATTGTTAAAAATTCCACCAAAAGGCATTGGAAAAAATCACACTCCACTCAAACCACCAGAGGATTCATCCCTGACTGTAATGTCCCTTGTTAGGAATTTTATTAAAATGGCAATTTTCCACTTTTTTCCCTAGTTAGACCTTTGACTAGTTTTGATCTCTAGGTCCCAAATTTGCTCCAAATGATCCCAAATCTTCTGAGAAGGTTTATGAATGATATTAGAACATAAATATGTGTTTCAAGGATGCCTTTGGACCTTTAAAATACTTCTGCAAATCCTCTTTCAATTCTAGTCAATGTAGGTAACTTTACTAGTGGTTTCCCTTTGACTAGTATTGGTCTCTAGGTCTCAAATTGACTCCAAATGCCTTCAAATCTTCAAGGAAGGTGTATGAATGATATTAGAACTTGAATATGATGTTTATGGATGAAATATGGCCACCAAAACACCTCTGAAAACTCTCTTAATATTTTGGACCAATTATGCAATTTTACTAGTAATTTGGGGTTCAAATCCCCCTGGGGTAAGTACTGAAAATGGCTTCCCAAATGCCTCCAAACCCACTCAAATTTATGAACAGAGGTATGTAATGTGTTAATTATGTTATTAAAGTATCATATGCACCATTAATGGATTATTACAACTGTTCTCACCCTCTTCCATTCAACTGCAAAAATACCCAATTCGACCCTTGGGGAAATGGCACTATTTCACCTCCCAATACAACTAAACTGAGTAAAAATGCTTCAAATGCTCAAGTACAATACATGAAACTTGTAGAATACATACATGGAAGTATATTGATCACAAATATATCAGAGAATCATCCATTCATTCGAAATCATCAGCATTACATTGATTGACAACAAGGTAGTGGGGAAATGACACTGTTCTTTCATTAAAATTGAGATTTATACATTTCTACTTGGAATTTCGACCTGAAACTTTCTGGAGATTAAGAACAGAGTATTTAATTCATATTACAAAATAAAAAGGGCATTAAAATATTCCCCAAAGAGTACAATAGCTCACCAAAAACGCCCTCCCTCAAGGATCAAGAATATGCCATCAAAACTGGAAATGGTTGAAGGAGTGAGCTGCAATAGAAGAAACCATGAGCTGACCTGTAGCTTACACCTGCAAATAAATACTCCATTAAAGCTCCAAATGAAAGGTCTGAATGGCCTTTCCAATTACCAACTTTGATGGGAATCTTTCACCCTCGAAATTGGCTAAGGCAAGAAACTAGTCATCCACTAGCTCTCCCTCTTCACAAATGCAATTGCAAATTCTACAAATGATCAAAAGCTGGTTTAATTCTTTGTTATTGACATTTATAAATTTCTAATTTCCTCCATGGGTCGAATTCCTTCCAAGAGACTCATGCCAACTCAAGTTGGGAAGAGATTCCAAAGAACGCCACTTGTACAACAATTCCTAGTCTCCCACTTCCACCAAATCACATGTGGAAGCATATTAGCTTCCCTAACACCCTTGCGCCCTCTTGGAGTCTATTTTTAGCCCTGACATGTCATTTATGTCATATGTCAGCCTTCAGGTCTGATTTGTGTCATAGGTTTCATAGCATCTTCATCATTGTTGTCATAGAGCTAGGGAATCTAGCCCAAGTGTCTCACTAGCTCCAAATTGCCTCTTCCTCTTCCATGGGAGTTACTATTCCTCTATATTTCGACCTTGGATGAGTCATGCCATGATTAATACCTTTTGGAATCCCCCAAGTATGTTACCATTCACCTTGAATTCGAATTGGTGAGAGAATGATGCCAAGTGTAGTGGGGAAATCTAGCCATATGTGGGTCCCACTTCCTCCATGTGTCTTCATGATCAAATGCCACTTTGATTTTCACTTGTATATATTTATTTAGCTCCTTTATTAAATATTTATGCCACTCTAATGTTCAAACATCATTTATTATCCCCATTATTCCAAATCCCAAAGCTTCCACCCCAAACCTAGGAAACTAGTAATCTTCCTCCTTGGCAATTATTTGAACTTTAGCATCAATTTGACAAACTCTACTGAATAGGGACAATGTGATTAGGCCATTGTGACCCAATGCCAAATTTGGGACATTACACTGACCTACGATGAAAGTGAAGACCTATCTTTTCGAATGTCCAAGTTGGAATATATGGTTAAAGGGTCTGTGAAAACAATTGATTTACTTAATTTAGAGGAAAGGATGGGACATATGGAGAAGATGATGGAGGAAAACATGAAAAATATTGCTAATCTTATACAAAATTCAAAGGAAAATATCCCTAGAGGTGATGATATTTTCCAGGGTACTCAGGAAGATAAAGATAGTTTTCATGTTGACAAACCTTCCATGGATAAGAATATTCCAAGAGGAATTGATTCTAGTAATGGAAGTAACCACGCATGGTACCCAAGGGGTATCCAACTCCCCAATATTTACATGAGGAAGTTTGATGGAAAGGACCCCATAACATGGATATTGCATATGGAGCAATTTTTTTATATACATTAGGTGCCAAATATCCGAAAGGTACCTATTGGATATTTATATTTAGAACCTGGGAATTTTGTGTGGTACCTGTTATCACACCATAGTAGCAGGGCTACTATTCTTGTTCAGCAGATATCTGCATATTCCAGAGCTTCCATTATTCCAGAGCATGGCTATATATTTTGGATCACTCATGATCAGAGCAGTATATTATTTAGACCTTGTGTCAAGGCTGAGCCTTGAGAGTTCAGATTTGATGACTGATGTGACCATTTATCCCATACAGTTTCAGTTCAGTGCTTAGAGATGTATTGCAGCAGTGTTTCAGATGATACTTGATGATTATTATTATGATGATGTTGTATGATCTATGGATATGTTATCACTGACTGTGGATTATTATCTTGTTGATTTAGTCATGATCATAGCATGTGCTTGGTATATTATTCCTGATGTGGCAAACTATTTAAAATGAACTGTAAATCATAAAATGGACAATTGCTTGCACATTTAGGTCATTTAACAAAACCCACTGGTTTTTCACCTTACATAGATATGGTCTTTCCCGACACCAGTTGTCTGCTAGTGTAGACTCCATATTCACTTGTCTCCATCCATACATGACCTTCCTATTTGACTTTAAACCTTGACATGTCTCAGTTGAATTTCTGATACCAAGGACTTCCCCATTTTTCTACCTCTGTGTTTGGACCGCATCCCTGTATATTCAGTGTCTCGACTCTGCGTTGGTGACAAAACTTTCCCTTGGTGAGTTGGATTGTAGGCCTAAATCATTATGGTCGGTTGTCCCGATGTTTGGCATTGGCTCGAACTCCCCCTAGTCACTTGAGATGTTGTTGGCTAAAACTGAAAGCTCATGTTCTACTTATGGAAACTTATAAATTCGCCCATGGAAACAAAAAAAAGGGGCAAGAGCGATGAACAGCTAAAAATACTCCTCGAAGAGTATAAGAAAGGTCCAAAAAGCAATGGTTCTTAAAAGTTATATCTAAACAATTGATGACCTTATATATATTTGAAAAACATGCCCTGGATGCAAGCTGCAACTAGTTGTGCTTCTCAGCACATCTGAAATCCGAAGGGTTATGTAGGCCAAAAAGGCCATGGAATAAAATTGAATGATCCTAATGAACCTGGATCAACTTGATGTAGACATGATGCCTAAGTTGAATAAGCACTCTCTAAACAACTTATCCATTTGTGAGGCACAGCCATCCCCCGTGTTCTTTTGTCCAGCACAGAGTTTGTAGCTTCCCCCTTCTCCCAGTCCAAAGTATTTTTGAGTTGAGTTAGACAAGTCAACCCCTTGGCCCAACCTTGTTCCTAGCCTTCATCCTTCACTAGCAGTTTGACCATATCCAATGGGTGAGTTTATCATTTGAACTATTGTGCAAGTAATTTTATATAACAACGGAATATGCTAACTTGATTAATGCCACTGAATGGATGTTATACTTTGAGCTTGGCTGTGAGAAATGATTAGAGAAGCATGTCTTAGTCTACTGATGTGATTTATCCTTGGTTATATTTTCTTGGGATCCGTGATGATGTGGACCATATATATGTGCTTATTGATGGTGATTCATGGTCCCACATGCTTGATGATAATATCATATGATGGACATATGATGCAGATGATGATTGATCCAGTGCAGCAGGTTTTATTATTACTTCAGATCAGCAGATTATACATTGTCCATATATGGTGGACCCTACAGCTGGCCCATTAGGGCAACCCATGGTGTATGAGTACACATTTCTAGTGGATTTGGGTCTTCTGGATCCATTGAGACACTTATCTTTCAGTTCCGGGCACTTCTGACAGTGATTGATGCAGTTTTACACTTGATGACCAGATTTGGGGCTGATTTCCCAGCCTGGGCAGCAGGGGCCATGATTGGCCAGTTCACCTAGGGCGCTGATGAGGGAGGGGGTGGTCTAGCCACTTGTTTTTACCATTTACCCCCCCTTCTGGAGAGCTTGGTGGGCTCAGATGGACAGCGCTAGTGCCCTAGGAGGCAGTTTTGGCACTTTCACAGTTACCGAGGCAGTTAAAAAATGGGATAAAGTGGTCACTGAGGAAATCGATTTGGGAAATTGAGGCAAGGTTTTGGCATTTGGTCTTCACAGAGGTCTTCCAGGGTGGCATCACTACCTTCCAGTCAGTTTTCACCATGTGGGTATGCCCACATTGATCACAGGAGGTCATTTACTGCTTGACTGTCACGGATTCTGAGGACAGTTTTGATCATTTATATTATCTTGGACATATTTTATTATTTTATTGTGCCTTGGGGATGAGCTAGTAAGGATTGATTCCTCCTAGCCCCACCATGTGCTTATATTGTCATGTCCTAGTCATCATGAGGTGGATTTTGGCACCTATTCTTCTCTAGTGGATGGCGTCACCCCCTTTTTTGTACCATTTAGTGGGGGCGCTATCATTATGTTGGGTGATCCATATGATATATTGTTATGATTTATTGTTAGCCGTTGATTAGATCTTATGATCTTTTAATCTTAGCCACTCATGTAAAAAGTGGTTAGGGTTATACTCTCTCCCCATCCTATTTAAGGAGGCAGCCTCTCATTGTAAAATTGATCTAGAGATTTTTGGCTCTTGGCTCTTGGAATAAAATTTCTATCTTTTGGAGTACATGCTTGGATTGGAGTGGATGTTGGTTGTTTCGATTGTAAATGTTTTTGTCCATTGCACTGGAGGATCTATTGTAGCTATCTTGCCTGTTTGCCATATCTTATTTACAGGTTAAGAGGACGATTTTGGACAAGTGCGAATTGGTGGGGAGGCTTTCCCTTCAAGCTTGGAAGAAGTCGTTTTGGTTTGACAGGGAGTAGTTTTGACTTTGTGTCAACTATTCTATGTTTCTCTCTCTCTCTTTCTTGTATCTACCTTCAACATGTTAAACTAATTGATGCTTTGCTCCTTGGCTTGACAGGTTAGAAGGAATCACATGTGGCTTGGGAAAATCGATTTGGCAAGAGGGCTTCAACAATTCTCCATTTGATCTTTGGCAAAGTAATCCTCGTCTCAACTAGCATTCATCTCTTTATCCAGGTATGTCCCAAGAGGTATGATCTTCTTCCTTGAATCATCCATAATTTCTAGATCATAAAAACCCTAATTAATTAAAACCCTTGTTTTTGGTATTTCTTAGATCTACTTAGATCTAGCCTTGCTTTTGAAGAGATATTGAAAACCCACCTCTATAGCATCCACCCCTAGTTGGATCTATAGTTTGGTGGTGATTGGCTAAAAATTGACACACTTTTCAAAGCAAAAATCCCTCTTGAACCCAAATCGCACTTCCTAGTGAGAGGCTTGTTTGGTTAGATCTAGCACATGGGTAGGTGAGATCCCACTTGATTTGCAATCTAGACACTTGATAACCTACCCCCAGATTCTTACTTTGGTGAATTCTACCTTGTGGACATCTTTCCATGTTTTAAGGGGTTAAAACCCCCTTTTTGAATTTATAGGCACCTCAAAACTCAGATATACTAAGATCTAGCCCTTGGATTGACTTGATTTTTGGGACATACATAGATTGGGGTACTAGCTACTTGGGTCTATAGTTTGGTGGCCATTGGACTTGATTTGGTCCACCAAACCCACCTTTTAACCCTCCTTTAACAAAGTCGCACTACCTAGGGAAGGTGAGTTTGTCCACTTTGATGAAGTGGATGTTTGAGATTTTTGGGGATTTGGGACGGCCATGCCTTGAAACCTAGGTCTAGACTATCTTTTTGCGACGATCTGCCTTGGGGGTAGCATTCCTTGTTTCAAGGGATTGTGGTCCACTTAGGATCGTTACTTGAAAATCCTAGATCTAGTAAGATCCAACCATTAGATCTCATTTAGCCCACTTGACTTGGCTTCTAGGTGTCCCGATCTACACTTTGACATACTTTTGACCCCATTCGCCCATCCAACAAGGCACTAGTCTTCCTCAAAGCAAGTCGCACTCCTTGGGATTTGTGTCAAACCATAGATCAAGTACATGGGTACTTCTAGAATCAACTTAGATCTATAGATCTAGTCATTACCTAACCTATAGTACTAACATTACACCTAGCTTCACCTTGTGGGCCCACCTAAAGTCATTTCACACATCCCAAGAAAACAAGACCCACTTGTGTAAACATATGGTACTACACCTAGTCAACATACCAAATCATGTGGCCTAAACCATACGTAGGTTGAAACATTAACAATCTCTTACACCACTCTCAACCATACCTCAACTCCTAGGTCCACTTAGCCTTGCATTGGTTTCCGTAACTCATCATTTACTCATCCTTAGAAACCTTTGTTTGGGTCCAATCAACTGTGATTGGTTATAGGGTCTCCCCCTAGGTCTTGTTACACCCTGACCTAAAGCGAAGAGTGCCTCGGTTGACGTGACTCCCACCTTGCATTGGGAACCGTGGCATCTCTTGGGTCACCTCTTTAGTTTCCTGCCTCCTCTACCGTCCCGGATGGGATACCACTAGGGGCAACTACAAGTTGTGTGATAACATCTTTGGCGCCGTTGCCGGGGAGGTAGAGGCCTACCTTGGGTCAACACACCTTTGTGTCTCTCTCTCTCCCCGCATTTCAAACGACATACATCTTGGTAGTAGAGCTTAAAAATCTACCTGGCGACTCCTAATCATGACTCCGCTGAGAATCGAACCCGCAAAGAGATGTCTACTCAAAATAACATCTCTCCTGAAATGACCATGGAATTTATGTCAAACATGTGTGAAATGGTCACCAACATTGCTATGTATCTTAAGAATCAAGATGAGGATTTTAAAAGACGTGATCAACAAACCAAAGAAATGTTAAAATCCATCTGTAGCAATTCAACCCTTTCAAAGGCTAGTCCTCCCAAGACTCAGCAACTCAAGACAGCTGATCCACAGCCTAGCAAGGCAGTGCATCAACCGGTACGTAGAATCTTGCCGAAAGCCCCAAAGCCTCCATCTGAAGTCATCTCAAAAGGTAAAGCTGTGACCAACACTAGTCAAGCCTCTCCTACAAACAAAGAAGCAGATCAAGAGATAAAAATTGATCCTTCCCCTAAAACTAATGTTCCCAAAGCAACCCTTTGGAGAAAGCAACCAAAACCTCTCACGATTTTAAAACCTAATAAGGAGCTTCCAAGAACAAACATTCCAAGTAAGCTAGCCAATTCATCTGCTTTGGTTTCCTTAAAAGACCTAATCAAGATCCCATATGTTAAACATGACATTATGAAGTTCCTAGGTTTAGGTACGAATGAAAGGGATAAGGAAAACCCCCATAACCTAAACATTGATGTCACAAGCTTCCTGGAAAGGGTAAACATGCCTATTCCCTTCTGTGAAATTTTCAAGATCCCTTCATTTCACAAAAGAGCTACTACTCATCTCGGGATTCAAACAAGGAAGCAAGCTCCTAAGAAAGCTTCTGCAGAGATTAAGGATTCCCCTGTCATGATCCAAAGTGTCTCTGGTGGCAACTCTGGAAACTTCCCACCCTTTTATATTGCATTGGAAGTAAATGGTTTGATATTGCATAACTGCATGTTGGACTCGGGAGCTGAAGTAAGTTTCATGCCTTTAAGAGTCATGGAACAACTTGAGTTAGTACCCACAAGACCCTACAGAAATGTATGTGGAATGGATTCCAAAACTGTGAAATCTATTGGGATAATTGAAAACTTTCCTGTTAGGTTGGCTTCCTGCTCTGACATTGAGCTCTTAATGAGTGTCTTAGTCCTAGATATCCCTGATGCCTGGGGAATGTTGCTATCCAGGGAATGGTCGGAAAGATTGGGGGGAAGTATCCAAATGGATCTAACATATGCCACAATCCCAACCAAGGAAGGGTCATTCATAACTCTGTTTAATGAACCACCTATGCAAGAGCATGTTGAGACACCTGAACACTTATTCACGGAAGCAATGTATTCAAGTGATGAGATTGGAAACTTCATGGTTCTAGCAAATTACTGGGAGGAGGTTAAAAAGCAGCCCTTCTCACACGAGCAAGTTTGGAAAATGCACTTTGATGGGGCCCGTTCCCGGCATGGTGCAGGAGCCGGTATAGTTTTAATTTCACCAGCAGGAGAGAAGAGCTTGTTCTCTTTTCGATTGGAGTTTGAGTGCACTAACAATGTGGCTGAGTATGAAGCATTGCTTTTGGGCTTGGAAATTGCCAAAGAAAGAAACATCAAATCTTTAGCTGTCACAGGAGATTCTGACCTCATTGTGTCCCAAGTAAAAAATGAATTCGCTGCTAAGAATAATAGACTTAGAGACTATAGAAATGCAGTTTGGGATACCATTGAGTGCTTTGATGCCTTCGGGATTAAGGCTGTTCCCCGTGAACAAAACACTTTGGTTGATGAACTGTCTATGATGGCCAGTACTCTTCAAACCTCTGAGTCTTTAAAACAACAAAACTGCAAACTTGAAGTTTTATTCAGACCCTCTGTCCCTGATAATGAAGACCATTGGCAGGTTTTTGACAATGATGCCCAAGTCATCCGATTTTTAACTGCTTCCCAAACCCCAATGGTAAACTTCGAAGATGAAATGGAGGGTGGTTCAATTGAAGGTATGGATGTCACAGAAATCGCCTTCCCCCTTGAGAAAAATTTCAATAGGCATGACGAGTACAAAGGTAGGAGATCTGAACCTGTAGATGGGGTTATTGAAATAAATGTAGGCTCTGCTTGTTCCCCAAAGATGATCAGAATTGGGATAAATGCCTCAGAAGAAGAAAGAAGAAGAATTATAGAATTAATCAGAGAATATAAAGATGTATTTGCGTGGGTCTATGATGATTTAAAAACTTATGACCAGTCCATTATAGAACACACTATTCCTCTCAAAGAGGGAGCCAAACCATATCGACAAAAGTTGCGAAACATGAACCCCAAGCTGGCTCCCTTAATTAAAAAGGAATTGGAAAAGATGCTGGCAGCAGGTATTATTAGACCAGTTAGGCATACAACCTGGGTATCCAATCCCGTAATCGTAAGAAAGAAAAACGGGGAGATTAGAATTTGTATTGACTTTAGGAACCTGAATCAAGCATCTCTAAAAGATAACTATCCATTGCCCAACATGGAAAATCTGTTGCAAAGTGTAACAGGGGCTGGCATGTTATCCTTACTTGATGGTTTTTCTGGTTACAACCAGGTCCAAATCAAGAAGGAAGATCGTGGAAAGACAACCTTCACCACCCCGTGGGGAACATTCGAATATATAAGAATGCCATTTGGGCTTCTGAATGCAGGATCAACCTTTCAAAGGGCAATGGATCATGCATTTGAGGGCTTAATTGGCAAAATCATTGCAATTTATCAAGATGATCTAACTGTTTTCTCTAAAGACAGGGGAGACCACATAAAGCATTTAAGGAGAATCTTTGAAAGATGTCGAAAATTTGGAATATCTTTGAATCCTAAAAAGTCTACTTTCGGGGTGGATGAAGGGAAGTTGTTAGGTCACATTGTTTCCAAAGAAGGCATTAGAATTGATCCTGAAAGAGTGCAAGGAATCCAAGCCATAACTCCCCCAAAGGATGTCAACTCATTACGATCATTTTTCGGAAAAATAAACTTCGTAAGAAGATTCATCCCTAACTTAGCTGAATTGGCCAAACCCTTGAATAATTTGCTTAAGAAGGATGTGAAGTTTGTTTGGGATAAGAAATGTGATGCCTCATTTGAGTCTCTAAAGAAAGCCATTGCTTCTGCACCTGTCCTAGTAATCCCAAACTACGATAAGGAGTTTTTGATTTATTCTTATGCATCCGAGGACACCATAGCAGGTGTGTTGTTACAAAAGAATGAAGAAAACCATGAGCAACCTGTTGCCTTTATGAGTAAAAACCTTAGAGACGCAGAACTCAATTACACAACCACTGAAAAACAAGCATATGCCTTGGTCAAGTCGTTAAAACATTTTAGGACATATATCGGATACTCCAAAATTATTGCCTACGTCCCTTATCAAGCGGTGAAAGATGTCTTATCTCAGCCTGATGGCATAGGGGTTAGGGGAAACTGGATTTCTAGGATTCAAGAGTATGATATTGAAATCAAGCCAGTAAAGATAGTAAAGGGCCAAGGGTTGGCACAGCTATTAACTGATTCCAAACTACAACAAAATAACATGATCCTTTATATTGATGAAGATCACGAATGGTACAAAGACATCATTTTCTACCTCGGACATATGACCTGTCCAGACCACCAGAGAAGAGCTTTGAGGTTAAAAGCATCTAAGTATGTTTTGACAGAGGATGGTTTGGGATGGAAGAATCCAGATGGAATCATACTCAAATGTGTAAACCATGATGATTCCCAAAGAATCATCAAAGAAATGCATTCTGGATTGTGTGGAGGGCATTACGCACCTAGAACCACAACTGCTAAGATAATGAGAGCTGGATATTATTGGCCATCCTTGTTCAAAGATGTGCACACTTTTGTTAGAGCATGTCAGGAGTGTCAATTCTATTCTGGAAAACCTAGACTACCTGCCCTGCCCTTGACCCCAGTCATTATAGAAGCACCTTTTCAACAATGGGGAATGGATTTTGTAGGACCTATAAACCCTAGCTCATCAAGTGGACACAAATACATACTGACTTGCACAGACTATTTTACTCGCTGGGTGGAAGCTATCCCTACTAAGAAGTGCACTGCAGAAGTTGTGGTCAAGTTCTTAGAAGAGAATATAGTCTCCAGATACGGTTGCCCCTGCAAAATTACAACTGATAATGCGCCATCTTTTAGTAAAATTGAGATGTCTACCTTTTGTGCTGATCATGGGATCACCTTGTCTCATTCTTCTAACTACTATCCGCAAGGAAATGGTTTAGCAGAATCAAGTAATAAGAATTTAATAAGGCTCTTAAAAAGAATGATTGGTGAGAACAAGAGGACTTGGGATGTGAAGCTGAAATATGCCCTCTGGGTAGACAAAACAACAGTCAAAAGAATAACTGGAAAAGATCCCTTTGAAGTAGTGTACGGGCAAAACTGTAGGCTCCCAATCAACCTTCAAATTCCTGTGTATGAGTTGTTACAACAATGCTCTTCTGATCAAGAGGCCTTGCAAGCAAGAATTGACAGGTTAGTAGAACTAGATGAGACTAGAAGAGAAGCCTGGAATAAAACGGTTTTAGAGCAAGAAAGAATAAAGGGAACCTTTGACCAAAAGAGTAGAGATGTGATATTTGGAATTGGGGATATAGTCTTGTTATGGGATAAACATAAAGAAAAACCTGGAAATCATGAAAAATTTGAGAAGATATGGATGGGCCCCTATCGGGTAAGTAAGATGGCTGGCAAAGGAACTATGTATTTAGAGACTTTAGATGGAGATGAGTTGGAATTACCTATAAATGGGAGGTTACTAAAACACTACTTCCCACCTATAAGCCTGGAATGATCTTCCGTGCCTTGCCTTGCCTTGCCTGTTTAGAGTAGGTAGTTTCTGAATAAGCTCACTTGAGCAGTAGGATTTGTGTGATTTTTCTGTGTGATGAGTATTGTCCCTTTTTCTTTTTCTGCCTGGAGTGTCTGCTTGTTTTTCTGAGTTGAGCCTTGCTCCTTCCTAAGCTTGTCTCTTCTCGTGCATGCAATTAATAAATTTTAGTTGTCATTTATATGTATGGCTGCTTGTGCAAGTTGAGATTGCTTGTTTAAAAGAAGTTCTCTTTTTCTCTTGCACAGTAATAAAACAATGAATGATAAATAAATAACATATGCCATGTTAGTTTATATTTTTGCGCATTTCAGTTCTGTTTTAGAGTAGAAGTCATTTTCAGTTTTATTTTATATTTTTCCCATACATGCTCCATGAGGTATTCTAGTGTTTGTGAGAGCAGGAACAGGTGCAAAATAAAAGCCAAAAGCAAGGATGGTGCAGTGTTGGATTGAAGATTGATGCAGAGAAGTTCGAGACCAGAGATTCTGAGGTTCTCAAGTGCTCTCTCCCTTAGAGCACTTGTCCCAGCTGGAGCCAGATGTTATCACACCATAGTAGCAGGGCTACTATTCTTGTTCAGCAGATATCTGCATATTCCAGAGCTTCCATTATTCCAAAGCATGGCTATATATTTTGGATCACTCATGATCAGAGCAGTATATTATTTAGACCTTGTGTCAAGGTTGAGCCTTGAGAGTTCAGATTTGATGACTGATGTGACCATTTATCCCATACAGTTTCAGTTCAGTGCTTAGAGATGTATTGCAGCAGTGTTTCAGATGATACTTGATGATTATTATTATGATGATGTTGTATGATCTATGGATATGTTATCACTGACTGTGGATTATTATCTTGTTGATTTAGTCATGATCGTAGCATGTGCTTGGTATATTATTCCTGATGTGGAAAACTATTTAAAATGAACTGTAAATCATAAAATGGACAATTGCTTGCACATTTAGGTCATTTAACAAAACCCACTGGTTTTTCACCTTACATAGATATGGTCTTTCCTGACACCAGTTGTCTGCTAGTGTAGGCTCCATATTCACTTGTCTCCATCCATACATGACCTTCCTATTTGACTTGAAACCTTGACATGTCTCAGTTGACTTTCTGATACCGAGGACTTCCCCATTTTTCTACCTCTGTGTTTGGACCGCATCCCTGTATATTCAGTGTCTCGGCTCTGCGTTGGTGACAAAACTTGCCCTTGGTGAGTTGGATTGTAGGCCTAAATCATTATGGTCGGTTGTCCCGATGTTTGGCATTGGCTCGAACTCCCCCTAGTCACTTGAGATGTTGTTGGCTAAAACTGAAAGCTCATGTTCTACTTATGGAAACTTATAAATTCGCCCATGGAAACAAAAAAAAGGGGCAAGAGCGATGAACAGCTAAAAATACTCCTCGAAGAGTATAAGAAAGGTCCAAAAGGCAATGGTTCTTAAAAGTTATATCTAAACAATTGCTGACCTTATATATATTTGAAAAACATGCCCTGGATGCAAGCTGCAACTAGTTGTGCTTCTCAGCACATCTGAAATCCGAAGGGTTATGTAGGCCAAAAAGGCCATGGAATAAAATTGAATGATTCTAATGAACCTGGATCAACTTGATGTAGACATGATGCCTAAGTTGAATAAGCACTCTCTAAACAACTTATCCATTTGTGAGGCATAGCCATCCCCCGTGTTCTTTTTTCCAGCACAGAGTTTGTAGCTTCCCCCTTCTCCCAGTCCAAATTATTTTTGAGTTAAGTTAGACAAGTCAACCCCTTGGCCCAACCTTGTTCCTAGCCTTCATCCTTCACTAGTAGTTTGACCATATCCAATGGGTGAGTTTATCATTTGAACTATTGTGCATGTAATTTTATATAACAACGGAATATGCTAACTTGATTAATGCCACTGAATGGATGTTATACTTTGAGCTTGGCTGTGAGAAATGATTAGAGAAGCATGTCTTAGTCTACTGATGTGATTTATCCTTGGTTATATTTTCTTGGGATCCGTGATGATGTGGACCATATATATGTGCTTATTGATGGTGATTCATGGTCCCACATGCTTGATGATGATATCATATGATGGACATATGATGCAGATGATGATTGATCCAGTGCAGCAGGTTTTATTATTACTTCAGATCAGCAGATTATACATTGTCCATATATGGTGGACCCTACGACTGGCCCATTAGGGCAACCCATGGTGTATGAGTACACATTTCTAGTGGATTTGGGTCTTCTAGATCTATTGAGACACTTATCTTTCAGTTCCGGGCACTTCTGACAGTGATTGATGCAGTTTTACACTTGATGACCAGATTTGGGGCTGATTTCCCAGCCTGGGCAGCAGGGGCCATGATTGGCCAGTTCACCTAGGGCGCTGATGAGGGAGGGGGTGGTCTAGCCACTTGTTTTTACCATTTACCCCCCCTTCTGGAGAGCTTGGTGGGCTCAGATGGACAGCGCTAGTGCCCTAGGAGGCAGTTTTGGCACTTTCACAGTTACCGAGGCAGTTAAAAAATGGGATAAAGTGGTCACTGAGGAAATCGATTTGGGAAATTGAGGCAAGGTTTTGGCATTTGGTCTTCACAGAGGTCTTCCAGGGTGGCATCACTACCTTCCAGTCAGTTTTCACCATGTGGGTATGCCCACATTGATCACAGGAGGTCATTTACTGCTTGACTGTCACGGATTCTGAGGACAGTTTTGATCATTTATATTATCTTGGACATATTTTATTATTTTATTGTGCCTTGGGGATGAGCTAGTAAGGATTGATTCCTCCTAGCCCCATCATGTGCTTATATTGTCATGTCCTAGTCATCATGAGGTGGATTTTGGCACCTATTCTTCTCTAGTGGATGGCGTCACCCCCTTTTTGTACCATTTAGTGGGGGCGCTATCATTATGTTGGGTGATCCATATGATATATTGTTATGATTTATTGTTAGCCGTTGATTAGATCTTATGATCTTTTAATCTTAGCCACTCATGTAAAAAGTGGTTAGGGTTGTACTCTCTCCCCATCCTATTTAAGGAGGGAGCCTCTCATTGTAAAATTGATCTAGAGATTTTTGGCTCTTGGCTCTTGGAATAAAATTTCTATCTTTTGGAGTACATGCTTGGATTGGAGTGGATGTTGGTTGTTTCGATTGTAAATGCTTTTGTCCATTGCACTGGAGGATCTATTGTAGCTATCTTGCTTGTTTGCCATATCTTATTTACAGGTTAAGAGGACGATTTTGGACAAGTGCGAATTGGTGGGGAGGCTTTCCCTTCAAGCTTGGAAGAAGTCGTTTTGGTTTGACAGGGAGTAGTTTTTCCTTTGTGTCAACTATTCTATGTTTCTCTCTCTCTCTTGCTTGTATCTACCTTCAACATGTTAAACTGATTGATGCTTTGCTCCTTGGCTTGACAGGTTAGAAGGAATCACATGTGGCTTGGGAAAATCGATTTGGCAAGAGGGCTTCAACAATTCTCCATTTGATCTTTGGCAAAGTAATCCTCGTCTCAACTAGCATTCATCTCTTTATCCAGGTATGTCCCAAGAGGTATGATCTTCTTCTTCCTTGAATCATCCATAATTTCTAGATCATAAAAACCCTAATTAATTAAAACCCTTGTTTTTGGTATTTCTTAGATCTACTTAGATCTAGCCTTGCTTTTGAAGAGATATTGAAAACCCACCTCTATAGCATCCACCCCTAGTTGGATCTATAGTTTGGTGGTGATTGGCTAAAAATTGACACACTTTTCAAAGCAAAAAGCCCTCTTGAACCCAAATCGCACTTCCTAGTGAGAGGCTTGTTTGGTTAGATCTAGCACATGGGTAGGTGAGATCCCACTTGATTTGCAATCTAGACACTTGATAACCTACCCCCAGATTCTTACTTTGGTGAATTCTACCTTGTGGACATCTTTCCATGTTTTAAGGGGTTAAAACCCCCTTTTTGAATTTATAGGCACCTCAAAACTCAGATCTACTAAGATCTAGCCCTTGGATTGACTTGATTTTTGGGACATACATAGATCGGGGTACTAGCTACTTGGGTCTATAGTTTGGTGGCCATTGGACTTGATTTGGTCCACCAAACCCACCTTTTAACCCTCCTTGAACAAAGTCGCACTACCTAGGGAAGGTGAGTTTGTCCACTTTGATGAAGTGGGTGTTTGAGATTTTTGGGGATTTGGGACGGCCATACCTTGAAACCTAGGTCTAGACTATCTTTTTGCGACGATCTGCCTTGGGGGTAGCATTCCTTGTTTCAAGGGATTGTGGTCCACTTAGGATCGTTACTTGAAAAACCTAGATCTAGTAAGATCCAACCATTAGATCTCATTTAGCCCACTTGACTTGGCTTCTAGGTGTCCCGATCTACACTTTGACATACTTTTGACCCCATTAGCCCATCCAACAAGGCACTAGTCTTCCTCAAAGCAAGTCGCACTCCTTGGGATTTGTGTCAAACCATAGATCAAGTACATGGGTACTTCTAGAATCAACTTAGATCTATAGATCTAGTCATTACCTAACCTATAGTACCAACATTACACCTAACTTCACCTTATGGGCCCACCTAAAGTCATTTCACACATCCCAAGAAAACAAGACCCACTTGTGTAAACATATGGTACTACACCTAGTCAACATACCAAATCATGTGGCCTAAACCATACGTAGGTTGAAACATTAACAATCTCTTACACCACTCTCAACCATACCTCAACTCCTAGGTCCACTTAGCCTTGCATTGGTTTCCGTAACTCATCATTTACTCATCCTTAGAAACCTTTGTTTGGGTCCAATCAACTGTGATTGGTTATAGGGTCTCCCCCTAGGTCTTGTTACACCCCGACCTAAAGCGAAGAGTGCCTCGGTTGACGTGACTCCCACCTTGCATTGGGAACCGTGGCATCTCTTGGGTCACCTCTTTAGTTGCCTGCCTCCTCTACCGTCCCGGATGGGATACCACTAGGGGAAACTACAAGTTGTGTGATAACAGTACCAATGGCTTTGTGAATGCAAAATGAACTCCACTATCTCTTGGTATATTTTTATAGAATAATTTATATTATATCATGATGATGTTAAGGGAAATTCCTTCTATACCCAATTGATAAATCTAAGGCAAAAGGGTCCAGTAAGTCAGTACATTCAACGGTTTCAAACGTTGAGTCTCAGAGTGGCAGGAATACCAAATGATAAATTATTGGATCTCTTTATTGGAACCTTGAAGGATAACATCCAACATGAGGTACGCCTCTTCAAACCAACATCCTTAGAGAAGGCTTTCATCTTTTTTCTGAAGACTTTTTTCATGTGGTTCACAACCCCAGAAAATGGAGGGCTCACTACATCCATGGTAATAATTCTCAAGGGGGCCACCCGAAGGGGATTCACCCTGTCGTCTCCATGTTCGAGAGCCTAACCCCGAAGTGTTAAATGTACAACATCACAAGTCATTCTCCAAGCCAATCTTGTGCAGCCAGGACTGGACCTCATGTGTTGAGGTAGGGAGCCTGAGTTGGACTCAAGAACTTGGAGTATATTCTTGAGTTGGACTCAAGAATGACTAAGCCTTTGGTTGTAAAAGGTTATTCCTCATGTGTTGAGGTGAATGCTTTGATGTATCAAAGTGATGATGTTGTAAAGTCTTATTGGACAAGGATTAGGACTTGTTTGTCAAGTCAGATTCTCATGTGGACCTCCAGTTATAGTAGGTACCCATGGGGTGGACCTCTAGTTATAGAGGTAGATGCTTTGCATGTTGAAGCATTAATGTTGTGTGATGTATTACTAACCATGGTCACTGATTGTTATTAAGTATCCTTTAGAGATTGACCACCTCTAGAGTAAATTACTTTAGCATATGATCATTTGTTCCAAGAGTAATATAATATGATCACAACATCTGACAAATATTATGAGTATAATTTGATATGATAGATAATTAAAGTTAACACATATTGACCATGCAGTAAACATAAGAGATAAAGATAAATGTATAGAGAAAAAGAGAATTCAAATTTCTCATGAGATGACTAAGTGAACTTGAATTGTTAAGCTTCAATTAATCCATAATGTACGCCATAGTTAAGTAAAGGAGAAATCAACTTGATCACTCTAATGATGTAACAAGAAGGAATCAGTTAAGAGAGTTAACTAAGTGATAACAAAGAAGATCTAGTTACTGTGTTATTGCATGACGACACTTATGTTAAACTAAAAGACGGCACTTGTGTTGCGACACTTGCATGATGACACTTAAGTTAGCCACCTAACTAAGTGGGAAATCTTTCAGTTAAGGGGAGAGTTCATCCTAAGACTTAGTTTAGTGAGTTAATGCACTACATGAGAAATGGGGCACTCTTCTTCATGCAAGATTGATTCATCCAGATGGAGGGTGAGTTCATCATGAAGTCAGAAGATAAAAATAGAAACCAATGCATGTAAAGAATATATAAATATGTTATACAAGATTTATGAATTCAATGTGAAGCGAATTCTCTTCTCCCTTGAAGGCAAGGCACTTCTACTTGTGCAGGATAATTCTCCAAGAAGGCAATTCGCAGTTTTTGCATGTAATGCACCATTACCCATACAACCATTTGGTACAGCTTGCATGGTAGTGATTCTTGCTTGTTATTAATGTGCTGGGCACATGGAAAGTTGATACAATTGATCTCTATTCTATATTGCTCAGTATTCTTGCTTATCTAACACCTAGGGTTCTGAAAGCAATCTGTTATTTTGTGAAAGACATCCTTTGTTATCTATCATAAATATACTCTGAATATTTGCTGCGGTTTTTCATCCTCATTGTTTTAAGGGTTTTCCCCTGGGTACATCTTGTGTTATGGTTGAATGTTTCATGTGATTGAATGGTTCACTGATCCAAGTATTCAGTATTTCCACACTTAATGTTTTAAAGTTCAAAGCTCATCATAGTTGCTCAAAAATTAACATGGTATCAAAGCTTAGGGCGTGAAGGAGATAAAATTTGTCAAGAAAACTTGAGCCGACATAGATCCTGAGGAGTTGAACAAAATACTTGAGAGCCATGACATCAATCTCTATTCGATCGGAAGACCGTCTTGAGGGAACTTTGAATTTCAACACTTGGAAGGCAATGGTGTTGAACATCTTGGAGGAACATGACTTGGATGGCTACATATCCACTGTGGTGGAGGATCCTACCTCTAATGTAGGGCGCGTCAACTTCAAGAAGAACCAAGCTAAATCCAAACAGATCATCTATGATTCAGTAAAGGACAATTTGATGCCTGTGATCACTCTGTGGAAGACCACAAAGGAGTGTTTTGATACATTGACAAACATATATGAGAAGAAGGCCCTGAGTCAAAAGAGGGCATTGAAGAATAAGATTCTAAACCTAAATATGGAGAAGGATGATACATTGGCCTCCTTCTTCACCAAGATCTCAAGTAAGAGATTAGCTTGCTAGTATTGGAGTTATGATGGATGAAGATGATCTTCTCCAAACCGCTATTGATGGTCTCCCATCCTCATGGGAGACATTCTTGGCAGTGGTAAATGCCCAATAGGTACAATCAAAATTAGAAAGGTTGTTGCATGATTTCCTCCAAGAGGAGGAGCGAATCCAGAGAAATTCAATGTGAATCAAAGAAGAAAACCTTGTCCTCATGGCAAGGATGAAGAAATGCAAGAAGAACTCTCAAAATAAGTTTTCCCATTTGAAGAAGAAGGTATACAACAAGGAATTGGACAAGTTGAAGATTAGATGCTACAACTATGACAAAAAGGGATATTATGCAAGGGAGTGCAAAGCAAAGAAATCTGGGAAAAGAATTTTTCATGCTTCTACCGCTATAGAAGATGAAAATACTCAGAAGAATGCATCCGAAGAAAAGGAGACAAGGAGGGAGTATTACCTAGTCTTACCGCTTTCTGGATCTGTGATCACAAGTGAGGACACATGGTTGGTTGACAGTGGCTCATCCAAACATATAACTATTTATAAGAGCGCCATCACCAATCTCACGGAGAAAAAGTATGCATACAAGGTAGAGTTGGGAGACAACACAACCTATTCGATCCAAGGAATTGGATCTACCTCCTTCCAATTGAGTTCAAAATATATTTTACATATGGAGTACATTCTTTATGTTCCAAGATTAAAGAAGAACCTCCTATCAGTTTTGGTTCTTGAATATAAGGGCTTCTGAGTTATCTACATGGATAATCAAGCACTATTATGGCTGAAGAACAAAGACTTGAAATATGCAGCAATGATTGGAGTTAGAGAGGGAGTTCTCTGCAAGGTAACCAGGAAGTACATTCAAGCTATGGTTTACAACACTATCAGTCCATGCGAGCTATGGCATAGGAGGCTTGGTCGCCTCCATTACAAATCATTACCAGGATTACAACAAATGGTGAAAGGTATGTCCATATTTGATTTTGAGTATGATAGTGTATGTAGGGGTTGTGCACTTGGGAAGACTGTTAAAATAGTTTCTCTAGAAGTAATGCTAGATCTAAAGGGATTTTTTATTTGATACATTCTGATGTATTTGGTCCCATGTCATCCCCTTCCCTAAGTGGATATTTATATTACGTACTATTTATAGATGACTTCTCTAGAAATTCATGGATTTATTTCCTAAAGTCTAAGAGCAAAACCTTTAGCAAGTTTCAGGAATTCAAAGCCCTAGTTGACAATCCAACAAGAAAACACATCCATGCTTTGAGATATGAAAATGAAGGTGAATTTGATTCACATGCATTTAATGAGTTCTGTAATGATGCGGGAATTTGTAGATAGTGAAATGTACCCTACAACCCTCAACAAAATGGGGTTGTCGAAAGGAAGAATAGAACCATATGTGAGGCTGCAAAATCCATGATGCATGATCAAGACATGTCTACCTCATTATGGGAAGAAGCCACCACTACAACAATATATATCCATAATAGAAGTCCACGTGCCATTCTGGATGAGAAGACACTTGAAGAAGTGTTCACTGGTGAAAAACCAAATATTTCACACCGAGGATCTTTGGGTGTCCTGTATACATTCATGTGTCGGAATAAAAGAGGACCAAGATGGAGCCATCATGAAAGAAGGGAAATTTTGTTAGTTATTGCATATCATCCAAATCATACATAATATATGTGCCATGTGAAAGACACATTGAGGTCAGCCGAGATGTGACCTTCCATGAAGAGGTAGCATTCAAGCGATTGAAAGAGCTTCGGTATGAGACAGACACAGAGGAGCATGAGACTCCTATGATGGAGGACCCAGATACTGATTCTCCCCATTCAAATGTTCAAAGGGAGAATCCAACAGAGTTATCAGATTTGCAAGCTCCTGATCAGCCAATAGAACTGGTTGATGAACCTCCTTCCAAGAGGAGGTCTGCATGGTACTGAGATATACTACAAGATGAAGAGAGGCATGAAGAACCATTAGGCTCTTCCAGAGAGCAAAAGAAACCTAACAGATATTCAGGGTATGTTTCACAGATGAGTCACATTGGTGATTCATATCCTTCCACCTATGAAGAAGCTACAAAGTAGCAAGTATGGAAATATGCAATGGTAGAGAATACAAGTCTATTATGAAGAATGATGTTTGGGAGGTTGTTCCTAAACCTAAATGGAAGTCCATAGTTACTTCGAGATGGATTTACAATATCAAGCACGTTGTTGATGGAAGTATTGAAAAGTATAAAGCCATATTTGTTTCCCAAGGTTTCTCTTAGAAAGAAGGAATAGACTATGAGGATACATTCGCTCTTGTGGCCAGATACACCACTATTCAAGCTATGATCTCACTTGCATCTGTTCTAGGATGGAAGCTTCACCAGATGGATGTGAAGACAACCTTACTCAATGGTGAGGTTGAGGAATAGGTTTATATTCAACATCCTTAGGGGTTTTTGGTTCATGGGTAGGAGTCCCATGTGTGCAAATTGAAGAAATCCTTGTATGGGCTTAAGCAAGCTCCCAGAGCTTGGTATCCGATAATTGACATCTATCTTCAGAGACTGGGATTCTCTAAGAGAAAATCTTATCCAAATTTGTACTTCAAAGTAATGAAGAACCAAACGTTGATATTGGTTCTATATCTTGATGATTTTTTCCTTACTAGAGAGGAACATCTGATTGCTTGGTGCAAGAGGGATCTCACTTATGAGTTCGAGATGAAAGACTTAGGTCTTATGCACTACTTTATTGGCCTTGATATTTAGCAAAGAAAATATGATACATTTATTTCTCAAGGGAAGTACATTGTTGATATATTGCACAAGTTTGGCATGATGGATTGCAAATCCATGAGTACTCCAATGGTTTCCAATTTGAGGAAACTACATGAATCATATTTTGGATCGGATCTAGTGGACTCCACTTTGTATAGATAACTTATTGGTTCATTAATGTACTTGATCCACTCAAGACTAGATATATGATATGTTGTGAGTGTTCAGATATCCACATCATCTTTTTCAGGATCTTGTATGCAATTAGGGTTTGCACGCAAATTCTAGGGTTTGCATGCATCCCAGTCACCAAGTTGATGCCTCCAGCACCTTAGCCACCTCATTCTAGCACCTGGGAGCCACTTACTTCAGAGTTTTATCCCTCCTAGTCAGGAAGGCGCCCACTTCTCACCTACTTCCAAAGAAGGGCGCACTTCTTCACCTTCCACTGCAGTTCCACTTCAGTTACATTCAGTTAGCTCCGATTCTCCCTGATTTGAGGCTAGTTTCACTCCCAACTGACTGTTTCACTTCCGTTGGACCTCCAGATTGACTAGATGACTTGTTCTGACTTCAGTTAGCCTCCCATGCGCCCCCCACTGAGCCTCCTTCCCTTAATCATTGCTACACACTTCAGTTACACTTGTTACACTCAGTTAGACTCAGATTGACACCTGGATGACTGGTTCTTGTGCATTGATGAGCACCACCGATTGATGATGAGGACTCCTAGTTGGAGTCAAGCTACTCCATTCAGTGATTCGAATGGCCTACTTAGTCAATTCGAATTGCTCACTCACATTGTCAGATTGTATTGTAATTATTCACCCTTATTGGGATATCGAGCACTAATGCATGTTTTGCACAGTTTTACACCATATTTTCTATGTTCATCTGCTGTGATTGATTTACTTGTTCATTAGATCTGTTGTGACTAATTTTACATGGTATCAGAGCCATTGCAGGGACAAGATCTCTTTTCTACAGGTGGTTCTACAAGAAGATTTGAGTGAATTGCTCAAAAATTGCAAAAAGTTTTGGCATGAAATATCTCAAGGGCATTCGCTCCTGTGCATGCAAAGCTTGAAAATACTTCCAATACCACTCTAGAAGCTTGAGTTTCCACATAATTCCTGGATCTGATACATTGGACCCATTCAACATTGTTTGATCTCCAATCCCAGGTGTGATGCAACTCTAAAAGGGTGGATTGTTCGACCTCATTGTTCTTGGTTTATTGTGATTTGCAGGTTTATTGTCTCCATCAATTGCATTCGCTACACTGTGCATGCAAGCTCCTCTACATCAGTGTGCACTCGCTCCTAGCAATGGAATACTCTTCTTCAAAGCCTATCCTCACCCCATTCAATTATTTTGATTGGAAAGATGATATGGAGATCATATTACATTCAAAAGGTTACTACCGAGTCACTCTTGGTCTTGAATTGGAGCCAAACAATCTGTCAGATAGAACCAAACACTACAACAAGCTTGATGAAGCTTATGGTCTTCTTTGTCTCTCCATCTCCAAAGATCTTCACTTCCATCTCAGCGGATTGAAGACTCCAAAAGCTATATGGGAGCAACTTGAAACACTATTTGGCAAGCAGGATGAGCTTAGGGCTTTTCAATTAGAGAATGAATTGATTGCCCTTAGTCCTGAAAATTTCGAGACCATCAATGAATTCTTCACAAAATTCAAGAACTTGAACTTGCAGTTGAAGAACAGTGGATTATCAAAGAGGACAAACAATTGATCCTCTCCATTCTAAGCAAGCTTGGTAAAGATTATTCAGTATTTGTCTCTACTTTCAATTCCGGTCGGCTAACTACCCCGAATTGGAAGATGCCTACCTTGAATTGCTTCATTGAGTTCGTCACAAAAAGCATGACAAGTTGATTCAAATGGGGTCCATAAGCTCCAAAGATTCAGCCCTATATGTTCAAGGACCCAAGATCCAGAATGGTAAAGGAAAGCAAAAGAAGGAGAAGCCCAAATTCGAGCCTCACAAGCAAAGAGAGAAAGGCAAACAAACGGATGCACCATCCAGTTCGAAGTTCAAGCAAAAGGGCAAAGAAGGTAACCAAAAATCTAAATGTACTTATTGTAACCGTGGCTTTCATCCCGAAAGTTCATGTATGAAGAAGACTATAGATCAAATGGCCCTCCTTTTGGAAAAGAACAACATAACCCTTCCTGACGGTGCAAGGAAGAAGGATAGGAATGATGATCATGAAAGAGGACAAGCACTCATGGCAACTGTTTCGAATCCCACTACTCTCTTGATAGATTCGGGTGCATCGAATCATATGGCTGCAAATATTGATTCTTTTTCTTCATTCGATCCAAACAGCTCCATCCCCATCCATTTGGGAGATGACTCAAAAATTTCTTCAAAGGGCAAAGGTACGATTCATGTAGATCATGGAAGCTTTCAGAATGTTCTCTATGTGCCTTCCTTGGCTTCAAATCTTCTTTCTGTGTATCAAATGACACACACTGGTGAACCGAAGCAAGTTACATTCAGCCCTAATACAGTTGAAATTTTTGATATCAAGAGTGGAAGACTTGTTGCAGTCGAAAAGGCAAACCACACTGCAAAATGCTATGAGTTTTCACACTTTATTCCACTTGCAAAGCCCACTGCTCTTCGCACACATGGTAATGAGGTTAGTAGGCTTTGGCATGAAAGATTTGGGCATCTTAATTATAAGTATTTGCTGCTGATATCAAACAAATCCATGGTAGATGGTCTTCCACAACTCCGTTCCTCGAAGGGAATATGCACTGGTTGCATCATTGGGAAGCACCCCGAGCACAGGTTTGACCGTGGCAAAGCTAGCAGAGCTTCTACAGTTTTGGGGTTGATACATTCTGATATCAATGGTTCGCTGCCCCATATGTCATTAAATGGTTCAAGGTATGTTTTGACATTTAATGATGATTTTTCCCGCTTTACATGGGTATTCTTTCTCAAAAACAAGTCAGAAGTGCTTGGAAAATTCAAGGATTTTAAGGCTTCTGTTGAGACCGCCACTGAGAGAAAGATCAAAGCTCTTAGATCTGATAATGGTGGAGAATATATTAAGTCTGAGTTGTTGCAACTTTGTGCCCAAAGCGGAATTCAGATCCAACATACAATTCCCTACACACCCCAGCAGAACGGTGTAGCAGAAAGGAAAAATCGGTCACTGAAAGAGATGGCTACATGCATGATTGAATCAAAAGGTTTGGATGCAAATCTTTGGGCTGAAGCAATCAATGTTGCTGCATACATACAGAACCGTGTTCCACATTCATCTGTGAAAGGTATGACTCCTTTCGAAGCATTCTTCGGTCACAAACCGGATGTGTCAAATTTGAGAGTTTTTGGCTCTACTGCATGGGCTAGAATTCCTTCCAAGAAGAGACGAGCTTTGGATCCACAAAGCATCGAGTGCATACTGATAGGATATGGGAAAGAATCAAAAGCATATAAACTCATGGATATCAGATCTAAAAAGATATTCATAGAGCGCAGTGTGCAATTTGAAGAACCGCTTCAAGAATTGCAACTAGTCGAGGAAGAGACTGCCGATTCACCGCCTTCACCAGAAGAAGATCCGTGCAGCGATAATGAAGGTATGAGTTCTGATATTTCTGATATTTCAGCAGCATATGATGATCATGACATATCAGGTTCGGAATCTGACCATTATGATCCTCCTCAGTTACCAAAGTGGGCCCAAAACACTCTCCAATCTACTGGTTCGAACCTTGGAAATCCTGCTGATCCGAGACGAACAAGAGAAGACTTTCAAAGAGAAAGTATGGCACTTTCTATTGCTGATCCATTACTTCCTGAGATTTGTTCTTTGATGGCTGGTTCAGATCCCACATCATACTATTCTGCTCACCGAGATCCAAGATGGCAAAGTGCCATGGATGAAGAGTACAGTTCTCTTCAAAAGAACAACACATGGGAGCTAGTTTCTCTTCCACCTCGAAGAAAATTAGTGAAGTGTAAATGGGTCTACCACACGAAATTTGCTGCTGATGGCTCTATTAGAAAATACAAAGCAAGGTTGGTGGCAAAAGGTTTCTCCCAAGTCCAAGGAGTGGACTACACTGAGACTTTTGCACCGGTTGCAAAGATGGATTCCATCCGCCTTGTTTTGGCTATTTCCACATCCAAGCACTGGGAAGTGCACCACATGGATGTGAAGAGTGCATTTCTACATGGAGACCTCGCTGAAGAGGTATATATGCAGCAGCCAGAGGGCTACACATCAGATCCATCATTAGTTTGCAGATTGAAGAAATCTTTGTACGGGTTAAAACAGGCCCCAAGAGCTTGGTACGCAAAGATGGACTCCTTCCTTCTTTCTCAGAATTTCCAAAGATTCAAATCTGATCCGAATGTGTATCTTCAGCAAGTTAAAGGTAATTTGTTGGTTATTGTACTTTATGTTGATGACCTTCTCATTACTGGTAGCACTCTTACTTCAATAAACAAGCTAAAAACTGTCTTAAATCTAGCTTTTGACATGAGCGATTTGGGCTTGTTGAGTCACTTTTTGGGCTTGGAGATAGCTCAAAATTTTGATGGGATCACTATATCTCAGCAAAAATATGCTTCGGACCTGTTATTGAATTTTAATATGGCTAAATGTAAGGCAGACCCATTCCCATTCCTCTCAGGAATCAGTCTTGAGGAGGGAGATTCTACACCGCTTGCAGATTGCAATATGTATCGACAGTTGATTGGTTCACTACTTTATTTGACACACTCAAGGCCTGATATTTCATATGCCGTGAGTGCCGTGTCAAGATATATGCAGCAGCCACATGAGCTTCATTGGCGAGCAGCCAAGTGGATCTTGCAATATGTGCAAGGTACGAGACAGTTTGGCATACATTATGCTGCAGATTCTGAGCTTGATTTCATTGGTTTTACTGATTCAGATTGGGCACGTGATAGCATTGATCAGAAGCCCACTTCCGGTTATGTTTTCATGATTGGTCATGGTGCTATTTGCTGGTCCAGCAAAAAGCAAGCAGCCATTGCACTTTCTTCAGCAGAGGCAGAGTATCGAGGGGCAGTCAATGCCTGCATTCAGGTAGTTTGGTTGCAGGGTATTCTTTCCGAGTTTGGTTTTGGTGGCACTACTTCGACTGTCCTATTTTGTGACAATCAAAGTGCTATCAAGATCTCCACAGATCCAGTTCAGCGGCAGAGGACCAAACACATTGAGATTCATATGCATTACATTCGACAGTTGGTGCATGACCGCACCATCATTCTGCAATATTGCCCTACTGATGAGCAAATTGCAGACAGCTTCACCAAGAGCTTCACTGAGAAGAAGTTCTCTTACCTCCGTTCACTGTTGGGGGTGAGTTCCATCATGGTGGAGACAGATTGATCCATTATTGTGCTTTAGCTTGAGGGGGGGATTTCTTCCCACTGGGTTTTCCGTCTTTCCTCACTTAGTTTATTTTCAACATTTTTTGGATTATTGTATTGGGGTGACCTTTGGTCTTAGTTACCAGGGCCCCACATTATTTTTTGCACATCATAGTCTAGCTTGAGGGGGGGTGTTCGGATATCCACATCATCTTTTTCAGGATCTTGCATGCAATTAGGGTTTGCATGCAAATTCTAGGGTTTGCATGCATCCCAGTCACCAGGTTGATGCCTCCAGCACCTTAGCCACCTTATTCTAGCACCCGGGAGCCACTTACTTCAGAGTTTTAGCCCTCCTAGTCAGGAAGGCGCCCACTTCTCACCTACTGCCAGAGAAGGGCGCACTTCTTCACCTTCCATTGCAGTTCCACTTCAGTTACATTCAGTTAGCTTCGATTCTCCCTGATTTGAGGCTAGTTTCACTGTCGACTGACTGTTTCACTTCCATTGGACCTCCAGATTGACTAGATGACTTGTTCTGACTTCAGTTAGCCTCCCATGCGCCCCCCACTGAGCCTCCTTCCCTTAATCAGTGCTACACACTTCAATTACACTTGTTACACTCAGTTAGACTCAGATTGACACCTGGATGACTGGTTCTTGTGCATTGATGAGCACCACCGATTGATGATGAGGACTCCTAGTTGGAGTCAAGCTACTCCATTCAGTGATTCGAATGGCCTACTTAGTCAATTCGAATTGCTCACTCACATTGTCAGATTGTATTGTAATTATTCACCCTTATTGGGATATCGAGCACTGATGCATGTTTTTGCATAGTTTTACACCATATTTTCTATGTTCATCTGTTGTGATTGATTTACTTGTTCATTAGATCTACTGTGACTAATTTTACAGTGAGTATTCTGAGTCGGTTTATGTCTGATTCGAGACACAGACATTGCGTTGCTACTAAGCATGTGCTTAGGTACCTTCGAGGCACGATTGATTATGGACTCATATATGCCTCCAGTGGAGGGGTGTTGTTACTTGGTTATATTGACTCTGATTGGGGTGGTAGCATTGTGGACCGAAAGAGTACATCTAGCTATTTTTTTAGCTTGGGTTCTACTATGATCTCTTAGTCCAATAGGAAGCAGGGATCTGTATCTCAAAGTACTACAGAAGTAGAGTATATTGTTGCTAGTACTGCCTGCCGAGAAGCAGTGTGGATTAGGAAGCTACTTTATGGGTTGTTCGGTGTAAATCTTGAGTCCACAGTCAGTCAATGTGACAAACAAAGTTGCATCAAGATTTCTGAAAACCCTGTGTTTCATGATAAGTCAAAGCACATTGAAATGAAGTATCACTTCATAAAAGACATGGTCTAGAAAGGTACAATGAAACTTTAGTACATTGCTACTAACGAGCATATTGTAGATGTGTTAACAAAGCCTCTATCAATGATGAAGTTCAGGTACTTTCGAGACAAGCTTGGTATGGGAGAGAATGCCTCCCTTGCTGAGAGGGAGTGTTAAATGTACAACATCACGAGTCATTCTCCAAGCCAATATTGCGCAACCAGGATTGGGCCTCATGTGTTGAGGTAGGGATTCTCAGTTGGACTCATGAGCTTGGAGTATATTCTTGAGTTGGAATCAAGAATGGCTAAGCCTTTAGTTGTAAAAGTTTATTCTTCATGTGTTGAGGTGAATGCTTTGATGTATCAAAGTGATGATGTTGTAAATTATTGTTGGAAAAGGCTCAAGACTTGTGTGTCAAGTTAGATTCTCATGTGGAACTCCCGTTATAGTAGGTACCCATGGGGTGGACCTCCAGTTATAGAGGTATATGTTTTTCATGTTGAATCATTAATGTTGTGTGATGTATTACTAACCATGGTCATCGATTGCTATTAAGTCTCCTTTAGAGACTGACCACCTCTAGAGTGAATTACTTTAGCATATGATCATTTGGTCCGAGAGTAATATAATATGATCAAAACATCAGACAAATATTATGAGTATAATCTAATATGATAGATAATTAAAGTTAACACATATTGACCATGCAATAAATATAAGAGATAAAGATAAATGCATAGAGAAAAAGAGAATTCGAATTGCTCATGAGATGACTAAGTGAACTCGAATTGTTAAGCTTCAGTTAAAGACACAATGTATGCCTCCGTTAATTAAAGGATAACTCAAATTGATCACTACAATGATGTTAACAAGAAATAATCAGTTAAGAGAGTTAACTAAGTGATAACAAAGAAGATCTAGTAAACTAAGTGTTATTGCATGAGGACACTTGTGTTAAACTAAAAGACAACACGTGTGTTGTGACAATTGCATGACGACACTTAATTTAGTCACCTAACTAAGTGGTAAAGCTTTCAATTAAGGGGCGAGTTCATCCTAAGACTCAGTTCAGTGAGTTAATGCACGGCGTGAGAAGTAGGGCGCTCTTCTTCGTGCAAGATTGATTCATCCAGATGGAGGGCGAGTTCATCATGAAGTCAAAAGATAAAAATAGAATCCAATGCATGTAAAGAATATATAAATATGTTATATAGGATTGATGAATTCAATGTGAAGCGAATTCTCTTCTCCCTTGAAGGCAAGGCGCTTCTGTTTGTGCAGGATGATTCTCGAACACAATTCACAATTTTTGCATGTGATGCACCATTACCCGTGCAACCATTTGCTACAACTTGCATGCCAATAATTCTTGCTTGTTATTAATGTGATGGGCACATGGAAATTTGATACAGATGATATCTATTATCTATTGCTCAATATTCTCTCTTATCTAGCACCTAGGGTTCCAAAAGCAATATGCTATTTTGTAAAAGACATTCTCTGTTATCTATCATAATTATACTATGAATATTTGTTGGGGTTTTTCATCCTCATTGTTTAGAGGGTTTTCCCCAGGGTACATATTGTGTTATGGTTGAATGTTTCATGTGATTGAATGGTTCATTGATTCAAGTATTCAGTATTTCCGCACTTAAAGTTTTAAAGTTCAAAGCTCATCATATTTGCTCAAAAATTAACACGAAGGACCCATATATTTGAACGTCCAACCTCGACTACTTTGTTCTTGGACTCAAAATCTCCAACCAACTGAGCTACCCCTTGGGGATAAGAAGGATTTCATCTTGGTAAGGAAGGTTGAAAGTAAAAATATGGCGATGGCTACTAGAAGAACCACCTCCAACACATATAGAGAGAATAATGTTCCTTCTTCTAACCCACCTCAAAGGTTGACACCTCAACAACTGGATGAAGGAAGAGCAAAAGGTCTATGATTTAATTGTGATATCAAGTATAGTAAAGGACATAAGTGTGGCGAGAATAAATTATTCTACATAGATTGTGAAGAAGAAGAAGAAGCAAAAGAATGGGAACCATCTCCAACTCAAGAAATAGAGGAGATTACTCCCACCATATATTTTCATGCATTAGTTGGAATTAACACTCCTCAAACTCTCAAGATCGAAGGATATATCAAAAATAAAAAGGTAACAATGTTGATTGATTCTGGTAGTACTCATAATTTCATTCATTGTAAATTAGCCAAGGTTCTCAATTGCTTTGTATATCCAGCACCAGAGTTTCAAGTAATGATTGTAGATGGAAGAACTATTAATTTCTTAGGGAAATGCCATAATATCAATCTTACTATGGGGGGATATGTATTGAATATTCCTATGATTTCTATCCCCATGGGTGGTGTTGATGTTGTGTTAGGGGTTCAATGGTTACAATCATTGGGAACAGAGGCTTTTAATTTTTAATAACTTTACATGAAAATTTCTTGGGAAGAAAAAGAACTTGAATTAAGGAGCATCACAGGGAATCCAATCAAGGTGATAAGCTCTAATGGTATGAAAAAATTGTTGAAAAAGGGACATCAATGTGTAATTGCACAATTATGCTCACTAGATGTTCAAACATCTAAGCCTCCTATTCCCCTAGATCTTCAAAGGGTTATTGATAAGCACTCCAAGGTATTTTAAGATATTCCAAAATTTCTTCCACCTACTTGAGATTTGACCATGTTATTCACTTAATTCCAAGAATTATTCCTCATAACATCAGACCTTACAAATACCCCTATGGCCAGAATAGTGAAATTGAGCGTATTGTTGAAGAAACGTTAGAGGCTGGCATAATTATTCCTATCCAAAGTTCTTACTCTGCGCCAGTGGTAATGGTACATAAGAATGAGGGATCATGGTGTATGTGTCCATATTATAGAGAGCTCAACAACATCACCATTAAAGATAAGTTTCCCATTCCTGTCACTGATGAATTGTTAGATGAACTACATGGATCAGTTTACTTCACAAAGTTGGATCTTCGTTTAGGGTAGCATCAGATTAGAATGAATGAATAAGACATCCCAAAAACAACATTCAGAACTCATGAAGGTCATTATGAATTTTTGGTCATGCCTTTTGGCCTTACGAATGCACCTTCCACGTTTCAAGTTTTGATGAATTCCATTTTCAATCCCTTCCTTAGAAGAAAAAAAAATTTAGTGTTTTTTGATGATATACTAATCTATAGGAAGTCTTGGGAAGAACATGTTCAATATTTTGACAGGGTGATACAACTACTAAAGGAGCAACAACTATATGCAAAACCTTCCAAATGTTTCTTTGGGGTAAAGGAGGTAGAGTATTTGGGTCATATTATATCTGATGAAGGTGTCCAGGTAGACCCTAAAAAAATTAAATCCATGATGGATTGTTTGATTCCCAAAAACTTGAAGAATCTTAGAGGATTCTTAGGTTTAACAAGGTATTACCGCAAGTTTGTTCGGAACTATGGAATAATAGCAACACCTCTAATAACAGTATTGAAAAAGGAAGCATTTTCATGGACTACGGAGGCAAATCAAGCATTTGAACAACTTAAAGAGGCAATGTGAAAAGCTACTGCTTTGACCACACCAGACTTCACAAAAAACTTCATTGTGGAATGTGATGCCTCAGGAAATGGAATCAGTGTTGTTCTAATGCAAGAGGAACGACCCCTTGCTTTTGAAATTCGACCAATCAATGGAAAGAACTTACAGAAACCCATTGATGAGAAATAAATGATGGAAATACTACATGCATTTAAGAAATGGCGTCCTTACCTAATAGGTAGGCACTTCAAGGTCAAAACAAATCATGATAGTCTTAAATACTTCTTGGAAACGAGACTATCTTTTGAAAATAAACAAAAATGGGTAACCAAGATGTTGGAATATGACTTTGAAATAATCTATAAAATGGGAACCATAATGTGGTGGCAGATGCACTCTCCAAAAAATATGAGGATGTTGAGGCATTACTTTGTGTGATTTCGATTATACAACCTGATTTGGTAGTAGTAGCAAGGGAAGAATGGAAGAATGACCTATTTGTGTGGACACTCATTCAAAAGTTACAAAGGGATCCCATTGTATCAGATACTTTTGTGTGGAAAAATGATTCACTATGGTATAAGGATCACTTATATATATGTAAGAACTCCCATCTGAAACAGAAGATCATTTTTTAATTACACACCTCTCCTCTACGATCCCTAAAAACGTACCACAGGGTCAAGAAGGAATTCTTTTGGGAAGGTATTAAATTCGATGTTCAAATATTCATGGCAATATGTTTGGTTTGCCAACAAAATAAGCTTGAAACAGTTAAGACCTCAGGTCTTTTAGAACCATTATAAATACATTGTCAGCACTGGGAGGAAGTCTCAATCGATTTTATCACAGGTCTACCCATGTCAGAAGGGAAGAATTTTATTATGGTGGTTGTTGATAGACTCACAAAGTATGCACACTGTGCACTTTCTCACCCTTTTAATGTAAGTACAGTTGTTGCAACCTTCATGGAAATGGTTCAGATGTTAAATGGAAACCCTAATATTATTGTAAGTGTTAGAGATACAATTTTCACAGGAAAATTTTTGACTGAATTATTTCTTGTTTGGGTACACAGTTGGCTCACAGTTCTTCTTACCATCCTCAATCCGATGGGAAAAATAAGATAGTGAACAAATGTTTGGACGACTATCTTCGTTGCTTTGCATCTGATAAACAAACATAGTGGGTGAAATGGTTATCTTTGGAAAAATGGTGGTACAATAATTCCTTCCATACGTCATAAAAAATGTCACCATTTATGGAACTTTATGGGTACCATCCTCCATCTATCACATCTCCCTTGAAAGGAAAATCTAAATTTCAAGCCATGGAAGATCACCTAGAGCACCAACAAGAAGTTCTCCAATTACTGAAGGACAACTTGGCTATGTCAAAAAATAGGATGAAACAACAAGCATATCAACATCGCGGTGAAAAGAGCCTTGAAGAAGGGGATTGGGTATTTATAAGGATGCAACCTTACAAACAGATGTCCCTCAAGCAACTAAATAAAGACAATAAATTAGCTCCCAAGTACTACGGTCCTTATAAAGTGTTGCAAAAGATTGGTAGTATGTATTACAAATTGGAGCTCCTTTCATCTTTAAGGGTACACTCAGTTTTCCATGTTTCTTGCTTAAAGAAGGTAATAGGAGAAAAGATTCCAATTCAAACTATCTTGCTAGAGCTTGATGAAGAAGTAAAAATCATATTGGAAGCGAAAAAAATCACTGAAGCAAGGACCAAACAACTATGCAATCAGGATATTACCGAGTAACTCATCAAGTGGAATAACTTACCAATTGAAGATTCAACATGGGAAGATAAGTCCTTCATACAGAATCATACACAACTAATCAAGCGTTGAGGACAACACTTTCCTGAAGGGGAGGGGCATGTTAATCCCTAAATGTTGGCACATTACCCACTATTTTGTGGTTCATTACATATTATTGATGTAAGCTTGGGTCTATTAGTAGTAATTGTCATTAGTATTATTATATTAGTTATGCCAGATCAGGTCTATTAGTTGTAATTGTACCTTTTTGTCTCCTATATATAGGAAGGAGACCTTTTCATTTGAATCATATCATATTGTCTTGTCTTGTGTACTTAGTACATTGTATAAGGAGGTTGCCTCCTCGAAGAGGCTTTCTATTCATCTCTTTTCTTAATTATTAAGGCATGGATTAATCTTTTTGTTCTATTTATGCTATTTTCATGCTCTTTTGGGGAATTTGTTGCTTAACATACTTTCCTTGGAACCATAGGAACTGTTAATGGGTACTTTGTAGATTTCTACATAGGTGCAAGGAATATATTAGTGGTAACATAACCTCAGTATTTTCAGTGACCACCAAAGTACACAGTAATGAAAATTGATGTAGCTTGTAGAAATTTCACTTCTCAAACTGACCGTAAGCTATGCACATATATCAGTTCAATATTAAATCTAATTCAACAAATTGCTGAAATTAAATGCTTTCACATGAACCATCTAAACTCAAAGCACACTGAGAAGTTCTAGCAAAATACTGAGAACATAATTAACATAACATCCATGCACATAAAAATTTCAGACAGATATTTTAGCCAAAATGGCCAAGGCAAAATCCCAACTGGGGAAAACCTGTGAGAGAGAGAGTGAGAGTATTTTTATTTCTTCTTCTGAAAATAAAATATACACCAGTAAATTTCAGCAATTAATGAAAGACTTATCTCGTAACCAGTGCCTTCATTTACATAGAAAATCGTGCCACTGACAAGTACAAAATAGTATGGCCTCTTCCTTGAATTTTGTGCAAAACTGGTACAATTTGCCTCCTCGATTTTTGTGCCAATAAATGTCTTGGCAATCGTTCCAACCCACAGTAAACTTATGTCCTCGATTTATTTGTGTTTCAATGCCTCAAAATGTGTGATGTGTACAACCTCCGTAAATGTTGAAGTAAACTCCTCTAAAATCGTGCCATATGCCTAGGGATTCACACCCAATCTTCCTTCTCAATTTATGTGTCCACTGCCTCGATTTCCGTGCTGCTATGGGGTGCATTGGAATGTGTGCCAATCACCTTCTCCCTTTGCATCCTCTTTCTCCTCTCAAGAATTCGACCTCTCTATCTTTTCTCAAGCAAGTCTCATTTGCTCCAACTCTCTTGGATGATTTCAAATGAAGGAGGGAAAGCCAATTTAATTCAAACTTCTTGTCTCTTGGTTTGCTTCTCAAGGGTATCTAAAGAGTCATCTAATCCAAGGGCCCACAATAGATTAGATCAATGGATGAGAATAAATGCTCATTATTCTCTCCATAAATTAAAGTCATTCACCTACCACTTAAATAAAACAAAAGTCACTTTATAACAATAACGTGAATTAATTGCTCATCTCAAGAAATTAATACAAGGGTAATGCCCCCTTTTCCCTCATTAATTACTTAGGCATAAAATAACTAGGAGAACACTTCCTAGGTACAATTTCAAGATAGCTCTTATAATGTGATGATATTGGAAACTCTCATGCAACACAAAAGGAAAATCTATGTACTAGAAGAAGAATTATCTATGCTTCGGGACAAGGTTTGCAATTTTAGCAAAGACTCCCTTTCAACAACCTCCAATCTTTGAATGTTAATGGGATCTACTCCTGGTGAGGCCAAAGAGGAGGAAATTGTTCATTAAATGCTTGAGGATACGGATGTGGAAAATCAAGGGTCGTAGACTACTAATATTGGCCAAGATGAAGTGCATAGCATGTACATATTTTAATAGTTTTAGTTTTTATGCTTTGTAAGATAGTTCTGATATTAGGTGTTTTATTTCAAATTTATACTTGTAAGAGTCTTTTGAAATCATCCGTGAAGGATGCTCATCTCTTTTTGGATCCTTTTTTCTTACTTGAATTGTTGAATTTTTAACTTAGAAGCAACATCCATTTTGTATTACAATGTTGTCTAGTTCAACTATATCTTTTTTAATACAAAATTATATCCGTTCTTGTAAAAAAACAATAGTGGCTAATGGGTTTCAAACATTCAATTTTTCATATATTAAATGTCATGCAGGGACCAACAACAAGAGAAGAGAAGGACCTCCTAAGAAGAACAAAATTATGAGTGATGTAAATGATGATGAATTGGCCCTCAAGTCATCTGGAGTGGTACTAGAAGTTAGTGATAGGGGAATTTTTTATATAAAAGTATGAGGGATATTGTGGAAAGAACATCTATTAGGCATTCTTTCACTTACAATACAAAAATCAATCCAATGAATCCATGAATCAAGAACCCATTCAACACTCCTTATTATGGTATGATTTTAGATTGATACAATCATGTATATTATATTAAAAATGTAGACATACTCATTATATTATATTATAAATGTATACATACTCATCACAATTCAATTTTATGTTTGTAAATAGAACATGAAGAGATGAAACAAAATCAAGCTAATTAATAGGACCTTACAAATAACCCATGTACAATATATTGATGTCATTTTTTGGTCATCTTAACAGTTCTTGAAATACTATTTTGTATTACACAATACTATATGCATCATGCCACCTAGCACCTAAAGAATGTATTTTATATTCTACACTAGAATACAAAATACATTTTTTTTCTTTGGAAAAAAATCCATGTACAATATCCCTACAAGTGATGAAGAAATAAGGCAAGCAAGTACTTGGAGAAATGGTAGTAGTTTGAGCGGTGACTAATAATTAATATAATTTAATGTTTCAAGTTTTATATTTTGGAATGTTTGTTTGTGAAAGTTAGACATTTTGTTTAATGTTGACATATCATCCCAATTTGTGTGATGATGGGTTACCGACCATTGTTAAAGTTGTTTATTGATTATCATGGACCTTTATGTGTCCCATTTTGTATAATGAAGGGTCCATTATTCATATATAATAAAATTACTTTCTTTTCAATGCACTATCTAGCATTTAAAAATATAATGTTGTCAATTAATTATATATGATGATTTACATTATTGCAATGAACATAGGTGTAATACGTTGGTATATTTGTTTAAATGATATAATACATTAGTGAAATGATTATATTCAAACACATTAATTAGAATATAAAAATCAATATTATTATAAAAATATTTAATTTATGATGATTAATATAAATTTTATAATAAAAAAACAAGAATTTGCACTTGCATACCTGCAATGCAAAACAATTTAGCATTGCAAGATATTGGTGTATTTTACTCATTTGATCTCAAAGGTGCGCTTCTTACTATTTGATCACTAGTGTGTTTAAGTTGGTCTTTTGCGCTAATTGACAACACTAGATAATTTGCATCGATTCACAATAATCGATAAGTCACAATGATGCTTTTAAAATATCTTATAGACACTAGTGCTTTTATAATAGCTTAATATGTATAAAAAATGCACCAAGGCTTCCAATGCATATAAAATACACCAGTGCATACTAAATATTGAAAATTGGTGCACCTTAATGTTTTAAATGCATCGAGGAAACAATCCTTTGTTATGACCTCCAACTACCTAGAATTTTTAGTTTTATTGAAAATCCACTAAATGCTCTGCTAAAAGCTCCATTGTAAAAAACAAAGGTTTTAGTGAAGGTTTTTTATCAAATTTGCTCAATATTATAACAAAACTTCCACTAAAACATCTAATACGTGGGGTTTTCCTTGTAGTGATTATAATTACTTGGATCTCTTGCCAATTAAATATTCTACCAATATTAGGCCTGGCATTAGAGCAATGCCAAACATCATTTGTAATTAAGTTAAGACCGAAACATTATATAAATAAATCAAAGGATTAAATAGTCATTATGGCAATATGTTGGTGATTCTAGTTGCATTTGTGAATCTCCTAGAGGATTGGTTCCTCTTTTAAGTGTTATCACAAGCTTGAGCCCAATCTCAAAGAGAAATAATATTTGTCATGATGCAAATTTATTTGGGAATCTATATTCCTCTTGTTGATTGAATGTGGAAAAAGGTCTTACTTTTGCAAGTGTATTGTTTCAAACCCCTTAATTTTGTTGAAGCTTGATGTCTGTTATTGTAGGCAAAAACATATAATGACTAGTGTTGGTGAACTAATTTGTAAATTGAATGCTATGGGTGGACATGAGATAGGAATTTTCACAACCTTTTGTAGGATAGAAATACATAAAGAAGTAGAATTGAATTTTACAATAAAGTTCGTTAAAACATGTATGTGCTACTTTTGTGAAAAAATTATCATTGTTGGTCACATTTGGATGACTTTATCTTCAATCACGTGCATCACATGTATAAAAATTAAATTTCATTTTCCCTTTCGTGAATTTATAAGCATTATTACTATGACTTACTTATCTGCTACAAAACAACATATCCTATGTTTACACTTGTAGTATGTTTAGTACACGTATCACTACTTAAAGCATTATTCTACGTAATGTTATCTACAAAGCCTCCATCATGTCTGACATAAAATATCTTATCGTGTGTTTCTGTCAATTTTATCAACAAGGCCTCCATCTTGCTTGACATATAATATCTTATATTGTATCTCTCTTTTAGCTCTTGTAGAATGGTGCATTTGGGCGTTGGTTGTAGGGCCTCTATCCTAGGACTATTGGGGATATGGATGTAGGTGAGTTCATTGTACTTATACCTCATGTAAACACTAGTGTACTATTTCAAACTCTTGTTTTGTGTTGAAACTTGGTATATGATACTATCAGAGGGAACATATAATGGTCAGTGTTAATCATATTGGTAGATTGAAGACTATTAGTGGAAATGAGGTAGGAATTTACAAAAACTTTTGTTAGATATAAATACATTAAGAAGTGGATTTGCATTCTATAATAAAGTTTGTTAAAAACATATCTATGCTAATTTTGTGGCTAATTTATCATGGTTAACCATGTTTGGACTATTTTATCTTCATTCAAATGCATTATATGTATAAAAACTAAATTCCATTTTATCTTTAATGAATTTACAATAATTATTACTATGGCTTACCACTTTGCTATAAAATACCATATCCTATGTTTACCCTTGTAACGTATTTTGAAAAGTTCGATGCTTTAAGTATTATCTTGCCTGTTTTTTTTACAAGGCCTCCATCATGCTTGACATAAAATATGTTATCTTGTATCATTCTCTTTAATTTTGTAGATTAGAGTATTGAAATGTCAGTTGAGAGTTCCTTGTATGTGTAGGCCTATTGGGGATATGGATGTAGAAGAGTTCATTTTACCTCTTACCTCGTGTAAACACCTAATACAATCTCAACATTGAACTTCACATCACATTTATCTCACCATACCTTCACCTTTCCCTAATCAATTATTTTGTGAAACCCTCTCATATCAATGATACTATTTAGACTCTTATTTCCAATCGACACTATATATCTATAAATTCCTCCACTAAAATGGGCTCAAATGGTGTATCTAAATTGTATCTTAAATGTTCAAAGAATATCATTTCTATCTTAAACCTACAAATAAGAGAATGGAATAAACCCTTCTTACTTATCTAAGTACACAAATACAAATGAAATTGTTGGCTGATGAAAAGTTTAATCATTGCAATTACAATAAGATAGTTCTTGATAAAATTAATTATTTTGTACTAATTTTTTTGGAATACCATTGTTTCGTGGTGTATGATGATCAACATGTTTCTGGTGGACACTCCATCCATCTTCAAGATCTGCTTGAAGTTGTTTTAGATAGGAGAAGTATGGCTAGTTAAATAGAGTAAGATGTATGGTTGTTCTTACTCTATTTAACTGGCCATACTTCTCCTATCTATAACAACTTCATACGGATCATGAATATGGGTGGAGTGTCGACCCGAAATGCGTCTATCATCATAAGCTATGACACAATGATATTCCAAAAAAATTAATACAATGGATGAACAATCTGGAAACATACATGCTCAAATTTAATTCTAACATCACCATCACCAAGAAAACCAATCAATGTGTGTTACTAAATATTTCATAGGGTGTTTCCACCTTGAAGCATATGTTTGATGGCCATGAGTGGGAGAAATCATAGTCACTCTAGATCCATTGGATGACAGTTGATGCCCCTCATGCTATCCAAATTATTTCTAGTTCTACATGAAATTTTGAATATTGATTGGGGTACAAGGATTAAGTGATCATGGCAGTTGAAGCTTGAAGCTAAAAATGAATGTTCAATATCAATTAAAGCCTTCTTGGATTATCAACTTATTAGTGATGCTTTGTGCTTTTGTGTTATGAAGGAAAGGATTTCCTCCTTTTCCCTTGGAAAAAAATGTGGTTATGCAATCTAGGAAACGCATATCCACAAGCAAAAATTTGATAAAATTTTGATATTCACATATTTCATTGTCCCTGTATGCAAATGACAGATATTTAATAATATAGGCCTCCATCTGTTGGTTTTATCGACATCTTCAAGTAGTGCATTCATCAATAAATAATTACCAAAAATAGAGTTGAAGGAAGGAACTTCATCATCTAACCAAATGCCCAGACGATAACTTCAATAATGCTCGCCCATTGCTTTAGAGCACAATATATCTAACTCCATCCTTTCAAACCTTGGATTACGAACCTAACAACAACAATAGACAATAAAATATTACCATCACAATTTAGGGTTTTGTATAGGCCTCGAAATGCCCCCTCTTGTGTGATTTTGGGTGTTATGTCTTCATGCATGTTACCCCCCATTTTTCATGGGTGTCCACATGTGATTTTATCAAATTTTCAATAGGGGGTTACATGTTGATGGAGATTTGGATGGCCTAGTATTAATGCTTGTGGAGGCCTTTTCTCATGGAGCATTCTTAATTCTTGGCACATAGATGGCATCATAGCACTTTTGGGTATCATCTTTGGTTGAGTTCCCTCCTTGTTTCTCTCTTATGGCATGTGTGGTGGAATTCTAGTGGCTTGTTGAAGGGGCCATCCCCTTCCTCTTAGGTTGGTTACCTATTGTGGACACTTGTTCTTGAGTTGGATACTCCTATTTTTTATTGATGATCTGCTTGGTTCATGTATTGATGAGTTGGCATGGAGGTTTGTATTTTGTTGTTATGTGGGCATTCATTGGCCAAGTTTTGAGTTTGTCCCCCACTTGATGGAGTATTGCATATATATATTTGTTGGTTGATGGTTTGACTCCTTAATGTATGTAAACAACCTCTTGCACTTGTTGACTTGTTCTACATTCACCTCTTTTCCCTTGATGAGCGCCCACCCTTTGGAGGGTTGTTTACACACTCATCTACGCCATTTTAATGGGACATTTTTGGAGGGGCATCCTAGCTTCGCGAGCAGATGTCTTTTAATAGAGCACCCAAAATTGATCCATATTAAATCCAATAGATGCATAGTGGCCACAAGATTTTCGAAAAGTGGTTAAAATAGAAAATCCAATAAATATTGAGGAAGTTAGCATCTCCAAAACTGCCATTTAAAGAGCCTCACCATATTTTTCTTGTGTGTGCCTTTTGAATCCTTTTTCATGGAGAGATTTCAATTTATTTGAGTAAGTGCTCCACCTTCTGATCCTTTTTTCTTGGAGCACTACCTTTAGAGAGCCTTTGGTGGCTAGGTTTGACTTCTTCTTGTCATCATTCATCCTTTTTTGATGGATACATCCCTTTCTTGGGCCTTTCATCTCTTGGATATTGTACTTGTGGTTTTTATCACCATATTTCATGGATGTTGTTAGCATTTGTTAGGGTTTGTTGGAGTATTTTGATTTGTTTACTCCGCCCTAGGCTAGATCTAGAGTTTTATCCTAGTTCATTTTTATTTTTTTTGTAGAATGAGATAGAGCTACACCTAAATATAGAGCTACACCTAAATAAGGGTTGGCTCTCCCATTCATTTCTCATGTTTGGATTGGGGGAGAAATCCCACTAAGACTCAATGGAATATCTCTTGTTGTTTATGGATGGTTGATGCTATCATTATAATGAGGAAATCTTACTAATGCTATGGTGTATTTTTTGGATCAACAATGGTTTATTGCTTGGGATGATTTGCAACTGTGATATTTACATTGCAAGGTTAAATATATTTGGTTTATGGTTAAATATGTGGTATGTTTTTAGCTCTTGATTGTATTCCCTAGAATTCCATGCTTGATTGCACAGAGAGTAGTGAGGTGTTCTACATACCAGTATGGGGGAGAAGTTGTCACATAACATGGGTAAAAATGACATGGAAAATATAAACCACATCACAAAAGAATAACATGTCTGTTCATAAAATTAAAAAAAAAAAATCAACATAGATCCATTTTAAACACGAATCTATCAAACACCTAGAGGGATACAATTTATTGAGGTGTAAATTTTTATATCTTAAATTTTTTACACATCAAGTAAAAAATTTACACCTCAAGAAATTGGATCCCTCTCGATGCTTTATAGTGTTGGATAATCCTACAGTATTATTGTAAATATGTAAATAAATAGAAGTTAGAAATGAAGAGACGTAGTTATATGAAAGGTATCTTTAGTAGATGAATAGTTTCTCTATGTAGCCATATATAGCCATTTACACTTATGAATAAAGTACTTCAAGTCATGGAGTTTCATCTCTTTTCCTGTCAGTGATATCAGATCCGGGTTATTGATTTTTTGAATTCCATGAGAGAGTGTGAGAGAGGTCTGAGTGAAGTCTCTCTAGATGAGAAAGTTTATGGAGTTGCATTGAAGATGCTACATTGGTGAATCACCGTCGATTCTAGAGCTGCGTTGGTGTGTGAAGACAACCAATGACCTGCATTCAAAGATTGGTGGTATTCTCTACACAAAAATTCATGAAATTATCAAGGTATGGCCATTGTGTTGATCATACTGTGTTGAGAATTGCATTGAACACTATCATTCTGCGTTGGTTTTTTTCAATGGATTATGTTATCATGCAGCTGTTGAATACCTAAGTTAGTGAATACCTAAGTGGTAGTATTGCGTTGATCCATAACATTCCATCGTTTGATATTCCAATTCATGTTACCACTGCGTTATAGAATATCATATGTTATACACTGCTCTGTGTGAATATCTATTAAGTTCAGTATTTGAGTATCGTAAGTATTGTTGCGTATTGGGTACTACTGTGGAAGGCTAAGAATCATATTGATCGCTGGTGGTATATTATTGTTGATATTACATGGGAAAAGAACTCATACCTAATATATTTGTTGTTGCCATATGAACTCATTGTTATTGTCGTTGTTATAATGGTATATTGTGTACAAATTATGTTTCCGAGTCCCGGTTTCAAATTTAGTTCAGAACATAAGGCTTAATGCCCAACCCCATTCATATCATTACTGCTGCAAATGGAATTTCACTCATAAACAATTTTGTATCTTGAAACACTACGATAAATCTTATCGATTTAATGAGCAGAAAAATTAAATAGTCACACACATGAAAATTTTCAAACTAATCATTTTGGGCCAATGCCCCAAGAAAAAGCCCCCGTGGGGGAAAACCTATGAGAGAGAGTTATTTTATTATCTTCTTCAAAATAAATTACAATAGTATAATCATCACTGATGAAAATGACTTATCTCAACCTAGAATGTACAACAATTTCCATCCAAACAATCATAAAATATGCCTTGGAGTTCATGCCATATTTATTCCTAATTATGTACGGATTCTGTCCTCTTGCAACTGTACGAATGGTCTCAAAATTCGTGTCCACTGCTTGGGAATGCGTTCCAAGGTTTAGACCGATATTCTTCCTCAAAATCGTGATGTTTGCCTCAATTTTTGTGCTTCCCACTCAGGTATATGAAATCACTCCAAATAGTACTGACCAATATTAATTACAGTCACCATAAATGCTGATAAAAACTCCTTGAACTTTGTGCTAGTGTCTTGGGAATGCATTCCCGAAATATCTCCTCGAAATTTGTGTCAACTCTCTCAAATTGCATGCTACTGTAAGCTCCTGAAGAGTACCTCGATTTTTGTTCCTATCTCTCAAAAAATTGTGCTATGTTGTTGAAGATAGAGTATCCTTGGAATTTGTTCCCTTGGTATTCTCTCTCTCCAACTCGATCGCTCTTCTCAAGAACTCGACTTCTCTTCTCAAATCTCTTGAATGAATGAATTGCCTATCATGTTTACCTTGCCTTTTTGTTTTCTCTTCTAGGGTAGTTGAAAGGTCACTAGATCAAGGGCCCACATTGAATCTATTGATATAATATCAATGGATGATATTAAATGCACATTCTCTCCATAATTAACTATTTTCATTCAACTCCCACTTAAATAAATGAAAAAGTCACTTTATGACTCTAAAGTGAAATTAATTACACATCTCATGTAATTAATGCAAGGGTCATGTCACTTTTTCCCCTTTAGTGACTTAGGCACAAAGTCACTGAGCGAACACTTTCCTAGGTACAAAATCAATATTTTGTTGTGTGAATACTATCAGTTAGATGATTTGAAAACACCATGCATACTCTTATATCTATAGTTGGAGTGGTGTTGTCCGGAAAATGCAACTATGCGGAATGGTTTCAAAATATCAAACACACTTTAATATGTAATGACTTATGGGATGGAATTTGTTAATCTAGTGAATCAAGAGGTGATAACGAAGAGAAATATGATAATGAACCAACGCAACCTACAAATGATAAATATATTTCTATATGGAAAAGAAAGGATAAGAAGGCTTATGCCTTGATTGTAGCTTTTGTCAGTGAAGAGGTAAGTGAACATATCATTTCCATTAAAGATGCTCATGGGGCCTTGAAGAAATTAAAAGACTTATATGACTCACATTCTAAGCTAGAAATCATTCAACTATTGAAGAGGTTGTTTAATGTGGAATTGTAAAACAATAAACCTATGAGTCCGGCTTCTGAATTAAAGTTATTTATCATGACAATGAATCTACTAGTGTAAAAGTTTATATTGATCTCAATGTATTTATTAAGGCCTTGTAACCCACCTATTCACACTATCTTGAATCCCTTCAAGCTAGTGGTCAGATCAAAGCTATGAATTTTGACTCTCTTGTTGAGGAGATTGTAGAAAGAGAGAAGGATTTTGGGAAGAAATAAATTAACCCCAATGCAGAAACACTATGCCTTTCATAGAAAGGACAAAGATCAAAAGGTGAACCTGAAAAATAAGAGAACAATAGTAGAGGTCCTGGAATAAGACAGTTCAGAGGCAGGGGGGTAGACACAACTCATTTGAGAGACAAAATTTTCAATGTTACTGCTGTGGGAAATATGGACATACTACAAAACAATGTTGGACACCTTGGGAGGAGATCTCACACAAGCAAGAGCATAAACAAGACATAGGTAAAGCACCCAAATCTGCTCATTATATAGTTTCACACTGTAATTTTGGCATAGATTAAGTATTTAGCACATCATTTTCTTCTTGGAAAGATCCATGGTTATTAGATACAGGAGCTACATGACATATGACTTTCAAAAGAGGTTTCTTTGAGAATTTCAGTGACAATGTTAATGGAATAATATACGTTGTAGACAAAACTAACATTAAGCCCCCGGGAATTGGTTCAATCAGATTTAAATTACCTGGTTTCTCTGATTGTGTTCTTCATGATGTTCTTTATATTCCATAGAGGAATCTGATGTCTCTAGTGCACATTAGACAATAAGGTCACTCTATCCACATTTTTTATGGCATTGTTGAAATAAGGAGAGCCTCTAACAGTATGGTAGTAATGACTGGAGTGGAGGATGGAAAATTGTTAAAGCTAAAAGGAACATCTACTTGCTCAAAGAAATGCATACATGGCTCAACATAATGAAGGTACTCTATCTTCCAGTTTATTATGGCATTCTAGGTTTGGAAATATAAATTACGATATCCTCAAATTGTTGAAAAAGAAAGGTGTTTATGAATTTCCCACTATTCCAAGAAGAACAACATAGTGTGATGCTTGTATTATGGGAAAACATTGTAAAAATATGTTTCATGAATCTACTTCTAGAGCATGTAGAAAGTAAAGACTGGTACACTCAGACTTATGTGGCCCCATGCATGTTCAATCTGCAAATGAAAATAAATATATAATGAAATTTATTGATGATTACAGTAGGATGTGTTTTGTATATCTACTAAAGGAAAAATATCAATCTTTTGAAACATTTAGAAATTTTCATTTATGGATACAGAATGAAACACAAATGAATATTGGTATTCTTTGTACTGATAATGGTGGTGAATACACATCAAATGAGTTTGAAAATTATCTTCAACAACATGGTATTAAAAATCATAAATCAGTGCCTTATAATCCCCAACAAAATAGTGTAGCTAAGAGAATGAACATGGATTTGATTAATATGGTCAGATCAATGGTGTTTTTTAAGAATGTGAAATTAATGTTTTGGGGTGAAGAAATTTTGTGTGTAGTGTATATAATAAATATAAGTCCTCATGCTATCAAGAATAAGACTCCTTATGAGATGTGGCATGGCCATCTTCCCACTGTCTGACATTTCAGGATCTTTGGTTCCACCTATGAAATTCTAAGTCACAGCAGATATAAAGAGTTGAGGATACCTCACAAAGAAAGAATGAGCAGAAAATTTGAATAAGAGTGAAAATTGCAGTAAAAAAGAGTTGAAGCATAATAATGCAGAAGAACTCATATAGGAGCAGAATAATGTCACATGTTCCAATAATAAATATAATAAACAATGATGTTACAATGGAGAGAATTTGAATCATCCAGGATAATTCAAACCTCAGTTGGTCTAGCATAGGGATTATCACCAATGGAGTGCTCCAGAAGACTCAAAGTCAACTGAATTGAACCTAAACTTAGCTAATTGAAGTCACAATCATTTAACTGACTAATGAGGGTGAAATAGTGAGTCTATTATGCATGCCAGTTAGAAAAGGGTGCATGAGGCCACAATCAGTGGCATTCGGAGCTCCAAACCCCCACAAGAGTTAGATAACTCAAGTGGATTGCACTCGAACACTTAGTAGGTTCTTATAAAATACAGAATTGACCGAAGTGGTCCTAAAATGATGCATGCAGGGATCATAAGGTGGTAGATGGATCCTGGATGACATCTGCACACCACTAGGGGTCAAATGACATCATCAACAACTAGGAAAAATAAATAATTCTAGGTAGGACAAGGATGGAGTATTGAAATATCCTAACACCCCCCCTTAATCCATACTTTGCATCCTGGGCCCTGGTTACTAAGACCAAAGGTCACCCATACAATCAAATAAATGATAAAAAATAAAGAACTTTCCATGAACCAAGGAAATGGGGAAAAACCTCATGGGAAAAATACCCCCCCTCAAAAAGAATAGCAGTAGGGAACTTAAATAACCTTCATGCTAAGAAGAGAAAGAAAAAACTTTCCTCAGTGAAAGCCTTTGCAAAAATATTGGCAAGCTGCTCCTTTGTAGGATAGCAATGTAAGTGCTAGGTCTAGATCTTCTCCTCTAATGTGCCTCCCACTGTGTAGAAGTTGTATTTTCCAAAACAAGTCTTTCAAGAACCCTTCTTGCTACTGGAGCGAATGGCTCATTGTGGTCCAAATCATGAACCTTTGAGTACCTTTTGTCAGACAACCAGTATTTGTAGTTGGTTGTAGATCCCCCATGGAAAGTCTCCTCAAGATATTGTTGATCAAACCCCACCATCATGTAGCACCTCTCTGCGAGAAGTGGATCTACATGACATAGTGCAAGTTTTGAATGATACTGAGATTTGGTGGTTCTATGGTCAGATGGATCCCCAATTGTGTTCCCAGCAGCTACAAGGACTTTGTGAGCCCATATTGGCCTTGGCCATGGATTAGGAGCATGTGTTGGATATGGATCTGAATCTGAATATCCTTGAACTTTATTCTCAACATCAAGATCTTGATCCTCATCTTCATTAGAAGAGGTATCACTCTGATCTTCATCAAATTCCGATGGGGTAGGCAAAGAGTATGGAAAAAAATGTGAGAATTCATATGCCTTGGAGGCATGGTTTGCAAACCCTTTCGCTATAATCTTCCCAATAGAGATCTCTGCAATATCAACTGTGTCAGGACCAAATACCACTTTCTTCGGTGAACCTGTGTGAGTCATCTGATATACAGACAAAAACTTTGCTGACAAAGAAGGCACAAATAGAACATTCTTGAACTTTCCATGCTCCATATGTACTTTTCCCTTCCCTGCAGCAGAGATATGAGAGTTGTCTCCCATGTGAATAATTGGACCATCTTTGAGATCTAGAGAAGAAAATGATACTATGGAGGCAACCATGTGGTTGGAGGATCCTGAATCTATGAGGAGGGATTGTGATTTTGAAAATCCAACCTTCAGTGCATGGTATCTCTCATGACCATTGGAATCACTTCCAGAATCAGTCTCTCTTGCAACTTTTGGGAGGGAAATGTTGTGTTGTTCAAGAAGCTTGGTCAACTGATATATCTTCTTCTGCATGCAAGATCTCTCTAGGTGGTTTCCTTTCTTGCAATAAGAACACATGGATTCCTCAAATCCCTTCTGTTTGTCCTTCTTAGAGCTGGAGGATCCTTCGGATGGACTTGACTTGGCATTCTTCTTGGGTTTAGATTGCCTCTTATCCTTTCCTTTGTGCTTCCCCTTCCCATTCGCACATTTTGGTTCTCCAGCCAGAAGAGCTTGATCTTTGGAGGCCTTCAAGGCACCCATCTGGATCAACTTATCTTGTTCTTGGATGAGAGATTTAGTGAAAGCATCTAAGGAGGGAATATTCCAAACATGGATTGACATTCGCCCAGAATGGAAGGTAGAGACAAGATAGAGAACTCAGGACCTAGCTTGCTCAGGATAGATAGAACCAGCTGCTCATCCTTCTTCCTAATTCCACGCTACTTGCATTACATAATCAGAGATTTGAATTTTGAAAAGAACTGTTGAATGGTCTCAAAACTGCTCGGTTGTAGAGCAATCAACTCATTTTCCAGAATATGGCCTCTTAGCTCATCTTGTTTGCCAAAGAGGGTCTCTAAATTCAACCATAACTCTCTTGGAGTCTTCAATCCTTCTATGTGGAAGAGTATATTTCTGGAAATATGAATACACGTGAAGCCAAATGCTATTTTTAATCTATTCAGATACTTGGTTTTCTCCACAGCTGATGTTGGTTCGGGATCCTTCCCCATTGTCACCCTGTACAATGATTTGTTTCGCAATACCATCTGCATATAAACCCTCCAATCAAGATAATTGAAGGTTGTAAGGATCCTAGGAGAGAGAGGAGAGTTCGAATTGTCCATTACAACTACTGGAGTGAATACAAGGTGAAACTGCTTCTACTGTAGAAAAATTGTTGCAACTGTAGAAAACTATTGTGACTACTACAACTGTATAAAACTGCTGTAACTGTTGCAATTGTTGTTGCACTCAAAAACTTTGAATAGCCTACAAAAAAATATCAATAAGGAGGTAGACTACTACTGAGCATTGCTTTAGGACAGTAGGCACTTTTATCTGTATCCTTCACACCTGTTGATACCTCATTGGATTTCTCCAATGAATTCAATGCAATGGTACTAGGATTTGATGTGGAAATCTAGAGGCTTCTGGTGCACTACTGAAAGAAGTTTCTCAACCTATTCGATCTATGGTGCTGATACCATGTGAAATTCTAAGTCACAGCAGATCTAAAGAGCTGAGGATACCTCACAAAGAAAGAATGAGCAGAAAATTTGAATAAGAGTGAAAATTGCAATAAAAAAGAGTAGAAGAATAATAATGCAAAAGAACTCAGATAGGAGTACAATGATGTCACATGTTCCAATAAACAATGTTGTTACAATGGAGAGAATTCGAATCATGCAGGATAATTTGAACCTCAGTTGGTCTAGCATAGGGATTATCACCACTGGAGTGCTCCGGAAGACTCAAAGTCAACTAAACTGAACCTAAACTCAGCTAACTGAAGTCACAATCCATTAACTGACTAAGGAGGGCGCAATAATGAGTTTGTTATGCATTCCAATCGAAAAAGGGCGCATGAGTCCACATTCAGTGGCATCCAGAGCTCTAAACCCCCACAAGAGTCAGATAACTCAGGTGGACTACACTGGAACACTCAATAGGTTCCTATAAAATAGGGAACTGACTGAAGTGGTCCTAAAATGATGCATGCATGGCTTAGAAGGTGGTAGATGGATCCTGGATGACATCTCCACACCACTAGGGGGAAAATTACATCATCAACAACTAGGAAAAATAAATAATGCTAGGTAGGACGAGGGCAGAGTATTGAAATATCCTAACACCACCTATTATGATATCATTCTGAAACATCAAAGACATAAGTTAGGAGCAAGGAGTATAAAATGTATTTTCTTGGGGTACTCTCACACCTCAAAATCATATAGGCTATATGATGAAGAAAATAAGAAATTCATTATTTCCAGAGATGTTGTGTTTCTTGAGTCTTCAAAAGATGATATGACTGTAGATAAATTTACTCATAGAAGAATGTATGTTGAATGTAATGATGAGATTCCAAATCTTGAAGGGGGGTTCATATATTGGATAAATCTTTGGAATATCCTTCTCATGCATCAACACCATTCCCCCCCCGATGAACATGTTCCTTCTCCCTCATTAGAAGAAGAGGATCTGTTAGATGATTTGATTAAAGGAGTGGATAGACTAAGTCTGAAAAATCATGAAGCACCAACTAATGAAACATCATCCCACAAGATTCCTACATGGGAAAAGAAGACACTTGAAAGTGTCCACGAGGATGAAAATGGTAAGACAGGAACAAGACGTTCTACAAGACAGAATGATGGATGTAATGCAAATGATTCCACTTCAAACTTAGGTAACAACTTGCAAATTTCGGGTAATTGTGAATTAAATTTTTATGTTAATGATGAACCAACTTCCTTTGAAGAAGCATATTCTAGTGAGGAATGGAAAGAATCTATGCAAAGGGAATATGACTCTCTCATTGAGAATGGGACTTGGAAGTTGGTAGACCCTCATAATGAAACCAAACCAATTGGATGTAAGTGGGTATATGAAAACAAGTACAAATCTGATGGCTCACTTGACAAACATAAGGCAAGGCTCGTGGCACAGGGGTTTTCTCAAATATAAGGAATTGACTATAATGAGACTTTTGCTTCTACAACAAAATGGGGAACCATTTGTACTTTTTTTGCTTGGCAGCACATAGAGGATGGAAAATTCATCACATGGATGTGAAGATTGCCTTCTTGAAAAGAGACTTGAAATAAAAGGTCTACATGTCTCAACCATAAGTTTTTATTGTAAAGGGACAGGAGCATAAGGTATGCAAACTTATAAAATATTTATATGGACTAAAGCAAGCACCTCGATCTTGGTATGAGAAATTAACTGATAATCTTCTGAATTTGAAATTCGAACACTTTAACCTGGATGATGCAACTTGGTTTGTAAAGAAAATTGGAGAAACAATTGTATATCTAGTAGTATATGTGGATGACATTTTGATGATAGACAACAACGGAAGCTATACTGCATCCATTAAGACAAATCTAAAGAAAAGTTGTAAGATGACTGATTTGGGAATTCTTCACTATTACTTAGGGATTGAAGTAACTCGGGATCATAAGTATATTTTTATCTCCCAAAAGAACTACATTGGAGAGCTGTTAAATAAGTTTGGAATGATTGACTGTAATCTTATCTATACTCTAATGGAACATAATACGCAACTCGCATCAAAAGACGGAAATGAATTTGAGGATACAACCAAGTATATACATATAGTGGGAAGTATGATCTACCTTACAACCACCATACTAGATATATCATTTGTTGTTGTCATCCTTTCCATATTCATGCAAAATCCTTGTAAAGGACATTGGACTGTAGCAAAGAGGGTTTTGAAATATTTGAAAGGAACTCATAAATTTGGGCTTAAGTATTCGAAGGTAAAAAAATTCAGTCTCATCGGTTATTCAGATTCATACTTTGATGGAGATAAAGAGAACGGAGTATCCACTTAAGGTTACCTTATGAGTCTTGGATCAACATCTATTTCCTAGAGATCACTCAAGCAAACAATACAAATAGATTCAACAATAGAAGAAAAATATGTGGCAACATCAGAGGCAACAAAAGAAATTGTGTGGCTCGGGAAAACACTTGAATATTTGCAGGAGAAACAGGTGAATTCCACTCCACTTCTCGTAGACAATACTTCTGTAATAAAATTGTCTAAGAATCCTAAATTTCATGATCGAACTAAACATATCAATACAAAGTACAATTTGATTTGATATCATGTAGAGGCCAAAATACTACGTCCGAGACATTGTTCCACAACTAAGTAGATTTCATACATCTTCACAAAAGCACTCAAAAGAGAAAAGTTTGAGAAGTTCAAAGCGATGCTTGGAGTGACTGACACCCCTTCGGATTAAAAGGGGGAATGTTGGATAATCCTACAAGATTATTGTAAATATGTAAAGAGATATGAGAAGTTAGAAATGAAGAGAGGTAGGTATATGAAAGGTCTCTTTGGTAGATGAATAGTTTCTCCATGTAGCTATATATATAGTTTCTATATGTATCTATCTCTTAGCCTATCATATAGATCCAATTTTAAGATGGATTTATGTTGGTGAATATTATGCCCAAGTTAGTGTTGAAGATACCACTCTGTTTATTCCCTAGTAGATCCTAGGATAAAACTTGCCTTTCTTGGATATAGTAGGAATTGATTGTCAAACCGTAGTTATCCTTGAATGTTAGTAAGCTCTTCATTACTCTCATTGATTGAACCCATTTTCCCATTTGATAAGACATTGGTCTCCAATCCCTTTATCACTATTATATTTTACTTTCATTAAAAGACCTTATTTTGCTAGGGTTTCTCTTCAAATTCACCTTGAGATTCATTGCTAAACCCTAGTAATCCTATTTAGGGACTCCTCCATTGAGCTAGAGAAGAGCTACACAAAAGAGAAGAAGATGATTGATGAGGTGACAATGGCCTCCTTCTTATTTACCTATAATCCATCATTGGTTTTAGGGTTTTCAATATCAAGATGTTGGTTTGTGTGGTAACATTTTGGCATCGTTGTCGAGGATAAATCCATTCCCCAAATTTATAGTCTTACTACATATGACATTTATGAGTGAATATTGTTGAATATCCATTACTCATGTGGCAACTCCATGAAGGACAAAGCCCTTGTTCCTTTGCAACATTTTTAAAGACTTGTTATTTTTAGGGTGAAGCAAGTAACATGGTGAAGGCATTGAAGATTCACCTTGGTGACTCCACACTTTGGTAAAGGTATGAAGAAATATGGAATCTTGGGAGTTCCACAAGGCCTATCCCTCTCTTGATGTAAAGAGAATTCCGAGGTATCCAAATAAGATCCCTCAAAAATGGGAATATCACGTTTTAAATTTTCATGGGGATATTATTTAAGCTCCTAATTATCTTATTTCATTTATGGATGCTATGTCAAATCTCAAGGTTGTGCATGAAGACGTTTTGATGAAGATATTTTCATTTTCCTTACAAGCAGGTGCAAAATTGTGGGTTAAGAAGACATGTAGGAAGGTTTCCTATTTTACAAATTTGGTTCAAGCATTTCATGAGTTATGATTCGATGTTGGTCTATGTGACAAAAATGTTGACATTAAATCATGTGAATAAGTTTTTGGTTGATTGGTTCAACCTCCAACTATTTAATTTTAGCCTCTTTATGTTTTGATCAATTATGTAGGAAACTAGATATGAGGAGACATGAGTTTTGGTGGCCCATGGTTTGTGGGGTTGTTAACTTATTATTACCAAGTGTGTTAGGATTTGGATTGAAAATATGTCATAAGCACAACTAAAATCCCATTGAGGATTGGTTAGAATAGGAGGATGAAGACAAGGAACTAAGGGAGGACAAGGAAGATATTTCCATTAGTGAATTACTCCTAGATCCCTTTGGTGTGGTGTTTTTTTTAAATAGGAGGATGATGACAAGGAACTAAGGGAGGATGTTTTTTTTTATTTTTTTTATTTTATTTTATTGGAAGGATGAAACTTTTATGTTATGGCATCTACCTACATGGTATATATGTCTTTTATCTAAATAAGTTGTTTTAGAGAGCCATAAATCTTGGGGGGATGAAGATTCTCAAAGGATTTTTAGGGGTCTCCTTTTTGAAGATATATTTTGCTACTAAGGAGTAAAGAAAAACAATGTAGTCTCTATCTATTCAAGCCTTCCTCTAGGAACTACAAGGAAAGCACCTTATAGTGGAGGTTTTTGTGGAGGCTTTTAGTGTTACAAGGTTTGACAAAAATTTGAAAAAAAACTCCACTAAAACATATGCCATTGGTAACAAAGGTTTATATGGATGTTATAATGGATGTAAGTTATAACTACAAAAAACTAGGCAGTCGAAGTTTATAGCAGAATTTTTTTAATTAGTGCACATAAGACAATAAGGTGCACTAGTGCTCCAAGGACACATAAGCACTGGTGCTCTAAGGCCGTTTTTAGCATTGATGCACCACTTTCTAAAATATAAGCATCGATGCATCTATTTCTAAAATATACGAACATGTGCATCTATTTCTAAAACATAAGCATCGATGAGTCAATTTCTAAAATATAATCACCGATGCACCAATTTCTAAGATATAAGCATTGGTGTGATGATTTCTAAAGATAAGCATTGGTGTGCCTATTCTTTAAAAAAGCACTTATTCACCCATATCTAAAAGATGAGCACTGGTGCACCACACCAATATGCAACACCTATGTCAATGCCCCAATATAAAAAGGATCACTAATGCGCCAAAACCAAAGGGATGCACTTATTCCAACTAATCCAGATGGACATCGGTGGCCACCCACCTAGTCCATTGCCTCAAAACCAAAGTTTTCCAGCTTGGTATTTTTTTTGCGGTTTTTAGGTCCTAATCTTCTGGGGCAGTTTTGAGGTCCTAAACTATGCTTATTTGGCATGGCAACACGAAGTCCTTCTCGACCAAACCTTTCCAATGGGATATCGAGCACCCCAAACAGATATTGTATGCAAAAATTGCACCCACGGGAAGATGACATATCAACTACTCCAATCAGGGCCCACAAATCTTTTGGTGTTTCATCTCCCAATGTTAGGGTTTTTTATGTTTAGGGTTTCTCCTTTATGCCTTATGTTAAAAATGCATTTTTCGCCTCGTTGTAGCTTAGTTCTTGTAGATGAGTGTAGCTGACACACCTCTTTTTAGAGATAAGCACCACCATCTAGAGCTAGTTTGTATTGATTTGTAGTTTACATTGTTTTTACATTCCATTCACTAATAGAATTTGGGTTTTACTATATTACTGTGTTTTCTACAAAACATTTGTGTGTATTTCTATTTTACATCACTTCCTTCATTTCGTTCTCTAAATAATCTAGATCATTGGTATTAGAGCAACCTACTATTGTTGTTTCTTAGTGCATGTCCCTAATAAGATCTTAATATCGAGAGTTGGGTCTCAAACTAGTTGAGCTTGGGGAAAACCACTCTCATCGGCCCAAGCAACCTCACACAGTAGGAGAAGAAAAGATAGATGAAAGAGTGGGATATCCTATTAAGTTGTTGCTCAAGGAAGCCCTCACTCAACAGAGGAACAAAATGATAGATAATTTCACCCAGATCCTTCGACGAATGCCAATGGCGGTAGATGCACCTTCAACGAGCATCCATTTTGGAGGTGCGAATCCCTTTAAGGTTCAAGTTAACTTTGACAGTCCTTTATTTGAAGGCCATATTGATGTAGATGCTTTGGATAAATGGTTAAATCCATTAGAGGATTACTTCTATGTTCAAAATTTTTCTGACAATGAAAAGATCACCTTCATGCTCCATAAGTCGCTCCCCCATATCAAACATTGGTGGGATGGTTATTGTGAGAGGCATGTGAGAGATGAGTCTAAAATATACATGAAAAAACCCACTTGGGAAACTTTTCTTGATTCCGTCAAGGAGGAATTCTACCCTATTGGAAACTATGGTGACCAGTACACAAGGTGGATGACTTTGCACCAAGAGAGAGACCAAACACTGCCAGAGTTCACCAATATATCCCATACATTGCGCTCAAATATGGGTATTAGAGACTCTGAAGAGCACTTGGTCCTAAAGTACCGTAGTGGCCTGTACAGGTACATTTAGACATAAATGTTTTTCCTCGATATCTCTTCACTGGGAGTTTCTTATCGGTACGCTGTAAAGATCGAGCAAAATTTTAAGCAAAAGAATAAGTTAGACTTTGGGTTTGCAAATCAATAGTAACAAAATCTTGGCAAAGGAGGCCCTAACTCACAGAACAAGGGACAGATCAAGAATGGCCAATATCATGACAACCAGCCCAAGATGCAGGCAAAGAAGGGTAACGGGAAATCGAAGAAGGACACCGACAAGTGGTGAGAGTTCCAGAAAAGACACTAGCACAACACTAATGAATATTGCTAAAAACAATCATTGTTGGTTGAGACGAAATTTCTAGAGTTGTGCTCTAGTTCATACTCTAATATAGAACGGGAAGTGGGAAAGAAAATCATTGATGCAGAACCTATTTCCACCATCACAACTGCAAAGATCCAACCAAAAGAGTCGGAGGAACCAGAGGAAGGGGAGAGCCTCTTCCATTCACAACTGTGGATGAAGGGGAATCCACTACATTTCATTGTTGACAGTGGTAGCCAGAAGAATGAAGCTGTCAATGAATCCAAACCCCCAAACATACACCATCGGTTGGTTGAGCCAAGGACGAGACATCCACACCAATCAACAGTGTCGCCTATCATATGGCATCAAGCCCTTCAAATATGAGGTACCATGTGATGTTGCCCCACATGAATTTTATGATGTTATTTTAGGACAACCCTATATGTGGAAATGACATGTTGTTTATGAGTCTAGGACTCATAGTGTCATTGCTACTTTGGAGGCCAACTCTATAGGATACCTGAGGTAGTCCCGACTACTGCGGTTTCCTTTACCTCTGTGAAGCAATGTCAAAAGGTCATCTCTTAGACTCGGAAATTTGTCCTCTTCGTAGTTCGGTCAAAAGGTATACGGAAGGTCACTACAACCGCCACAGCCTTAGCACAAGGTCTCTCTAAACATCAGAAGCAACAATTCGACAAGATTATAGAAGGGTTCAAGGACATCTTCACTTCCCCTATGGGGGTGCCTCTACACTGCTAGGTCAAACATCCAATCGACTTGATACTAGGTGCTCCTTTACCCAATGGCCCAATATACAGGCGCTCTCTTCGAGAGAATGAGGAAATAAAACGTCATATTCATGAGCTCATCCAAAAGGGCCAAATTTGACTGAGCTCCTCACCTTGTGGGATTCCAATTATGTTGGTGTATAAAAAGGATGGGACATGGCAATTCTATATCGATTACAGATCCCAAAACAAAATCATTGTCAAAAATATATACCCTATCCCCTAATTGAAGATCTTCTTGATCGACTTAAGGGTGCCAAGTTCCTTAGCAGGATTACTCTGAATTTAGGCTACCACCAGGTTGCAATTGAACAAACCGATGTATGGAAGACAACCTTCGAGTCTAAATAAGGCCTCTTTGAATGGTAGTTCATTCCTTTTGGCTTGAATAACACTCTAATGAAGTTCATGAGGATGATGGATGATATCTTGCATCCATTCACAAATTTCTTTGTGGTCGTATATTTGGATGGAATCCTCATCTACAACAAAACCTACGAAGAACATTTGCAACACATTCAATAGGTCTTGAGTATCTTGCGACAACACAAGCTATATGCCAACCTAGAGAAATGCTCATTTGGCATGCAGAGAATTCAGTATTTAGGATACATCATGGATGAACATGGGGTGCATGTGGACCTAGCCAAGATCCAACTCATTTGCGATTGGCTAGCCCAATTGACCCTGACATAGCTCCACAATTTCTTATGCCTTTCCAACTTCTATCATAGGTTCATGTTGGGTTTCTCTCATATCACTTGGCCCTCAATCCAAGTGACCAAGGGTAGGTGGAGATAAAGCCATGTTCACCTAGTTGGGTCGCAATAGAAAGCATTCAAGGATATGAAACATTGCCTCTGCTCAGTTCCAGTCCTCACTCTGCTAGACCTACAACAACCATTCAAGATTGATATAGATGCCTCAGACTATGATATCGATGTAGTCCTCACTTAGCAGGGGCATCCAATGGCCTATCATAGTGAGACATTAATTGATACTATCCACAGGTATCCCACATATGACAAGGAGATGTAATCCATTGTGTAGGCATGTAGACACTAGAACCCTTACATTCTTGGAAAGGAAAAGATCACCCAAACTTATCAAAAGCCCCTGCAATTCATGCAGACACATGGAAAGTTATAGAATGACCTCCATCAGAAGTGGTCCATGTACTTGCAACAATTTCATTTGAACATTAAGTATAAGAAGGGTAGCACAAACTACATTGCAAAATGCCTCAACCAACCCCCAGTCGTGCCATTAATCGTGGTCCTTAACTCCAATGGGAATGAGACCTCCGAGTGGCCCCAATTATACATTAGTGACCCTAAATTCATTGTTCCATATCAGACATTGGGCACAGGTAAACAAGTTCCATACTTTCACCTCTAGGATGCACTTTTGTGCTATCTGGGCCATCATAGTGTTCCATCAAGTGAGCGTGCAAAGCTAGTTTGGGAGGTACACTACAGTTGGGTGGCCAGATACTTCGGCGCGGAGAAGAAAATATCAGTGCTTCAAAAGTATTTATATTGGCCAAAACTCCGACAGGATGTTAGTAGGTATATTTGATCGTGCAATGCTTGTGTCATTGCTAAACCTTCCATCGAGAAGCAAGGGATGTACACTCCTCTTCCTACCCTAGAAAATCCTTTGGATTATGTCTCAATGGATTACATGTCAGGTTTTCCCTCCACCAAGAATGGTCACAACTGTGTTTTTGTGGTTGTCGATCAGCTCTCTAAGATGGCCATTCTAGCACCATGTAAGAAGAGTACCATAGCCGAAGCCACTGCTAAGCTCTTTGAGCATGTTTTGGTTCATTTCAAGCTGTCACAAACCATTATTTCATATCGGGGTATTAGGTTCCTTAGCACCTTTTGGTCCTTCTTATGGTTTTTAATAAAAACCAACCTGACTAAATCAACTACCTTCCACCCTTAAATGGATGGGAAAACATAAGTGGTCAACAGGATGATTGTGCATATATTGCACATGTACAACTCCAAACATCCACTCACATGGGATGAGAGCCCTGCATATGTTCAACATAGTTACAACATAGCCCTCCATAGCTATATTGGCCACACCCCTTTCAACTGTGCTTGGGATTCCAACCATTGGCCCCCATTGATTTAGCTATACCCATTGCATCTACATAGGATGAGTCATCCCATGCTCAGACCGAGGCAGATAAAGAAACCAAATTCATTGAACATATCCAACACATCCAACAACAGGTTCATGATATCATGTAGAAAGCCAATGCCAAGTATAAACAACAACATGAGCAACATCAGGTTACACACAAGTTTCAAGTTGGGGATAAGGTGTGGTTGCATTTGTAGAAGGAGTGCCTCACAACCACCCATAGAAACCTTAGGCCACTCTGATATGGGCTTTACACCATCATGGAGGATGTGGGTGAGAATTATTTTGAATTAAATATTACCTCCTTCCTTGGCTTGCACCCAATATTTAATGTGGAATTGCTTCGACCACATTTTCCACCTCTTTTGGACACCTCAAAGGTGGTTGAGCATTTGACCCCTATAGAAATCAATACATACTTCCTTGAACAAGCTACAATGCATTGGCTCATGGACACACAAATGAAGGGAACCCTCTAATAGAACATTAAACTCTATCGGGTCGTCAAGGCATGGCAGCTTCTTCACTAAGGCAAGTGGCTCACCAGGAGTCAAATTCAGCAAAATTTTCCTCATCTGATGATGGATCTTGATGCAATGGATACCATTTCTTCCTAAGGGGGAAGGAATAATCCAGATGGACATTGGTGGCCACCCACCTAGTCCACTGGCTCAAAAATACAAATTTTCATCTTGGTAGTTTTTTTATGGTTTTTCGAGTCCTGATCTTTCGAGGCAATTTTGAGGCCCTAAACTACGTTTTTTCGGCACAAAATCTCCTATACAATAGTTGAAGGCATTTTTTGGGCCAACAACATGGAGTCCTTCTCGGACAAACCTTTCTGACAAGATATCGAGCACCCCAAACATAGATTGTATACAAAATATCCCCCCCCCCAAGGTTAGATTTTTTATGTTTATGGTTTTCTCATGATGCCTTATGATAAAAAGGTATTTCTGGCCTCATTGTAACTTAGTTCTTGTAGAAGAGCAAGGCCGACACATCTCTTTTCAAATATATCCTACCACCATATAGAGCTAGTTTGTATTGCTTTTTAGTTACTATGTTTTTCCATTCAATTCATTAATAGAATTTGGGTTTTACTGTACTACTGTGTTTTCTGCAAAATATTTGTGTGTATTTATGTTTTATATCACTGCCTTCATTTCGTTCTCCAAATAATCTAGATCATCAACGCCCCAGTACTGAAAGGAACATTGATGCTACCATGATCAAATATATTGTTGGTTATATCAAATAAAAAATCAATTATTTATTATCAAAAAATTTGTAATTAATAATTTATTAATATTTTTAGTTATTTTTACAATTAATTTGTTTTGTATATAATAATTTTCATGTCTGCTTAAAATATTGATCAATTGAATTTAATTAGTAAATACTTGATTATTAAAATGTAGTGATACATAACTTTTATTTTAAATATTTCAAGTATTATATCTTTTTTTTTATTCATGGAACAGGTTGGAGCAGCAAGATTCAGATGGAAGAAGTACGTTGTTTCTTGATTTGATTTTAACAGAGGAATATGGCGGCATCGAGGAGCACTATAGCTTCGCACCAGTGAGAAGACTGCGCAGTCTCCTGCCATAGGCGTGTGGATGGATCATTGGCAATTTGCAAACCAATATTCATCGATTTCCCCCATCTGTGCATTCTTGGCATTGGCCGGAGGTGTGTTAATATGCAGATTGTTTGTTGGAGTTTGAATTTTCGAGGCTCTGTTCCTTGATTTTCAGGTGGATTCGCGTTGGTGCTCTGTAACAGCTTGGTTCTTGATTCAGCTATGGCTCACCTGTTGGTCAGTAGTGGCAGTAGCAAGTAAGACACTATGGAGGAGAGCGCTGCTAGTTTCTGTAGGCAGAGTATCGAAGATTCTTGCATTGTTTAATTCAGAGTACGAGGGAGGCATCTAGGTGCACATAAGCTGTGCACTTGTACGCATCTGAGCAGACTCCCGAATTGGGCATGGACGGTGGAATGGAGCTGATGTTTTGTATCCACAGCATGGTACTGGTTTCTTGAATGCCTTGGCACTTAGAAACTGTTGGTAGGCCGTGAGTTGGATCTAAGGGATTAGGATGTCGTTGAAGCCTTGATGGCCGAGAATTTTGCTGAGCAGCTGCAGGTTGGCTATATATTCGGGTCGTAGGAGTGTGGGATTCTGTTAGTGATAGAGGACTTCTGGATGCTGGGGTAGTGGCTTTCTGCTGGTTCTTGATTCATTTCTGGGTGTTAGGAGAAGCTACGATGGCAGCCCCGGGGCATGGTGACCATTTGACTGAAGACGAACCCCTGCCTAAAACAGGGATGTCTGATAAAGATGGATCAATTAACCACTCAGTAAAGACGGTCAAAGAACGTAAGCGACCAGACCTGCTTGTGCTGGGGCTGGATGTTACGTTGGCTGAAGCGGAGGACCTTTCACTTACTGCTGTGGTTGGTCATATTAGGGGCAGAAGATTTGGCCGCGGCTTCCTACAGCGCTGGGTGTCTGAGCAGTGGAAGCACTGCGTGTCTACTGCCCCTGAGGTCCGTGTCTTGACGAAAGGCTGGATTGCTTTCATCTTTAGGACCCAAGGGGAGGTCAAGACGGTATTGAGTAGACATTGGTCGCTGCTGGGTATCCCTCTTATTCTGAAAAGATGGTCCCCCTTCTTCGACTCTAAAACAGAGAAAGTGGCTCAGGAACCACTGTGGGTGAAACTCCCGGGTTTTCCCATGCATATGTGGAATGAAACACGGTTTGCTGAGATAGGGAATTATCTTGGTGAATACGTGTGTTCTGATTCATCCCATACTAAGACTGGCATCTACACGGTTGCTAAAATTTTGGTCAAAATAGATTTACGGATGGGTCTTTCGGCTGAGATCAAAGTTCACTCCAAGGATGGGGATTTTACTCAATTACTGGATTATGTGGGAGTGCCGTTTCGGTGTCACCGCTGTCACTCTCTTGGACATCTTGTAGCCCGCTGCCCATTACCTTTTCGGACGTGTAAGTCTCTGTCCGATGTTGCTGCAACTGTAGAGACAGCTCCCGAGTTAACAGTGAACTTTCAGGAGGTGGTGGATGATGGGATTGGGCCTAATTTTGTTGGGGGGGTGAATTTGGCTTCCGATCTCGGTGGGAGGCTTAGATCAATGGAAGTGCTGCCATCTTTGGTGAACTTAGGAAAGGAGCTTCTTGGGAATGCACTTCCTGTAGCGGAGGAGGTTGCATTGTGCACCGTGGGTCCGACTGCCATTACGGATCTGCGTACGGAGCTGCCTACTACTCGACGGGATGCAGCTGAGAATCCATCAGGTATGTCTATTTGCATTTCTCCTATTACTTCCTTTTTGGTCGACTCTATGGTAAGTGGGGCGGGAGGCCAGGGGTCTCCGCCTCGCCTGGATGCTCCCTGTCTTCGGCATGTTGAGGATTGTATAGTCACTCCGACTATATCCACCAATCCCTCTTCCAGCTCCGAGGGTAGTATTCGTTATACTCTTCGTAGTAGGGAGATTACTAAAGATGGCACGGGGGGCAAGGGACTTCCTGATTTGGCCGCCGGCGTTGGGGGGAAAGGCAGGGGAAGAAAATCCCATTTGTATAAAGCTAAAGAACGGTCTAAAGTGGATTTAGTGATGGGTACACAATCTTCGATAGAGTGGGCACTTAGAGCTGTGAAAACCCAGGATGGGGGTTCTTTATGATACTGATGTCCTTCAACTGTCGTGGGTTGGCGAGTCCCATTAAAAAATCGTCGCTTAGGAGGTTGGTAGACCTTAATCAACCGGATATATTATTGCTGCAAGAAACTTTGGGTGGCAGCGAGGATGTGGTTCGTACTCTTGAATCTTTGCTTCCTGGGTGGAAGTTTGTGGGAGTGGATGCTCGGGGGCGTTCGGGAGGGCTGGCCTCGGGGTGGAAGGTTAAGAGTTGCAGATGTGATGGTTCTTGGGGCATCTCCTCTGGCCTCGGGTTGGAGGTTTGGGATGCTGAGATTGGTAGGAGGATCACGGTTCTCAATATTTACGGGCCCTACTTAAATAGGGTGGGCTACTGGGACTCCTTGTTAGGCATGGATATTTTTGATGGCAGGGATGTGATTCTGGATGGGGATTTCAACCTTACTCTGGGGTCTTCTGAAGTGTGGGGACCTCGGGCATCACAAGACTCATTAGCTGATTATTTTATTCAGGCCTTTGTCAGGACGGATCTCCTTGACATTCTACCTGCCAGTTATCTCCGACATGGAGGAATAAGAGATCGGGGGATAGTAGGGTGGCAAAACGCTTAGATAGGTTTCTGGTGGCGGAAGTGTTGGCACTGAGCGTTGATGTGGTCAGACAATGGGTAGGGTCAGGAGGGATCTCTGACCATAGCCCGATCTTTATGGAATTACATGGCTGCCGGAATAAACCTCCCAGTCCATTCAAATTCAACCCTAACTGGCTAAAGGATGAGGCTTTCATTAAGATGGTTCAGGAGCTATGGGTTCATCGACCACCTGAATCACAGATGCCTGCTGGTGCACACTTTTACCACAATCTAAAGCGCATTAAAGAGGCATCTACATCCTGGGCTCATGACAAACGGGTGACAGAAGATCAGGATTTGCGGGCTGCTGAGCAGCACATTGATAGGATACTTATCAGCCTGGGCATGGGATTTCTGGATGAACAGCAGAAAGGTGAGCTGTTGGGGTGGGAGAACCGCAGGAATGTGATTCTGGGTGAGCGGGAAGCACTGTGGAGAATGAAAAGCAGAGCTATATGGCTTAAGTGCGGTGATGATAATACAAAATTTTTTCATGCGTATGCCAAGGGGAGAAAATTCACTAACTCAATTTGGGAACTATCTTCTGACACTGGGGAACAGGTTTCCAGCTTTGATGGATTAGCGGACATGGGAGTTCGACACTTTGGAGATTTATTTACAGCACAACCTGGAGTCTCCATTGCTGAGGTACTTCGGGTGACACAGCTTTTTCCTCGTTTTGTGGGGGAGGAAGACAATAGAATGTTGATGGAGGAGGTGACGCAGACTGAGCTCTCGCTGGTTATGCATTCCTTGCATAAAGACAGTAGCCCGGGGCCTGATGGCTGGCCTATAGAATTCTTCTTAGGATTCTATGACTTCTTCGGGGAGGAGATTTTGAATGTAGTGGAAGAATCGCGTAAGGCTGGGTTTGTCCATGGCCCCTTCAACTCCACCTTCATCGCTCTAATTCCAAAGACGGCCAAGCCTGACAGCTTCAATGAATTCAGACCGATTTCTCTCTGTAATTGTATATATAAGATCATCTCCAAGGTTATGGCGAGAAGACTCAAGAATATTATGTCTAAGAATATATCTTGTGAACAATTCGGCTTCTTGGAAGGTCGCCAAATTCATGAGGCCATTGGAGTCGCCCAGGAAGGATTACACACCCTGAAAGTGCAGAAGCAGAAGGGTGCTGTGATTAAGATCGATCTCTCTAAAGCTTTTGACAGGGTCAGCTGGCTTTATCTCCGTTTGCTCCTAACTCACCTGGGGTTCTGCTACGAATTTACCAGATGGATTATGGCTTGCCTCACAACGGTGAGCTTTGTTGTTCTGATCAATGGTTCAGCCAGTCCTTTCTTCCAGGAAGGTAGGGGGCTACGACAGGGATGTCCCCTGTCTCCTCTGTTGTTTCTTCTCATTGCTGAAGGACTCAGTCGATTTTTTCTGAAAGCCAAAGCCGATGGTTCCTTTCGAGGCATCTCTATCTCTCAGGTATTGTATATCACACACCTCCTTTTTGTTGATGACATACTGATTTTCTGTGATGGCACGAGTCAAGATATAGCTAAGGTGGTTGAAGGTATCCATTTAATGCAAGTAGCAGCGGGTATGGTAGTGAACAGGGACAAATCTTCTATCACTTGCTCACATTTATCCGAGCAGGAGATTCTTCGAATGGCTAACAATCTTCCTTACAAGGTTCTGGATTTAGATGAAGGACTAAAGTACCTTGGCTTTCACTTGAAACCGAATGCTTATCTGAAGTCTGACTGGAACTGGTTAATCGCTAAACTAGAACAGCGCCTACATGGTTGGAGTCACAAGTGGCTCTCTCGGGCTGGGAGGCTGGTACTGGTTAAATCAGTTTTGGAAGCTATTCCGGTATATTGGTTGTCACTGGCTTGGATACCCATTGGAGTCCTGGAGCGGATTCGGAGGTTGTGTTTTGCCTTTCTTTGGCAGGGCAAGGGTGGGCAGCGAGCCTTAGTATGGGTCAGATGGGAGAAAATTGCGGTCCCTAAAGCACTGGGAGGCTGGGGGTTTAAGAATATTTTTCTGTTTGCTAAAGCACTGGGGGCCAAAGTGTCGTGGCGTCTCATCCATACACACAGTCTCTGGACAAGAGTGGTATACCATAAATATATAGCCCCTCTCACTCTTCTTGAATGGATAAGGCTGGGGAATAAGTCGAGGGCAAATTGCTCAGTGGTCTGGAAAGCAGTGACGCAGCATTTCTCTTTGGTAGGATCTGGATTGGCGTGGAGGATAGGCAATGGGCGACTACTACGTATTGGGCGGTACCCTTGGGTGGGCTGTAGGGGAGGCCATGTACTCCCGGTGGAATTGAGGACTCATTTGGCAGCTAGAGGTTGCTATTTTCTGGCAGACATTGTGGATCCGGGAACTACCACTATTTGGCATCAGGGGTGGTTATCTGCGCAGAGACTGGAGATCTCAGCAGAACTGCAGGGGGATTGGGTGGTTTATCTGCGGTTATTAAGATTTACAAATATTCGATTGACCAATCGGATTGATGTACTTATATGGGATCATCATCCCTCGGGCACCTACACACCTAAGAATGGATATATCCAGTTGAATGTAGATATTCATAACAGGGAATTGGTGTGGTGGTGGAAGCACCTGTGGAAGTTCAAGTGCCCGGGCAAAGCGAAGTTACTTTTTTGGACTATTCTGGAAAACAAGGCACCGACCTGGGACAATTTGCAAAAAATATTTCTCCAGGGCCCGGGAATTTTCCCACTCTGTCGGGATGCGGAAGAGACCATAGCACATCTCTTTGTACACTGTCGGTTCGCACAGGCTTTATGGGAAGGAATCGGCTGTTACATGGATATCAGATTACAGTGGCGGGGCGAGAGCGTACTGGATGCTTTCAACGGTTGGTGGTCGATTTTCAAGAACTCTCAACTTCGGGCATTACCTTGTATATTAGCATGGAGCATCTGGATATCACGAAACTCGGTAATCTTCCTTGACAGGACGGTGCAGCTGGAGTCTGTGGTGGCTCACGCGGGCAGCAATCTTACCACATTACATCGCTCCTGTCTCAACGAAAATCCGACAGGTGCGAGTGGAACAGATAGATAAAACTATGCCGTGGGCCTATTTTGACGGCGCTTCCTTGGATCAGCAGAGGGTGTGCGGAGGGGGGGCAGTCCTTCACAAATCTGAGTCACACTATTTTCATCTAGTGGCTGGTTTGGGTAACGGATCAAATAACTATGCAGAGATAATGTCTCTTAAACTATTGATGTTATTTGCACTCGAACAAGGCTGTCTTTCTATTCAGATATTTGGGGATTCTCTGATAGTAATAGATTGGGCTAAGGAGATTTCGCGCTGTCAGGTTATGGTTCTGATTCCTATTCTGGAGGAGGTGATCAGAATTAAGAAGTCCTTTAACCATATCACTTTTACACATATTTACCGGGAACGGAATGGGATGGCTGATCAGCTATCCAAAGCAGCGACGCAGCAGGAATTAGCTCCTGGGAATTGGAGGATAACAAATTATTCACCTGAGGGCTCCTTCAGCTACTATCACAGCTCTTTCCTTGAAGATATGGAGGCACTGTTTTGAGAGTTAGAACTGATTGTAACAGCAATAGTCTTTAAGAAACCTGGTCTAAGAGGTAGTATGGGCAGAAGTAACAGATATCGTAATGTATGGGATAGATATGAAGAATATATTTGGGAAAGAAAATATGTGATAATGTAGGGATCTCTGAGATTCTACTACATGTGCAGAGTGTAATTTTGATCAACTATTTGAAATAAAATTACGAATTTTTCTGAGGAAAAAAAAAATATCTTTTTTTTTATTAATGAATCTCCAATTACATTTAAAACAATGGAAATACTTGTAGAATATTTCAAAAAATTATAATTTTGGTTATTTTCAAATAAAAATTTATAGTTGGAAGCATATGGAATAAGACATTAGAAAAAAATAGCCCAATGGGTTAGCTCAAGTGGTTGAGTGCTATGAAAAGCAAGTAGAAGCTCTGGAGGTCAAATCTTCGGGTGGTTCTGCATAGGGCCTCACTTGATGTCCTCGCACGGTTAGGTTGCCTAATCACAACAACCAAATAGTTTACCTTGTGTACCATCCTCGAAATGAGGGGAAGTGCCTGATGGTTCCGTATGACTACTTTCCATCGAAAAAGACATTAGAAAAAAAGTAGAGGAATAATATTATGAAAATGTACAATAACTAATATTGAAATGTTAAGCATTACTATGTAGTAATGGTAGTGAAACCATCCATATGAAACCATAGTTAGTGTCAAACCACTCAAGCCACTTAATAAGTGGACCCCTTGTAAATACAAAATCACTCAATTGCTACATGGAAAATGTTTAATGGAAACTCTCCAAAACCACTCATCTACTAGAATTAATATGCCTAAAGTGGAGAATTGATGCTCTCAGACAAAGGAAGAGCAGTAGTAGTTTTGGTGCTCCAAAACGAAAAAAGAGCATTGGTTCTCTTAGATAAAATGGTAGCACCAATGCTCCAATAACACCAAGAATAACACCATGTAGGTTAAATAACTAGTGAATTTTCACATAAAGGGACGTGAAAACCCTTTTGGATATGCACCCATGTTGCAAAAAAGTGTGTCCATTTCTTGGTCAAGCTTGCCCCTCATTTTCTATCCATATTCGTTGATGTAAAACCTAAAAACAAATCCACCATTAACCCGCAAATAAAGGGAAAACCCTCAAATGAATTTTAAAAAAAAGAACAAGAAAAACCAACTAATAAATAAAGAACAATATTTAGAAATAAAAAATAACATGAAGAAAATCACTAATGGGGATATGCAACCATGTTGCACAAAAATATACCCATTTCTTGGTTGAACTTGCCCATCATTTTCTAGCCATTTATGTTGATGTAAAACCCTAAAATAAATCCACGATTAACTTGCAAAATAGAGAAAAAACCCTCAAACTTGCAAAAAATATGTATAGCAAAACTAATTAAAAAACTAGGAACAATAGTGATAAATGAAATAAAATAGAAATAAAATCAATAAGAAATAAAATAATGAAGAGGAAAAAAATGGTTACTTGGCTGCAATACTCTTTATCTTTCCATGCATTCATGGCTATTTGTATCGCATTCTAATGTAGAGACACTTCATCTTCCTCTTCTCTCATGTGAAATTAAGAAATGAAACAACAAACCCTCACTTCTACTATTTTAAAGAGTCATCTTTAGGTTTTTCCCACTTCTCTTAATAATTAAAAGAATGGGAATTATTGTTCGATGCTTCAACATATTATGAGCATCGATGCTCCAAAACCTCAAAAAAGAGCACCGGTGCGCCAAAACCTCAAAAAGGAGCACTAGTGCTCATGCATCTAAAATATGAGCATCAATGCACATATATCTCAAAAGAGAGCACCGGTGCATCAAAAACTAAGAAAGGAGCACTGGTGCATCCATACCAAAAAATGAGCACGAGTGTGTCATTATCAAATAGGAGCACCAATGTTTGTTTGGGATATTGGCTCTTCAGTGCACATGGATCATGGCACAACGGGGACCCTAAACCAATGTGAAGCACTGGTGCTCCATGACCAAAGAGGAGCATCGATGTATTATGGGGTTGTTTTCACTCCAGTGCACATTGGTATCGAAGTACCAGTGTGCCTAGACCAATGTGGGGCATTGGTGTGTCTAGGCCAAAGTGGAGCATCGATGTATTTTTGACATGTTGTTGCTTTGGTGTGCTTGTAGCCATGGAGCACTAGTGCATTTAATACTAAATCGCACTAATGCACTATAATGGTTTAGACGCACCGACAAAAAATATCCGTTAAGACCTTTTCCCACTTGCCTTTGCTAGCAATCTTCGCTATAAATGGAGAAGGGACATTTTTTTTGGAGAAGTTCCATAAAAAGCCCCGCTAGAAGGTGTTTTCCTTGTAGTGGGGCTTGTTCATGTACACTTTTGAAAATCAACAAAGCTAACTTCTACAATATTAGAGCTTGCTTAAGGGCTTCTTTTGGATATATAGCATGTTTATGTTTATTACAATTTGAATAAATTTTGAAGACTTTTGGGCTTGGATTTAAGAGTTGTATGGAATGAAGAAACATGTAGAAACACTAATGGAGATGCATAAATTCATAGATAATAAGTTTAATTTAAAACATTGAACTCCTCCTCCGCTTCAATTTATGGCATTGCATAATTCTTCAATCTATCCACGTAAATAGATACTTCTTTTCTATCCACGTAAATAGATACTTCTTTTGTTATCAAGGAGACAGAAAGATTATATCGATTGAATCACAATCACACTAATAAGTACAAGTTTGAAGAAATATTCATCCTTTACATCATGTGAATTGTACAAAAATTGATACAAGACCTTAATTTTGTCACAATGACACTAATTATCAACATATCTTCTCGATTTCCATGCAAATTAATGTTGAAATGGTTTTGTGAGGAGAAATATATATGGAAAGAAAGCTATTCAAAACAAGATACAACTCCTTTTCTCTTGTCTTTGCATACACGTAGTAAATTATATACAAGTATGATTACACTTAATAGTATGGGTTGGTTGTTAAATACTAAATGTAGTCCAAATACAGTGAATTGGTCATTTTTTAGTCATTTAAAACAACAAGAAGGGTAAGGAAGTCAATATTTCCTGGGAAAAAATAGGGTTATTTACAGGGGTATTATCTGGTCTCATGTACATGATTAAAGCAATGTGTTACTTGAAACCACATGACTCCTTTGTTGTAGCCTTAGCAATGATAACATGGGATCATGGTTTTTTTTGTAAATGCTATCTAGGCTAAAATCACATTTTTGGTTTTGAAGTATAATTAAAAATGCTTAATTGGCTAAGAGCTCATCTTTCTTGGATGTAAGTAGGTTAATGACCCAAGACTTAAAGACATCTTGTAGGAGTGGAAATCTGCTCTCTTATAGACTACTAACAGATTATTTCAGGTAGCCAGGTTTTGTTTGCACATGATGATGTTGTTGCATGTTAGGGGCTTGAGATTGTATCAACAAAGACTAGGTTAATAGCCTTGATTTTAATAAAAAAAATCTTGCTTTGATGAAAAAATATATTAAAAAAATACAAATCAATGAAAGTGATTTACACAAGAACACTAATAAGACAAGTTAATAAATGAATTTATTTTTCATTTTTTCCATGTGAGTGGAATACATGTGAAACAATCCCACTCCTAGTTAGTCAAGGATATAGTGGTCCATTGGTGGGGATAGTTGGATTTCATTCCATCTACCTGGGTTCAAATCCGTTGAGACATTTTTTGGCTTGGATGACTGGCGAGCATGACTACAATTGTTCTCATTGGCGAAAACTTGAATTGGTGTAAATTTTATTTAATATTTTCAATTAACTTGAATCATAAGTTATTAAATTAATAATCTTATTATTAAAATAATATTGTTGTAAACTATTGGATATTAAGTAGATGTTTATAATATCCCAAGATTGTGAAGAATTCAATGGAAATAATCTTAAAGTGCCTCCTGTACATCCACATTGATCACCATCTCGCTACCAGTTTCGAATTGTAAATTGTCCAGGCTGTTTATTTTCATATATGCCACCGATCATAGATCTTCAACAAGAAGCAACAAGAAGAGAAGCAACGTTGAATACGAACATCACTACGAAATGATGGAGGTGGCACCACTGTTAGGCCCCATTGTGGAGAAAAATTAACCTAAAGTTCTGAGAATTAGGATCGATGTTCGAACCTTGTTCACTTATGCCAGTCTCTTTCAAAAATGTAACCACGGCCCAGGTTATAAGTCTCATGAACCCCCCTCTGGATTCACTATAAATACTCCAGAAAAACCTTTATGCAGTTGTCCATAGGATTGATGCAAGGATGGTGATAGATTTAGAGCCCTCGAGGCCTAGGGATGTGTCCATGTCTGAGGCTGGTGCAGAGTGCAATCTCAGGAGCTTGTGACGGTGATTTCTCGATTGCAGTCACTTGCTTGTGGAGATATCGGCTTGTTGTGTGATACTCTTTGTGTAGAATGTGAGGGAGCTGACTGGATATGATAGGGTCGTGGTATACAAGTTTTATGAAGACGAAGACATGTAAGTTCTTTGCGTAGGATAAAAGACAATTAAAACGACCTATTTTCTCGATGAAATTTTCGTAGAAACCAGTCAAATTTGTTTCTGGAAATTGTTATTTCTACAATTCTGCAATTTCAACAATCATAATTCCCTCTCATATACTAAATGTCCTATTTTAAAACTACTCAGATCACCGAAATTGCGATTTGAGCACTCTAAATTGCCATGTCATATATTCTTTCTCTGTTGGATTCCGACCAGTCAGGGACATTTTAGTTAACCCTTATACTGCTCCTACGTTCTTGCATAAACCAGACTTGGAGCCCAATCTTAGCTTGCATTATTTTTCCACCGACATCCCTCAAGTTTCTCGTGTTTTTTTTTTGTTTTTATTATAATGCAGAACAAAGTGTGTTTGATCTGCAATTGCACAGAAACTCTCGTGAAGGCAAGGTTGGAATTTGACGGACATATGTCCTTTAAAAATTTTAACAAACCATCTCAAAGAATGGCTAAAAAATTGTTAGTAAGTGTTTTTGATGGTTAATTATTTTTTCAAACCATCATTCAATTTTTATTAATAGGCTTGTTACAATTTGCTAGGACGTATTTTTGACAGTTAATTAGTTTTTTAAACCATCATTATTTTTTATTAATAGGCTTGTTAAGATATGTGTATGCTTAGATAAGTGGAATGCATTAGGTGGTTGTTATCATATATGTAATAACGGAATACGAAACATTCCCTCTTTATTGAAACTTTCCCATTTGATTGAAAAGTATGTAGGTGAGTTTTCCTTCAATGGGGATGGATTTGCTTTCATTTCATTTATTCTTTCTTTCTTATATTGGCCCAAAGTTTTCCCAATACAGGTTCGTGCCCTTCCTTTAGTTCCTTTCCTTGGCCTTTGTGCCCTTCTTTTAGTGCCTTTCCTTGGCCTTTGTGCCCTTCTTTCAAAGGATAAGTCAGTTTTCAAGTCCAAAAGTGCAATTCCGAGAGAGAGGTGGGTACCATTTTATAAGAAGTCAGTTTTAAACTATATTAAGGATGAGATTAACCCGGCCACACACCTAGCATCAACAATTTATTAGCTATCGAAATTACCAAGCATCAACAATTTATCAGCTATCAAATTCACCAAGAATCACCTATGGAATTTTAGACACACTTGCTTTTTTGTTATGGGCCTCATAAGTTAGAAGCACCTACTTGATTTAGATACCCATTTCTCTATATAGTTTGAAAGTGCTCTCCTTTCGCTAGCACGAACTTGGAGCTTCTAATTTTTTTAAGATGTTATTTTCATTTTTTTTATGAATTTGACAATAATCTAAAAACAAATTTTAATGAAACTCTTTGTGTTTTCTTAAACATGAAATTGTTTTAGTTAGTTTGATATTGAATTGGCTTAACACTTACGACTCACAAAGGCATGGGAATAGGGTTTTGATGTGGGATGCTCATAATCCCACTGTGTACACTTCCAATACTTCTAAGTTACAATTTATAAGTCTTGTTGCTGAAAGCTTTTCATGTATCTATTCACATTTTTTTAAATGATTTTTTTTTATATATGTTAAAACTTAGTAACATTTTATTATTTTGACCCTCTCCCACAAAAATACATTGAGAATTAAATTGAACCTCATGTTTACCAATTTGGATGGAAAAATGTATCACATGACTCACTCTATATTAGTAAAACTTGTGTCCAAAAGTTAGTTTACCTAAGAATTTTTATATATTCAAATTACTATGTCAAATTATATAAGTTTACATTATTCTAAATTTATAAAATTAAAATAAAATGAATTACATCTATTAGAAAACTAAATTATTTTAATTATGAATGGAGTAAAACAAAAGAAATTTATTTTATCAAATTCTCATCAAAGTGCATCATGGACAATACATAGAAAACTCCACTTCCGTGAAATATTTGTTACAGCTTGGTATGTGCAAGTTCACATGAAATAATAGTTGAGAAATCCAAAACGGTCCATATTTTGGAAAAATAGTTGTATTAAACTTCTTTTGACAAAGGAATGAGAGAACATCATAGTACAATCTTGATTGCAATGCATTTTTTTTAATGAATCGTCTCTATAAATGGAATATTATATTTATCTAGCCTTCTAACTCAAGTCCATTGGAATAAAATGTCACAATTTCAATTGCACCATTGATGCAACATGTTAACCTTGAAAAATTTGGTATGTTGCATTACATGTGGCCTGACATTAACCTCTGGAAAAGATTCTAGGTTCCACCTTTTGTTTGTTTCCTAAATTTACCACTTAATGTATTTCAGATGCATAATGCTGGCACATGTTACTTTTGAGTTGTCTATGTCACTGTTAATAGATTATTTTGTTCCACCTTCGATTTTCAAAGTACATGATCAATGAAAAACATGGGCAAACGAGTCTATTGTTATCTTTTAATTGGAAATTAAACTTCTTACTAGAAATGCAACTTTTAATTGAAAATTAAAATGTCACAATTTCAATTACACCATTGACGCAATATGTTAACCTTGCAAAATTTTGTATGTAGAATTACATGTGGCTTGACATTAACCTTAAAAAGGGTTCTAGGTTCCATATTTTGTTTGTTTCTTAAGTTTATCGCTTAATGTACTTCAAATGCATAATGCAGGCACGTGTTACTTTTGAGTTGTTTGTGTCACTATTAGTAGGTTGTTTTGTTCCACTTTCAATTTTCGAAGAATATGATCAACGAAAAACACAGGTAAATGAGTCTATTGTCATTTTTTCATTGAAAATTAAATTCCTTAATAAAAACATTATTATTGAAGGGTATTTTTTTAATAAGACTTCATTATTGAAGGGGTATTTTTTCACTAAAACATTGTGTGAAGGGCAAGATAAAAGCTCAAAACGTAAAAAAGAAAGTTGGAAGGGCAAAGATAAATTGAAATTCCAACACTGCATGAAGGTTGTCTAGTTTGAGGATTTGATTCAACCTCTATGTTTAGTGGGTTCAACGCTTCGGGTGCCATGGATGTCACATGCAATACACATCCAACACAAGTTCCATTGGTTCACTTGTGATTCCTTTTATTATTAATGGGAATAATAATGAAGAGTGAGGGAGTGGATGAAATTGTGATTATTAATGGGAATGATGATGAAGGGTGAGATGAAATTTCATGAATAGCATGGAGAAAAGGTGTTCTATTTCAAAAATTTTTAATACTAGCAATTGCACCTCAGGGTGCAATAAAAGAAAGTAGTATTGCAAGTGAAACAAGGAGATGAATTAGGTACATCTAAAGAAGACATATGGAACGAGAATCACAATTTGAAGTGTTGAACCACAAGAGCTGTTTCCATAATATCATAAAAGTGGACTAATCAGATTATTGTCAATGTCCCTGTGTGAATTGTGATGGAGGTGCGGTGGCTGAAGCGAAGGTAGTCAAAGCTTTTGCAGCGCCTGGTGTGTTTGTTTTGAGGTTATACATGGATTTCTTGGTTAGGTTGGCATGCACTGAAGACACCAGCTGCAAATGTTTTGTTGGTTTCGTCAGATTTCTTCTTTAACTTTCTCCACTTTCTTAGGTATTGAATATCTTTCCCAAACTTTTTGCTTGGTTTCTTTCTAGTGCGGGTTTAGACTGAAAAATATGTTGATTGTTTGATTTGCACCATCTCTCTGTTGGAATATTTTATATTCCTTGGAAGGTAATAATGTATTTGTATTATGTCAGAAGATATCCACAATCTTATGTAAAAGAGTAATACATTATATCCCATATTCATTATGGTAAAATATATTCTTGATATTCATTATTATCTAAAGAGATGTTATTATGGAGAATTATATTATCCCACATGAAATATGTGAGAGTAATTCCTCCTCATCTCTTAGTACATAATAGAGTCAAGGGAATCACATCACTCATCATGATCTTTACTTATTCACACAAGTATATTGTTATATTGTATTGGGGTTATTGGAATTGCTCTCTTGTAAGCTTGAGGGAGATATTCTGGAGATAATAGATGACTACCTTCCCGTGGACGTATTCCAATTAGGTGAACCACGTATATTTGGTGTACTATTTTCTCTTGTTCTCTTTTTTGTACTTATTGTTGATATATTATTGTTTTGCATAAATAGGTAAGCTAGTTTAGCTAGATTCATATCTCTGACATGGTATCAGAGCAAGTTGCTATGATCTAGCACCTTCTATTTCTTTCAAACAATATTTTATCATTTGGGCATTGTTTATTTGTGTAGATTTGCTTTCTATCTGGTATCCATTGGGCTTCTCTTTAGATCTGGGCATGTTTCTGCAGTTTTTTATTTCTAACCCTAACCTTGTTGTGTAGATTTTTGCAGAAATTTTTCAAGGGTTTCTTGATATTATTTTTGTAGAGCTATATGTTGTTTGGGTTATCCTTAAGGAGATCTCTCTTTCGGTTGTCAAAAATGACAGTTTTCGTCCAAGTTTGGTAGACTTTGTGTAGGTTTCCGTGTTCGGCATAATCCACATTGTTTTTGGCCTTCAACCGGACACTCGCAACTTTTCTTCGCAGAGACCCACGGTTAACCGCGACTGTTCCTACTGCAAATCCGCGAAAACATTGCAGACTCACAACATATCAGTGCGCAGACCAGCGTATGCTTCGGCATACTCACGATTGTTCCACTGTCGAACCCACGTTTACTTCATTTTATTCGCAACCCTTCCTTTGTTGAGCTCGCGAATACTTCGGCAGAACCGCGACCTTACAGTGCAAAGACCCGCTAGTAGCCACGACTCCATTACACCGCAACCCGCGAGTAACCTCGACTCTTTCCGTACAAAACCCACGTTTTTTCAGTGTTATTCGCGAGTCCACTATGGAAAAACCCGCGAGTGACTTTTCTTAGCACTTTTCAAAAGGGTTGTAAGTAAAAGTTTCTTTCCTTTACTGTTTTTCTAACCGTGTTTTTGCAGATTCAAATCAATATGGTAAAGTATTTCAGTTTTCTGTTATTCATCTTTTTGCATTTAGGTTTTGCTTCTAATCATGTTTATTAAGAGATTATTTCTTGTTCTTGGTATATATTTGTCTCACATTCCTATATGGAAGCATTGACATTTTTTAAGGGCATGGATCTCTAGTATTTTGTCATGATGATAGCTATAAACCATCTAATGCTTAATATCTTTTAACAAGATACTTAATAACTAATTTGTTCTTTTTTATCATATTTAATCATGTTGATTTCTAATCATGTCATGTTTATAAAAGCAATTTTATAAGAACAAACTCATATTTGCAAATCTTGGGCTCACTGTTTATATGTTGTGGCTGACACTTAATGTGTAAAAGTAACTTAATTTTCCTTAATAAGCAAGTTAATATTTTATTCAATCTTCTCATGTTGCCATTTTTTTATATATGATGTTTGCTAACCTTTGGTGTATAAGCATTTTCATTTATGTATGAGCAACTTGTTGGTTGTGGAGCCTGATCTTCCAGTCTCATAGATGATGTTGTTTCAGTTGTATTTTACCCCAGGTTTGGTTATGATCCTGACACACACAATAGGGGGTCCGAGGGAGTGGTGCACTACCCCGGTTGGGGGGGCGTGGGGGCCAGCGGGCCCCCATCGAGGTTCAGGGGCAGCACCCTCGACATAATTTTTTCTTATGGGTTGTTTTTGCACCAACAGATTGCGGGCCCATGGTTTTGGGTAACCCATGGTATTTTCCCATTGTATTTCCCCTTTAAAAGAAAGACATTGTAATACGGCTAGGGTTTATGAATTAGGTATTGTGTATTGTAAATATATCTGAGATCATGTAAGAGAGTCTGAGAGAGTGTGAAGAGGAAGTTGCAGCGGCTGTGCTGCGGGTTGTATCCTTTCACTTTTCTAGATGGTATAATAATAAGGACTGGCAATTTCTGTGTGGATGTAGCCCATCTTGTGAACCACAGTATATTGGTGTCTCTCTTGTAATGTCTCTATGTGATTATATTTGCATCTTGTTTATTGTTATTTCTCCGCGATCCTGTTTTTCTAACACAACTTTATTTTATGATCTTTATATGCTTTAATCTTGGAAGTTCATGTGTGCAGATAAGTTCTCTGTTTATATTTCCATCTTATTCCATAAATAATGAAGCACCATATTCAACTGTTAAAGTCATTATGTTCATTTATATGATACCATTTTCGATGTATAGACCATTGGGGTCTTGTTTCTTCGATGTTTGAGGTCTTCTACAGATATTTATTTGCACCTTCATTGGACGAATGTCTACTATCTGCATGTATATTGGCCATCTGGGTATTTTGTACACTGTTGTGGTGTTCTTAGCCACATGTTCTGTTGTATCAACCGTCATAAGGTATCTGTACACTGGTGTGGATGTTATATTAGAGTTCTTCAGCGAACAGTTCTGGTTGTGATGATTCTTGTGGTGATCGAGGCACCTTGCTGTTGGATTGCGTCACATGTTTCTTTCATCATACAACCTAGTTCGAGTGCACTTTCATGGTTCAGTGAGAAGCGGTTGTTCTTCATCAAATTCCATTTTGCAGCTTATGGATATTCTGGAAGTTGTCATCAAGGGGGAGCATTAATGACTCCTTCTGATCCATATTTATGTAGGAATGAAATGAATGAAGCAAATAACAGAGTAAGCACAATAATATTGCAGAGAATAGAGTGATACAGTAAACACACACTTCTATTAATTAATGAAATAGAGAGTTTGTAAAACTGATGAGCAATACATAGCTAGAATGGTGGTAGCTTATCCCTGATAAGAGATGTGGCGACTACACTCATCCATGACCAAACTGACCTCCAAAAAAGAGGTCAGGGGGGTTATTTATCAAAAACATGAAGCAAGGAACCCTAAACATCCAAAACCTAACCATAGGAGGTGAACCGTCTCGAAGCTTGTAAGCCCCAAGGGGGTTAGTTGAGCAGTCAACTTCCTGGGGTCATAAATTTTGAATACGAACTCCTTTTTGGGCGAATTATAGCTCGTTGGAAGGCCTACCCGAGAACTACAAGATGAGAGCTCCAACTAAATGTTAGTGTTAAGCTAACTCTAACATTTAGAAAATGGATCGCAAAAAACATCATTTAGGGCCTCAAAATGGCCCCAAAAGTTTAGGACTTGAAAAACCATAGAAATTTTGACAAAACATTGATTTGAGCCAGAGGGATAGGTGGGTGGCCACCGATACCCATATGGATCATTCCTCCCCCCTTAAGAAGCAATGGTCCCCATTGTGTCAAGTATCGGGATAAGATGGGGGAACTTTAGTTGAATTTGGCTCCTGGTGAGCCACTTGCCCTGATGAAGGAACTGCCCAGCTTTCACGACCCGATAGAGCTGGACACGCTGCTGGCGAGTGCTCTTTACCTATGAATCCATGATCCAATCAACCGTTTCCTACTCCAAGCAGTCAGGGTTGAGTTCTGTCAGTGCCAACTGTTCGACCACTTCTGAGGTGTCCAACAATGGTGGAAAATAGGGGCGAAGGAGCTCAACATTGAATACAGGGTGCAAGCCAAGAAATGGAGGGATGCTTAACTCAAAAGCATTATCATCGACAGCCTTGGTGATAGTATATGGCCCATAGCGAAGTGGGAGAAGCTTGCGATGAAGTCTTACGAGCCTTTCTTTCTGCAAATGCAACCAAACCTTATCACCCACTTGATACTTGTGTGGCACCCGATGCTGGTCATGACGCTGCTTGTACTTGGAATTTTCTTTTTCCAGAATGTCATTGACTTGTTGGCGAATGTGTTGGATCCGTTCAACAAATTTGGTGTCTTTATCAGCCTCAGTTTGAGCACGAGAAGATGCTTCCGGTGTGGAGGCAATGGACAGAGCTACATCTATGGGGGCCAATGGTTGAAACCCCATGCAGGGCCATAGAGTTGTGAAGGGCTCTGTTGTAGCTATGTTGAACATACGGCAAGTTCTCGTCCCAAGTGCGGGGGTGTTTAGAATTGTACATCCTCAGAATATGCACAATCATCCGATTGATTACTTCTGTTTGTCCATCAGTTTGGGGATGGAAGGCCGTTGACTGTGTGAGCTTGGTATCCATTAGTGACCAGAGGCTGGAACAGAATGTGCTGAGGAACCTGCTATCGCGATCTGAAATGATAGTATGGGGAAGTCCGAAATGTACCCAGACACGTTCAAAGAAGAGTTTAGCAGTGGTTTCGGCAGAGATACTTTTCTTGCAGGATGGAAAAATGGCCAATTTAGAGAAGCAATCCACAACCACAAACACACAGTCATTACCATGCTTGGTTGGAGGTAGTTCTGACATGTAATCCATGGAGATGGATTCCCAAGGCCCATTGGGAGCAGGCAGAGGGGTATACAACCCTTGCTTCTTAATGGATGGTTTGGTGATGGCACAAGTAATGCAGGATTCGATATACTTTCTGACATCTTGTCAGAGCTTTAGCCAATAAAAAAAATTCTGCAACACCACTACTATCTTTTCGGTGCCAAAGTGCCCTGCGACCCGACTATAATGCGCTTCCCAGATCAGCTTCGCGTGCTCGCTTGAAGGAACACAAAGGTGGCCTAGGTGGAATAATAGTATGTCCTAGAGATGAAAGATAGTCACTGGAGTGTTTGCACAGACTTCTCGATAGGTGGTCGAAAAGTCAGGATCACTGTGATATAATTGAGACCACCTGGAGGTTTCGTGGCCGCAAGAGTTAAGCACCATGGTGAGTGCGGCCACAGGTGGCCGACTGAGGCAATCAACGACACGGTTGGTGCTGCCCTTCTTATATTTGATGTTCAGGTGGAACTGTTGCAAGTATGCGGACCACTTTTGGTGGCGGTCATTTTGTAATTTCCCTTGTGTTTGCACGAACTGCAAGGGCTTGTGGTCAGTATGAATGATCGTCTATCTACCTAGGATGTAATGCTTCCATTGGCGACAAGCTTGGATAATGGAGTACATTTCCTTGTCGTAGGTGGGGTACTTACGGACTGTATTTGAAAGCGTCTCACTGTGATATGCCACTGGATGGCCATGCTATGTGAGGGCTGCGTCGACAACATAATCTGAAGCATCTATCTCAATTTCAAAAGGTTGTTGCAGATCCGGGAGGGTAAGGATGGGCGCTGAACATAAGCACTGCTTAAGTTCCTCAAATACTTGTTGCTGAGCTAGGGCCCAAAAAAATTTGGCTTTATCCCCACCTTTGGTCACATTGCTAAGGGCCCAAGCAATGTTAAAGAATCCCAACACGAACCTGCGATAAACATTGGCCAGTCCTAGGAAGTTGCGGAGCTCTGTAATGGTATTTGGGGTCGGCTAGTCGCGAATGACTTGGATCTTGGCCAGGTCCACATGCACACCCTATTCATTCATGATGTATCCCAGATACTGAATTTCCTTCATCCCGAATGAGCATTTTTCGATATTGGCATATAACTTGTGTTGTAGCAGGGTGCAAAGGACTTGCTCGATATGCTGCAAGTGGTCTTCCCACGTTCTGCTGAAGATGAGGATCTCATCTAAATACAACCACAAAAGAATTGGTGAATGGTCACAGTATATCGTCCATCATCCTCATGAAGGTTGTCGGAGCGTTAGTCAAGACGAAAGGCATGACCAACCACTCGAAAAGGCCTTCCTGAGACTTGAAGGCAGTCTTCCAGACATCAGTCGCCTCAATTGGGACCTGGTGATAACCAGACTTTAGATCAATCTTGCTAAAATACTTGACGCCCTTTAGTCGATCGAGGAGATCATCGATCTGGGGAATAGGATACCGGTTTCAGACTGTGATTTTGTTTAAAGCTCTGTAATCAATACAGAGTCGCCAAGTCCCGTCCTTTTTTTGTACCAGCACAATCGGGCTCCCGCAAGGTGAGGAGCTTTGTCGAATATGCCCCTTTTAGAGTAATTCCTCGATCTGGCGCTTGATCTCTTCGTTTTCCATGAGGGAACGTCTGTAAACTGGCCCATCAGGCACAGGTGCCTCGGGTATCAAATCAATGGAATGCTTGACCCGACAATGGAGCAACACTCTGGCAGGGGAAGTGAAGATGTCCCAGTATGCTTCCACGAGCTTGTCCACTTGTCTGTGTTGTGTAGAGGGACCCTGTGTAGAGGTGGTAGATGTGGCCACGGTCTTTCGTTTCCTTTTTGGACGAATCATCAGGAGGAAGAATTTCCCAGTCTAGGAGATCACCTTATTGCATTGTTTAGCTATGATGAGGGAGATCGCGGTAGTGGGAACTACCTACGGTATCCGGTAGCATTGTTTTATCAAAGTAATAATGACACTACGAGGCCTGGATTCATACACAGCATGGCGTTTCCACATATATGGTTGTCCCAAAAGAACATCAGAAACTTCAAGTGGAGCAACATCACACATTACCTCATCTTTGAAGGGCTTGATGTCGTATGGTAGGCGGCACTATTGGCTGATGCGGATGTCTCATCCCGGGGTGAGCCACCCAATGTTGTATGGTTGTGGGTGCGGCGATGTTGGCAAGTTCAACCGCTTGACGACCTCTACTGAAATCATGTTCTTCTGGCTTCCACTGTGGACAATGAAATGTAATGGATTTCTTTGTACCCACATCTACGAGTGGAAGAGGCGCTCCCCTTCTTCTGTCTACTCTGGATCGTCAGGATAGATCTTTGTGGTGGCAATGGTGACGTTGGGTTCCGCATCAATGATCTTCTTTCCATGATCTGTCTCTGATTTCGATTCAAATCCCGGATCTGACTCGGGCGCTTTCATCTCAACAAGCAGTTATTGTTTTGCATGGCACTCATAAGTGTTGTGCGTGGGACTCTTATGGAGCTCACACCATTTGCTGGTGTCTTTCTTTTTCTTCCAGTTACCCTTCTTCGCCTGTGGCTTAAGCTGTTTGTTTGAGGGTTGGGCATCTTTGCTATGTCCTTTTTTCTGCAAACTAGGGTTTCCCTTACCCTGCTTCTGGTTTGTCGACTGGAACTCCCGCTTGTTCTTTTGCTTAAATTTGTGCTCGATTTTCATGGCATACCAGTAGGCAGCGCCTAATGACAAGATGTCTAGGATTTCCATCTCGGTACGGATGTACCGATGCAGGTCGCTGCAATATTTCAGAACCAGCTACCGCTCGAAGTCTGTAATGCTGAGCTTCGTGTGCAAGGTATGGAAGTTGTTAGTGTACTCCGTCACCGCTTGGTCCCTCTCTTGTCGCAGAGTTGCCCATTTTGTGTACTGGTCATCATAGTTCTCCACGGGGAAGTATTGCTCCTTGAGGGCATCAACGAAGGATACCCATGTGGGTTCCGTCCCAAATAGTGTAGGTTCCTCACCCTCTTTTTGTTCGTGAAGGGTTTCCCACCAATCTTTGACATGGGGGACCACCTTGAGAAGTGAAAATGTAGTCTTCTCTTTGTTGGAAAAATTATGGACAGAGAGGTAACCCTTGAGCTGATTCAACTATTTTTCCAGAGCATTTGCGTCTATTTAACCTTCAAATAAGGGGATATCAAAATTAAATTGTACCTTGAAAGGGGTCGGTCCTCCAAATTGATTGCTGATCGAGGTTCCTTCTATGGCGGTCGGCAACCGTCGAAGAATTTGCACAAAACTATCCATCATCTCGTCCCATTGTCGCACGAGATCCTCCTCGAGCAATATCTTGATAGGATCTCCTACTCTGTCATCTCACTTTTCCTCCACCATGGGAGGCTGTCTACGCCAGAGAGAGGTTTCTCTCTCAAGCTAAACTAATTTTAGACCCAACTCCTTCTATCTCGACCTTGTCGGTGACATGCACAAAAAAATGACAAAAGAGTAGTCTGCTCTGATACCATTGATTCGGATTTATGCAGGAATGAAATGAATGAAGCAAATAATAGAGTAAGGACAATAATATTGCAGAGAACACAGTGATACAGTAAACACACACTTCTATTAATTAATGAAAGAGAGACTGTAAAACTGCTGAGCAATACATAGTTAGAATGGTGGTAGCTTATCCCTGATAAGAGATGTGGCGGCTACACTCATCCGTGACCAAGCTAACCTCCAAAAAAGAGGCTAGGGGGGCTTATTTATCAAAAACATGAAGCAAGGAACCCTAAACATCCAAAACCTAACCCTAGGAGGTGAACCATCTCGAAGCTTGTGGGTCCCAAGGGGGTTAGTTGAGCAGTCAACTTCCCGGGGTCATAACTTTTGCATACGAACTCCGTTTTGGGCGAATTATAACTCGTTGGAAAGGCCTACTCGAGAAATACAAGATGAGAGATTGGGCTACATGTTAGCATTAATCTAACATTTAGAAAATAGATCGCAAAAGAACATCATTTAGGGCCTCAAAATGGCCCCGAAAGTTTAGGACCTGAAAAACCATATAAATTTTGACAAAACACTGATTTGAGCCAGAGAGATAGGTGGGTGGCTACCGATACCCATCTGGATCACCTTCCTTCCTTTGTTAGTGGGATTTTCTCCCAACCATTATTAAGGGGGAGTGTTGAAATATTTTATATTCCTTGGAAGGTAATAATGTCTTTGTATTATGTTGGAAGATATCCACAATCTTATGTAAAAGAGTAATACATTATATACCATATTCATTATGGTAAAATAAAATCTTGATATTCATTATTATATAAAGAGATGTTATTATGGAGAATTATATTATCCCACAGGTAATATGTGAGAGTAATTCCTCCTCATCTCTTAGTATATAATAGAGTCAAGGGAGTCACATCACTCATCATGATCTTTACTTCTTCACACAAGTATTGCTATATTGTATTGGGGTTATTGGCATTGCTCTCTTGTAAGCTTGAGGGAGATATTCTGGAGATAATAGAAGACTACCTTCCCGTGGATGTAGCTCAAATGGGTGAACCACGTATATCTGGTGTACTCTTTTCTCTTATTCTCTTTTTTGTACTTATTGTTGATATATTATTGTTTTGCATAGATAGGTAAGCTAGTTTAGCTAGATATATATCTCTAACACTCTCAAATCGATATCAATAAGATTTTGACGATCAATCTTCCTGCCACTTAATCATGTAGTTCTTAATACAGCCCCACTAATATCCATTAGCCAGTCTTTCAATTCCATTTGGACTCTTTGGAGTTTGCATAGAGCAATATTATTCAAAGGATATGGAATTCCCCTGATCCCCAAACTCACTTGGATTAGCCAACCCCATTAGTACATGAAATCAATGTTTTACTTTTGTTGCATTTTTTATTGTTTTTTAATTATGAATCCAATGATTTACTCTTATATAATAAGAAAGTTATTGCTAAATCTTTATGAAGGTTATTCCAGGTTGATTGGTTATGACCCGTTGAATTTATGTTAATTGGGATAAAAAGATAAGTGGTCATTTTTCCATTTATCAATGATCTGGGAATAGACACATGTGGTTGTTGTTGGTTTAATAAAATGAATATATGAATAAATGCAAGGGTAAGATGAATAAATCTTAAGAGTTGTCTATTAGGACTCGTAATTGTAGACCCTTAGAATTCTACTCTGCATATACCCATGAGAGAAATACTCAATAGGGGTTAGACTTAAGAGTATGAATAAAGAAGGATATTAATACACCTATAGCTTATATCTTGGTAGCACATACTTAAATGAGTATCTTTGTGTATAGTCAAATCTATGAATTTTGAAGAAAATCTAGAAGGCAACATTAATCATGCTACAGGTTCATTGAAAAATAAATAGGTTAATTATTTGGGGTTGTAGATAATAAGTAAAGTAGATCAGGTTTGTATTACCTACACTAGGGCATACATATCCTTATGTAAATAACTATAAATATATATTACTTGCAAGCCTAATAAATAATAAATAATAAATAATAACAATGCATGCATGCTATTCAGGAACTCATCCTAGTATTTAAGTAACACAAATGTAAATAAGAAATTGAAATAAATAATGGGATTCAAAAACTCTAAACATAAGTAGACCATACCTTATCCATTACACAAAATATCAAATAAACTAATTGTCTCTTTGATCATGAACTTGAATAATGAACAAGAGAATCTATAAATAATAAATATTGTTACATGAATAAACTTTTTGTTTATTGTTTATTGTTTATTGTTTATTGTTTATTGTATTACTTTGGTTAATGTCTATGGGCCCTATGTACATAGAGCTCCCTTTTGGGAGACACTTTTGCAGGATCATCTCTTGAATGGTGAATCGGTTGTGGTGGGGGGTGATTTTAATTTTTCTTTAGGGCAATCAGAAATTTGGGGCCCTCAAGCGCATGTGGATCCATTGGCTGGATACTTTCAACAGTTGCTGGTTCGTAGAAACCTTTTGGATATTGAGCCCATCAAGCTGAAACCCACCTGGAGGAATAATAGGAGCGGGGAGGCTAGGGTGGCTAAAAGTTTGGACCGGTTCCTGGTGGCAGAGAGGCTGGTGGACAGGTTTTTACAACTCAGACAGTGGGTTGGGAGCGGAGGGGATTATGATCACTTCCCTATCTTTATGGAGATCAGGAGAGGACCTATCAATCCTCCTAGTTCTCTAAAGTTTAACAAGAACTGGTTAAGAGATGATTCCTTTAAGAGTCTCTTTCTGGACCTTTGGAGGTCGTATGATGGGGAGCATGTACGTACTGCGGCTTTTCAATTTGCTGAGAACATTCAACGAATTAAAGGAGCTGTTAAGGTGTGGGCTATTGATAGGAGAAAGAGGGAGGATACTGCTTTGAAGTTGGTGGAGGCTGAGCTACTTCAGATCTATGAAGGGGACGGTGGAGGACTTTTGACTCAGGAAACTAAGGCTGATATGGTCAGGTTGGAAGGCACAAGGAATAAACTTTTGTTGGAAAAGGAGGAATCCTGGAGACTTAAGAGTAGGGCGATTTGGCTGGAATGTGGCGATGAAAATACTAAATTCTTTCATGCATATGCCAGGGGGAGAAAGTCGGTCAATACTATCTGGAGCTTGAAGGACGAAGATGGCATTGAACATTTTAACTATGAAGATAAAGCTAGATGTGGGGTGGGGCATTTCCAAAACTTATTCAAGGCACCTGCACAGGCTTCCATTGCAGAGGTTATCAGGATTGCTCAATTGTTTCCGAGGTATGCTGAGGAGGAGGATAATAGGAGACTGATGCGTGCTATTAATGAGGAGGAATTAAAGGAGGTTCTAGTTAGCATGCAGAAAGACAAGAGCCCTGGGCCTGATGGATGGACGGTTGAATTTTTTTCTGGAACTTTATGATGTTCTGGGGTTGGATCTCCTACAGGTGATTGAAGACACTCGAATTAATGGGAAGTTACCAGCTTGCTTCAATTCTACTTTTATAGCCCTCATTCCCAAGACAGATAATCCAGCTACACTATCGGAATTCAGACCTATTTCATTGTGCAACTGTATCTACAAGATTGTTTCGAAGGTCATAGCTCGGAGACTTAAGGTTACTTTGTCGGAACATATTTCAGCCAAACAGTTTGGCTTTCTAGAAGGTCGACAGATACATGAGGCTATAGGGGTGGCTCAGGAGGGACTACACAGTTTAAAGACTCGGCATATCAAAGGAGCTATTCTTAAAATTGATTTGTCCAAGGCATACGACAAGGTGAGCTGGATATATATCCGGCTTCTTCTTACACATCTGGGTTTTGGTATCAATTTTATTAGATGGATCATGTCTTGTATAACTACTGTATCATTCTCTGTGTTGTTAAATGGAGCGGCAACTCCTTTTTTTCATGCGGAACGTGGCCTTAGGCAAGGCTGCCCACTTTCACCTCTTCTTTTTTTGCTGGTGGCAGAAGGTTTGAGCAGGGCTTTAATCGATGCTAAACTACAGGGGAGTTTTAAAGGCATTGGCGTTGGTGAACAGTTATTTGTTACTCATCTTTTATTTGTGGACGACATTATTATCTTCTGCTCTGGTGATCGAAGAGATACTAGGACTCTGAAGGAGATCATGGATCTTTTCTCTTTAGCTACGGGGATGGAAATCAATGCAGAAAAATCCACTCTTACTACCCATTTGCTGAGACCGGATGAGGAACGGGCTCTTGTAGATCTTTTCCCTTTTAAGCTTTTAAGTCTGGATGATGGTTTGAAATACCTGGGCTTTTCCCTGAAAGCTAACGTATATCTTAAAAAGGATTGGAGATGGCTTATTGGTAAGGTGGAGAAAAGACTGAATGTCTGGAGTCATAAGTGGATGTCGCGTGCTGGCAGGTTGGTGCTGGTTAAGGCCGTACTGGAAGCCATTCCAGTTTACTGGATGTCTTTATCATGGATACCGAAAGGAATTCTTGAATCTATCAGGCGGTTGTGCTTTAGATTCTTGTGGAGTGGAAAGAAGGAGGGCCAGGTAACCCCTTGGGTCAACTGGAAAAGAATTGCAGTTCCTAAAGGCCTGGGGGGGTGGGGATTAAAAAACATCTTTCTTTTTGCTCACGCGTTGGCAGCTAAGGGTGGCTGGAGACTAATTAAAACCAATAGCTTATGGACCAGGGTTATTAAAGGTAAGTATCTATCAGAGATGAGCCTGGACGAATGGATTAGGAGCCCTCGGAAGTCCCATGTTGGGGGATCTGTTATCTGGAAAGCGGTGGTTAAATCATTCGATCTGGTGGCGAATAATTTGGCTTGGGACGTGGGAAATGGAGAAAAGGTGCGAGTGGGACGCGATCCTTGGATCGGGAGTGATCGTATGCATCTGCTGCCTGATCATGTTGTTAATGAATTGGAAATTAGGGGCATTATCACCCTTAATCATTTGGCTGAGCAGAGACCCGATGACCAGTGGATACAACACTGGAAAAGTGCTGAAACGCTGGGATTGGGGGAACCTGAGGCTATTTGTTTGGATAATTACATCAGAGGTCTGAATAGGGAGCATATCCATATATCGGAACAGGAGGATGAGCTGATCTGGGAACTTGATCCGGCGGGGAACTATTCACCGAAGATGGGATACTTAGTACTTAGTGCTGGAGCTGTTGATCGGGACGAGGTCTGGTGGTGGCGATCCCTGTGGAAACTAAAGTGCCCTTCCAAGAATCGCCTTTTTATGTGGTGTGCACTGGTGAATCAGGTCCCGACATGGGATATTCTACAGAAGAGAAATTTCCAGGGCCCGGGATGGTGTGTTATGTGCAAGCAGGAAACGGAAACGATATCACACCTCTTCATTAAGTGCCCGTTCACGATTGCTGTGTGGAAGGAATGCACTAGATTGGTGGGCTTTGTATGTAGCTGGGAAGGAGATTCTGTGGAAATGGCTTGGGAGAACTGGTGGAGAAGATCAACTATGAAAAAACAGAAGATTTTACCTTTGCTGATCAATTGGGGGATTTGGTTGGCAAGGAATGGGGCTATATTTCAGGAAAAACCATGTCTTCCGGAAATTTTGTGCGCTACTTCTGTGGGCATTTATCAAGCTAGCCCAGAATATGTTAGGGCTGCTAAACAGAGACGGGACATGGTTGTTGAGATTGATAAATCTCATCCATGGGGTTTTTTCGACGGAGCTGCAAGCAATGAGATTTGTGGTGGGGGGGCTATCTTATACTTCTCTGATTCCCATTTCATTACTCTCACGATGGGTCTTGGAGCGGGATCCAATAACTATGCAGAAGTTATGAGCTTAAAATTATTACTCATTTTCGCAGCGGAGAGGGGTATCTCGAGGTTGGATGTATATGGAGACTCGCTGAATGCTATTAATTGGATCAATCAAACTCAAGTCTGTAGAGTGCTCAGACTTGCTAATGTGCTCAACACTATCCAGTTGGTCAAACAATCCTTTGAATCATTCACATGTCGGCATGTATACAGGGAAAATAACCAAAAAGCGGACCTGGCATCCAAAGAAGGGCAGCTCATGGCTTTCGGCACTTGGAAAGTAGCAGAAGATATTGAAGGACAGAGAACTGAATTCTATCACAGACCTTTTATTGACTGAAGCAAAAGAAGGTGTTATTTACATATTTGGACAAGAACGGAAATTTTTTACAGTATGTATAATCTGCAGTATATTAAATTAGGCAATGAAGCATTTTTGTAATCCTAATGAAGCTGTAAAAGCAAAATAGTCCGGTGGGACAGAACTAGTTATTTTTTTTGATAAGGAAAGTATCAAAATAGGTAAGTTGAAAGCAGACGTAACAGTCTCATCATGTGAACCAAAATTTTTTTGGGCTGGGAAATTCACTGTACAAGTGAATACAGAATGTAATTCGAATCTCTTCGGATGAATGGAATTACGCTTTTTTCTTTTGGAAAAAAAAAAACTAATACATATGAAAGGCTAAGAAAGCCAAACTAAATTATATACTTGTAGGTATATGTAAATGTAAATACAAATATACATATCTTAAGTGGGACAAACGACATTCCAATAGAACAATAATAAACTATATAACGGAACTTAACCCGAGAGGCATCGAGGCACGTAACAGAGATTCCATTCTGATTATGAAGAAGGTAAAACAGAGTGAGAGTGATTATAATGAGAAATTGGTCTTCGGCCCTAAATGCATATACAAAGGAATTTGAAACATGCCATTGAAGTTGTTCCTTATGGGATTCGAAAACCTCCATTAAACACATAAAATGCAAACCATATAATACATACTATAACATTGATAACGCATGCGACCCACAGGGTCATAATGATCAAGCAAAGAGAGTATAACTAGCAATTTTATAAACATAGTAATTAACCAAACCAACCCATCTCTATTGCCACTTACAACATAATAAGCTGAGAACCCCAAAGAGGTTAATCACCTCACACAGTTGGTAACCATATATCGTAAATAAAATATACCAATTAATTAAATCCCTAGTTTTTAAACAATCCTTGGGATAATATTTAAAAAAAGTTTTTTTTTTAATCTCACTACTAATCAAATGAGCCCAAAAAGTTTCCACACAGAGAATTAGTCGAATCCTTCTATAGAATAACAATTAAAGGGTATTGTTATTACAAGGCCTGCATACTTTGCCCTCAACAACCCTAACAGGCATTTTAAAACCATGAACAAAGACCCAAATATTTGATATGAGACTAAAGCTCAAGGCCGAGTTATCCTACTTAAACCCATAATAAACTTACAAGTATCCTCCTTGAATCTCCAAACCTAGGAGTCGTGCGAATTATGGACTTATATCATTGAAATATCTATCTAAAGAACACATGTATAATGAGGAAGCAAGTCATATACAATCCCATGTAAGAGTTGAACCTAGACAGGAAGGGCAAGGGTTGAAATTTGGTAACATAGTCACCCTATGTCAACCCCGAAGACCATTGAATAAACAACTAGGAAATTAACATTGATTCTGTGTGACGAATTATTAAACAACAAACATAAATATTAAAGCATGGAGGATGAAACCCTTACCTTGTAAATCCAAGGAGTGAAGCGACTCCAATAAACCCTGGCTAATGGACCCCATCCAAAAAACTTAGAAAACCCAATGCTAGTAACTCAATCAGAGTGAACCTGGCATTTTACAAAAAGGTCAAAATAAACAAGAATATGAGAAATCTGATTCTATCGATTGAAAGTGGCTTTAGCTCCATGAAAGAAAATATATGTGTCAACAATCCAGCTAACGAGTTCCCTCCCTCCCTGGATGGTGCTCACCATGATGAATGGAATCAAATGTAAATGACGCAGCTATTCTAGCTCAGAGCACTGTGCCAAGCCCCTGATTCTCTTCAGCTTCACACATCTGTCTACACACAACTCCTCCAAAGACTATTCATGTTGTCTAGTTCTTGTGTTTGAAAATTTGTTCGACTGCCTCAACAACATTGCAATTGAATGCAAGTAACTCAAGCAATTGAATGCAAGTAAGTAAGAGTCAGTAGAATTTAAAAAATGGCAGTACACTTCTCCTCGAATCGACGGATCAAATGATTTCAATCGTCATACATCTAGGCACCAGACATCTAATCCAACGACAAAGCCTTGCACTCCTATGCTGAAACTTCGAGCAAAGAATATAAAGCTCTTGTGGATTGCCTGAATCGATGAGCTAAAGTATCCCAATCGTCAAACGATGATCGAACAACTGAAAACTAATAAAAAGCCAAATTTGCAAAGTCTTCCCCACTTGTAGAATGCCTTACGGCATAAGACATATAAAGCATAGGTTCGAGCTTAAGATTGATCAAAGTTGATTAATTTTTATTTTATGTACAACGTCTCCTCGTCGTATACTGTAGAACACCTTATTACTCCCGATAGAATTAATTACAATGCAATTATGCACTTACTACTATCGATACAATTAATTACAATGCAATTATGCAATTAATTATGATGCGAATAGAAAAATCCCCCAAATCCACAGGAAAAGCGACCAGGGATCAAATTTGAAGGGTGGGGTCCCATTTCACTTTGAAGGGCTATGAGATATTGAACCCTTCAATGCTGCCATGTAAAAATAAGTCATTCTTTTCATTTGAAAATGTATTAGTACATCAAAATTTCGTTGCTTACTTATGTAGTAAAGTCTAGAGGCTTTATTTTGCAGTGGATATGGCAGCACTGAAAGTTATATATGTCATATGACAAAACCATATTTCTCCCTCATTTAGCAGCTCGGTCTCTAGGCCACTATGCCACCTTTTCCATCTTAGCAGTTTCCCAAATTGATCTTGCCTCTTAAACTTTTAACCAGTATAATAATACAGTTAACTTGCTAACCCCATTCCAATCCAACTTTCTTCCTTACAGCCAAAATTAATACTATTTTACTCTTTCATGATTTGCTTGAACATGAGGAATTTATTAGTGAAACATAACTTAGGAGACACATAGAAAATCCACTTTCTAGATGTTCAGTGTGAATTGCCATAACTAATTTTATAGATATTTTTTTTTGCATTAGTGCAGCTACAGTTAGCTTGCTAGCCCAATTCCAATCCAAATTTTAACTAATATAATAATATTTAATACCTCTTAAAATGGGTTCCTAGGCTGTTTCGAACAGTACAAGCTCGATGAAGAATTGGGTTCTTCAACTCTTCTAAAAGCAATGTGATGCCTATTCTTGGAAAAGTTCAATCTTTGTAAATCTCTAGCGTTCTTCAAACTAATATAAATTCTAACCTACTTAACAATGGAAAAAATGATAATGTAAGCAAAAAAAGGAAGACATTGTTTCAGAAGCCAAAAACATTGGATGTTGAGTCTGGTCTATATTTGTTGCTAAATTAGTGAACAATAGAGATGTATGAAGAAAGGCAGTAAAAAATGTGAAGGGAAAGAATCTAAATGGTAACTTTTTTTTACTTTGTTGAATTGAGGACCATAATTCACTTTCATGCACCTCTATCAAACAACTGTGTTGCCTATGCCATTTATAATCCTCCTTCACGCAAGTCTATTAGAGAGAACAGTTCAACAAAGAAGTTGGATTGGATTGAAAACTAATATCAAGTTTCTTTGACACTCTAATTTTGTAACCTACGACAGAAATTTTTTTTGTAAATAAAAATAGAACTATATATTACTTGCTGAGAGAGAGTACATAGCTAGTCATCATCACCCAAGGCATTCTCGACCAACAGAGGTCAAACAGGAACCCAAAATCCAACCTATTGTAACCAAACTGATCCACAACATTCCTGGCTTTGTTTACCAAACAGGAAAATGACATAATCAAAATTAGACAGTCTAACCATGAGTTCAGTACAGACTCCATAATTCCGGTAATACAGAAACAGACTAGACTTCGACAGTGACCAGACATCCATCCTAGACATAGAGAATGAGAAAAACACAGAAACTGAACAATGCACTTCAATCAATGGTAACAGTCTGCGAACTGCTACCAGCAGAGGCCGGGGTGGGAGCTTTGGTAGACGCCAAGTTCTAGAATGAGACCTCGCCACCAGCAGAGCCCGACCGGGAAAGAGCTCCACCATGGCTGCAACCACTCCCATCTTCAGCGAGCACACCTTGGATAACGAAAGAAATGCCCAATTTCTTAGCTATGGCATCAATTTTGGAGTGCATCACCCTATTGTCCAGATTGTGCGATTTCCATGATCGCACAGGTTCCTCATCGCCCATACGTTTGTTTGCAGTATCCATCCTAACATTAGCCAGCAGATTCTTGGTGACCCAATGAGTCATGAGAGTACACTCATGGAGAGAAGCCCGGCCCGCCATGGTACCAGGATTGACCACCCAGTCCTCCAGGTCCTGATAAATTTCTCCCACAGATAAAGCTTGGACATTTTCCCAGAGACCCTTCTCAGTCCCTTCAATTTCATCACGAATGGGGGGTGGAATGCGGTTCCGGAAAAACTTAGCAGCATCCCTCAGACGGGATCTAGTAGAAGCACGGGTAACCCTACCGATATTGGCACCACCAAGGCTAGACGACTCACCACCCGACAGGGAGCGGAACCTGCATTTCGACGCCATCAGGGTGGCATGAAGAGGATCAAATGGTAGAGCCCAAATAAACCACTCTACAAAATACTGAGGATTCCTCAGAACACAAATTCTGCACAGACTGGCTCGACTGCTGAGAATGCGAATGAGTTGGGGAATGGACATAATGTCCAAATATAAAACAGGTTGGTGCGTCATAGAATTTACTGCCTGATGATGCAAATCCGTTGTTAAGTACAGAGCCTTCATTACCAAAATATCAATCCCGATCATGGCTTTGAGAAAAGGACAGAGGAGGAATGAACGAAGGAAGCTGTAGGTCTTTTCAACACATAATTAATACTTATGAGAGTACCTCGCATTGTCTCTCATAATGGGATTCATAAAAGCAGGTGTCATTCCAAACGGTGGTGACCCCTGACACGAGGCTGCCCCCTAACATCAGCATCAACCACGTTTATATTACTTGCATGAGGTGTACCTAAAGCAGGCAGCGGATTTAAATGCACCCGATCTTCCTGTTCCAGATGGTGACACAATTTCATCCACTCGTCATTAGAATTCTCGATCAGATTGCATGCCCTGAGGGGGGGTCCCATCCTCGATGCCATGGTTTTCCAGATGGTCTGCTACTTTGTTAGCATCATGTTTGACGTGGCTAAAGGAGACATTCGTAACGTTAAGAAGAAGCTCCCGGAGATATTCCATCCCGGTGAGAAGGCGCCAGCTGGACGAAACCTTTTCCGGTGATTTCCCAAAGGACATTTTCCTGGCCATGTGGATGATAATTAGCGAATCCCCTTCGAAAACCACCAGAAACCAGGCTTCGGTGATTGACAAGCGAACCCCCTGAATAAGTCCTTCCAGTTCTGTGGAATTATTGGAATCACGACCAATATTGCCAAAAAAAACCTTCACAGTGGTTCCCGACCCATCTCTACAGACACCTCCAAACCTAGCAGGGCCTGGATTACCCCTGGATGCCCCATCAAAATTAACTTTGAAACCCCTAGCCGGGGGAGGAAACCACGAGGATGGAATTCCGGTCCTGCAAATAGCCTCCTTTTTCCTCAATCCCTCTAGATCCGAACGACGCAGATCCCATCCTTTCGCAATACGGAAATCCCCCAGGGTTAATTGTTTGTCTTTATCAGACCATTGCTAACAAAGAATGGCTTCCGTCATGTTTTTACCCAATTTTAACCAAACAATATCCTCCGAGTTGGAATGTTCTCTAAAGATGCGTTCATTCATTTCTTTCCATAGTGACCAGATAACCATTCTCGGGAAAAGTTGCCAAAGCAAACCAATGATGGGGTTGGAGAAAGCCTTAGGGTCCCAGGAATGCAGAGTTTGCTCCGGGTGGCCTCTAACACGATGAATTCTTCTAAAAATAGCGGCACCCATGTCCCAAATCGCAGAGGCAAACGGACAAGAGTCAAGCAAGTGACCACAAGATTCCTCTTCATTGAGGCATAGAGGACATCGAGAAGGACCACAGATCCCTCGTTTCCTCAGATTCTCACTGGTTAGGATCCTTTTCCAGACAACTAGCCAGCAAGAGACTGCAATTTTAGGCCATTTGTTCATACCCCAAACTTTTCCCATATTTTCCTATCCTCTTCTTCATCCTGAATTCGGATTTCATAAGCCTCCTTGATACCAAAGGTACCTTTCTGTGAGAAACCCCAGCGTAATCTATCCGGAGAAGCACAGGATCTAATAAATCGTTCCTTCATTGTGGAGTCAAAGGAAGATAGGGAGTCAACCTCAGAAAAACCGTCCCAGCTTCCAACCAAAAGCGATTCCCTTTGCCAATCTTGATCATTATGGTTCCAATAGAGAGCTAACTTTGTTTTTCCCGAGGTTATTCCTCTTTCTTTTATGGAGAGCCATCTGGGGTCAGCGCCAAGAATGGGTAATTGATTCCACGAATCTTCCCAAAAATTGGCAACCTCCCCATTATGGATTTCCCAGAAGCAGTTATCCTAGACCAACCACCTTGCCTCAAAGGCTTTTAACCAAATGTGAGACCCTTGCTTAACTTCATTGTACCTGATCAGTTGCCTGATATCTCTATCCCGTGCATACTTGATGTGCCAAAGTTTTTCCCAAGGTTCCGCTTGATAATTGCACCAACGCCACCAAATTTTTGCCCCATAAACTTCACTCAGAATTTCAGGGTCTCTTAAACCAAGTCCCCCCTTACTCTTGGGTTTACAAACTTTTTCTCATCCTACCAGAGAGAATTTCGCCTTGTTTTCCCTGCTACCCCAAAGGAAGGATCTTTGGATGCTTCGAATTTCCTTTAGGATAGACTTGGGCACAGAGAACATAGAAAACAGATAGACAGGCATGGCCTGCAGGATGGACTTGACCAGAGTAAGCCTACTGGGAAAGTTAAGGGGGTGTATAGTCCACTTTGAGTCTTTTCCTCATCCTGTCCACAAGATCACTCCAGGAAGCCTTACGAATTGTGCCATCTGAGAGGGGATCACCTAGATATTTGGAAGGGAAAGATCCACGCGAAAAACCCAAAATCCGAATGATGTTGCGCTGGGTAATGCCAGGGGTATTGAGAAAGAACACCTGGGATTTTCCGGGGTTAACTTCTAGCCCTGAAGCTTTGGCAAACATATCCAGACAATGTTTGAAAGATCTAGCTTCTTGGACTGAAGGGTGCCCCATTAACATGGTATCATCGACAAACTGTTGATGAGTTTGTTTCTCCAGGCCTTCATGTAATCTAAGACCCCTAATTCAACCAGATTCAACCCGAGAGTGCAGGAGTCTATTGAGACCTTCAGCCATGATAATAAAGAGGAAGGGAGAGAGACGATCACCTTACCGGATACCCCTAGATGCTTGAATCAGCTTTGTTGGGGAGCCATTAAGAAGGATGGAGAAGAAGGGGGTGGAAACCAAATTCATAACCTAGTTGATCCATGCCTGATTGAAGCCAAAGGCTCCCAAAATACTACGCATGTACTGCCAATTCAATTTATCATAGGCCTTTGTTATGTCTAGTTTCATAAGCATACCAGGTTTCTTCAAAACCCCGAGGGAGTGTAACGTTTCATGGACCAAAATGATACCATCCACTATTTGTATGCCTTCCACAAACCCAGATTGCTCAGGGCTGATAAGAGTGGGAAGAAGAGGTTTAAGACGATTAGCAATGACTTTGGAGATGATCTTGTATATCACATTGCATAAGGCAATTGGTCTGAACTTACCAGGGGAATCAGCTCCTTCCTCTTTAGGAATTAGGGAAAGGATGGTAGCATTAAAGGCTTTCAAGACACCCCCACTACATCTAGACTCCTCTACCAGCTGGTGGACTTCGATCTTAATGAGGTCCCAGAAGTGGTGAAAGAAGTTGGAGGTGAAACCATCTGGACCAAGAGCCTTACCCAAAGCCATTTGGTGCACAACATCCTCAACTTCTTGCAAAGTAACAACCTTGTTGAGCACCTCATTGTGAGCCTGAGTGACAAGACGAGGAATAAGAGAAGTGATCTGGGAAATATCAGGACCACAGTCACCTCGATCCTCTTTAAGCACTGTCTTAAAGTGGTAGACAAGCTCTTCTTCTATTTCTTCTCTGGACTCAGCAATATTCCCATTGGAAGTACGAATTTTCATGATTTTGGATCTATGCTTGTTTTGAATGACAGAGCTGTGAAAGAACTTAGTGTTTCTTTCCCCTTCTTGAAGCCACTGAATTCGAGATTTTTGCTTCCAAAAGGTTTCCTCCTACCTCTCCCTTGCTTCAAGACACTCAAGAAGGTTATGCTCACGCTCTTTCAACTCCTCACTCCACCCTTCCTTCATCCCAAGTTTTTGAGTTAGCTGAAGATCAGTGATAAGCTATTTTTTGTCTTCAAAAATATTACCAAAATCTTCCTTATTCCATGTGCGGATTTTGGACTTCAGGGCCTTCAATTTTTGTTGGAATTGGTACATTCTTGATCCTTCCTAGGGGACCAACTCCTTCCACCACTGGCCCACCAAATCCTTGAAGTCCTTGTGATCCAACCAGAATTGTTCAAAACGAAAAGGTCTGAGCAGGTTGTTAGTAGAAAGGTCCCACGTGAGATACACAGGCCAGTGATCAGATCGAGCAGAAGGTAGGACACTGGCATTGACCTCCCACATTTGCCGAGCTATATCCTCCATTGTCAGCAATCTATCCAGTCTAGAGGCAACGAGATGGGGCCCACCTCTCTTATTGTTCCATGTGAACCACCCATTTACTATCTCAACATCAATCAACTGGCTGTGGCTTAGAATATCCCTAAATTTTTCTTGGAATCTATCCAAAAGTCTACACCCACCTTTTTTCTCATCCGGAGAGGCGATCAGGTTAAAGTCCCCACCAACAATCCATGAACCCTCCAAAGCTTGCACAGAGATCCAGGAAAGGAAGTGAAGAAAAGCCTCTTTAGGTTGAGCAACACTGGGTCCATAGGTGTTGGCCAAAGTTCCTTTCATCGTCAAATCGATTATACTAAAATCGCACATTAGAGAAAACCTATTGGCTCTCCAACTGGATAGCACCACAGGCCAGGGGTTCCACAAGATAGCCATACCAATGGCATTTGTTGCCATAATCCTAGCTCCCCTCCAGATTCTTTGTCCATGATTCTCCAATGTTTCAAAGGAGCATTTGGTTTCCTGCAAAAATAACACATCAGGACGCTCCTGCTTAACTTTCCTTATCAATGCCCTAATTTTCTTGGGATGAGTACACCCCCTAACATTCCAGGTTATTATCTTCATTGGGTAACTTTGGCAGATTTAGAGAAGGCTTCCTGGATCGTGGGGTACAACCCTGATTCCACAAGCTTCACACCTATTTTTGCAATGCGTTGTTTATTGGATTTTCTGCCTTTCTTTGATTCATTAGAAGAGGATTTCTGCTTGAACCCAGATTGGGAATTCACCCTAATACCCAATTTCTGAGATGCTTTGGACTTGATGATAGCTTCTTGGAGGAGTTCCAACTGTCTGCGGGAAACATAGCCCTTCCCCTTTTTATCACACTCCTTCTCAATTTCATCCAGATCCAAATCCCCCAGTTCAAGCTCCTCCTCACCATCATCCTCCATGGCTTCCGGAAACACCTCCAAAGAAGAGGACCGTGGTTGGGATATTGGTTCAACAGGGTGTTCCTCGATCTGAGCAGTCTTTTCTTTCGGCATTTTCTCTCCTTTATCATCCACTTCCTCCAAGATCTAAAATGGGTTATGGTTCGACGTTCCAGTATCACTCTTCCCTTTCCCTTTCCTCTGAGCGTCCCCAGATTTGCTTTTTCTTCTATTTTTAAGCTGGGTAAATCCATCCTTGTCCTTATTTCCCGCTGAATCATGGTTCGAAGGGGAAGCAGGTTGAGAGATCCGTGGACAATTTCTGCCAAAATGGCCATATTCATGGCAGGATCTGCATCTAAAGGGTAACTGTTCATAGTCAATCGGTTGGATCCACTCTTCATCTTCATAGTTCAACTTGATGGCCTTGGGTAATTCTTTGGAAAGATCCATATAAACACAGATCCGGGCACAAGCTATGTATCTCTGCTTCTTGGTCTGTTCAACGGCTTTAACAAATTCGCCCAAGGTATTGTCTATATCCTGCAGAATTTCCAGATCCCAGAATTCGCATGGCAGGGAGTAGGGTCTGATCCATACTGGTGCAATCTTTATATCCTCCATATCGGGGTTAAAACATTCTTTCCAGGGTCTGAGATACAAACCAACCGAGAAAAAGAAGTAGGGACCTCCTTGAAGAATTCTATCACGATCTTCCACATTGAAGAATATTATGGTGAAGAAACCCTTGGCCCCCAATTGTAGATCATATTGCCCTTTAGGGTTCCAGATCTGTTTGATCCAATTAACCAGATCTCTCTCCCTAGGCCAGATCCCAATGAATTTTCCAATCAGGGCCTTTTCCTTCCATTGTTCTACCTTGTCTCTTACCTTTTCTGCTCGTACCTTGATGGAAGGGATAGCTGAGGATTTGGGGAGACGACCACTAGGCCCCAGCCGCCTTTTAACCTCATTTTCTCTGCCTTTGGCGCTTATCGAACTTGGTTCCTTCCCATCCTCCGCATGATTTAAACCCTCAAGGGTCCTATCCGGAGGCGTACCTTCCACCACCGTCTGGGGAGCAGGCATGCCTGCAGCCTCGACTGACGCCCTGCACTGGACCGTACGAATCGCAGCGCAGAAACCCTATCTTCCGATCCGATCACGACCTCGTGTATCTACCCTACGACAGAATTGAATGCCAATGACAACAATATATGTTTTAATTTTTCATTCAACACTATGAATGCCAAACGTGCTTGGGATAGAATAAGTTTAAGCGCTCCTTACATGTTACATGCTATGTTATGGTTTGAGCAAAGAGAACTATCCAACTCTAGGAAATGTTTGTTCTCAATAGTTGATTAAGGACCCTGGATGCTTCTTCTCTATAGACCCCCCCCCTAGATCTCGTTATACATACTAACTCCATGGTATGATGGAGTAGAGGATGGGTTGTGAAGCATAAGTAAAATGTATGTAGACCAAGTAGAGAGGAGATGCATAGATGGTTGAATTTCTTGTTATATGGTTGAAGTTCTTGTTCTATTCCAGACCGGCCGATAAGGGCAACAAAATCAAATGGTAAAGTAGCACTGTCATTCTAAAAATCAATATCACAAAAACATATTTGTCCCAGTTCGTACAGTCGAACACAGGAGTGGGAACTGGGCATTCTAATAAAATTGCCAGCTTTCAGCATTGTCCTTCACCAGATGTTGTTGCATATTCTCAATCATATTAAAATTCGATAGCTAGTTGGGATTGTAAGTGTAGTAGCATCGGTGGTCTTCGTATTAATAAATACAAAGAATCTTAAACTGTGGACTAGAGGAAGGTGTCGATTCGACGACTGAGCAATTGGGGAAAATAGCTCATGCATTATAGTTTTAGATACAAAGTCTGGATTCTTGATCTGACTCATTAACTAGATGCATGGAGGTTGGAAGAGTGCGAACTTCCCCAAATCCCCAGGATTTTTGGTAAAGCTGGGGGGTAGAGTGCGCACACCTGTTTCCCGTAGGGATGCAACCGTGGCCAGTGGCAGCTGCACGATGAAGCACTCGGTTTCAGAGTGAAAACAATGGTCTTCCTTGTCCCCTCCATTTCAGGAAAGTTAAAGGGCAACTAAATTCTCAAAAGCTTCGATCAGGAAACAATGGAACATAGGGTAAGGCAAGGTTCACATGGAATCATATGCGTATACACAAAACATATGAATAAAGAAGCAATTGTTGTTGTTGCTACAGTTGGGAATTGATAAATGTTGTTCTAAATAGCCTCTGATGGAGATTTGTGACAAACCCACTCTCGGGTCCAGGCTTCAAATTTGAAGCCTTCAAGACCCATTTGAAGTAACAAAATTTCAGTCAAATAATAATATTGTGTTTGAACTTTGAAGTTACATAATTTTAATCAAATAACAAAATTTTTAAATAATTGATGGGATAATGAATGGATAAAATGATGTCCATACTTGTAAATTCATAGGATGTCAGCAATCCAGTCATCCTTGAAGTTGAGCTCCTCAAAGAAAACAAATTTCTTTATATATGTTTATGGCAGGCTGGCATTGGCAAGCTTCGCTCTACAAACTCTCCTAGAGGACTGGAGGAGATAGGGTAGGTGGAACTTGGAAGTAGCTCGACCATGGTGGAGTAGGAGTATAAGAAAAAACTTGTTTGTATTCCTGTAATATTATATATTGATGGTTGGAGCCATGGAAGCATGGAATTAGAGCATTGACTTGATATGACAAAGAAAACACAAGGTGGGACTCGGGAGCCGCAGGATTGACTTGATACAACAAAGAAAACATAGGGTGTGAGGCTGGGGGCCGTAGACGGTAGGATTAACTTGATACAACAGAGAAAAAACAGGGCCGTGGGTAGGGGCCACTAGTGGGAGCAGCAGCTTGCAACATTACAAGAAGTTTCTGGATTGTGGATTTTGTTCGAAATGCCAAATTCAGGGCACATTAACATAATATATTATACATTGAATACTCAATTAACTCACAGAGTCAGAATTCACGAAACTGCCAACAACACGTATGGGCTACCAACCATGTTTAATAAAGTTGTTGCTGCCATTAAATGTGTTAAACACGTAAGTGCTCGGTGCAAACACTGGAACTTATAAGTGTTCAAGCCATGGGCACAATGTTCCATGATCCATCGATGATCGAATATGGAGAGTAAGTTAGTCTCACTCCCAAGTCACCTAGCTATTCCCAATTTCTCAGTGAAAATTGTTGATGAGTGAAATTTGAAGCTACCCTTTTCTTGCAATTTTAAAAAGTGGTGGTTAATTTAATTATTGAAGGGCTTACCATGAAATTAATTTTTTTTTGCATGGTAAAATTTGAGATGGCCTTGAGATGGCCTTCTATGACTTGTAAAATGGCCGAGGGCCCTGAAGGCTTCAAATTTTAAGCCTGAAAGCGACATGCCTGTCGAATTGGTGACGTCGCTGTTCTAACCTGTGATATTTGTTCAAACCCACACTTCACTGTGAAGCTGCGCAGCGATTGGATGGCCTATGACGCCCACTTCCAAGGGATTTTGAGAGAGCCCACTGATTGCAGAGTTTTCGATAATTCAACTTATACTCAATTTATTTTTCGTTTAATCCTTAGTCGAAGGTTTCATTCTTGTAAACACACTGGCAAAAACCAGCGGAAGTGTAAGTAACGTAAGTGTAAACAACGACAGAAGCGCTGGACTCCGATACGCATCAACTGTAGCATCAAGATGCCAATAAATTCAACAAACTCCGAAGATTGCACCAAATCCATGCGTAAAGATTTGCACGACCCAACCCTAAAAATCTTAGCTGTGAGCCATTCCGTCGCCAGCTGTACTTATGTTTTGACACCGCCCGCATTGCCTTCAACCAGCGGTATATGCACACTGGTTTGGAGGCGAAAATTCCTGAGGCTACGCCCACCATTAAGAAACGCCTTCCGCGTAATAGCCATAGCCATCCTGGAAATTCTGTGTGCTTTTGGTTTTTCTTTACAGCGGTATTGAATGAAACTGCAGGAGGGGCAGGGGTTTTGACTAGACTCGGAGAGTGGACTCTAGAGCACCTCACGAATTCGGACACTTTTTTGTTTTGGTTGTATAAATTAAGAACCACCAATAAGGAAGTTTGATGATATGGGAGATTTCTGGCAGACATATGCAGTAGGATCGTACCCCAAGCAATGGCAAACATCCTTTCTTCGTCTTCTAATGCTAGCGATCAATGTCTTAGACGCTATTCTTCTACTTCGCCTCTCACCCTGGAGACCATTAATCGGAAGGTTGTCCTTTCTTCCTTATTTTGTCTGGATTTGATTCAGGGTCTGTTTTATTTGATGTGATTTTTAACTCTAATTAGTTTATTGGGTTCTTTTTAATTTGCAAAGGTGTAAGCGTACTGAAGTAATTTGACCCATGCCATTGTTTGTTAGAGTTTCTCGCACCCAAAGTTTTGATACCTTGTCTTTTATGTTTCTAGTTTATGTTATTTCCTGAAATCCCGGGAGCATTTTTTATGTTAATTATTTTATGGACTTGCCTAAAATCCCTGAGACTTCTCTTTTTGGGTTTTTAATTACTGCTTTTGCTGTGGAATTTCTGCTTATAGTAACTTCCAGCGGTCCTTAGGTTAAGCAGCAGCCTTAAAGTAACTGGTACGCAGTACCGGATAGGGTTGCCGGTGGAAGTACAGTGAAGGAACGAAACTACCTTTTTCTTCTTGGAGTTTAAGGCTAAACTGCCTCTGGTTAGTTGACTACACCTAGGTTGATACCGACAGTTAGACTGTTAGGTACAGGTGACCAGGATAGTCTGGCAGGAGCTGCAGTCTGCCAGGGAATGTTTCACGGCAAGGTTATCATTCACAATGTTTCAATGCAAAGCTGTCATTCACAGAACAGGTTTCATATGATTTATTAATGATAGGATCTTTATGCTGCCCTTGCAGGTGGAACCGGGAAAATTGAAACAATTCTATATTTTTCCTTGAAAACAAAACAAAACAGCAAGAGCAACATTTCCCGAGTCCAGAGCCCACGGAGCGGTCACATCAGATCCCATCACTTGCCCACATAAGCAGGGAGGGCTAGCATATCTATCCTCTTTCCATCTGAAAGAGAATCTATATCCTTCCCATGACCATATGGCAGAAATCCTAATAGTCAAATCTGCTGTGAAGTTAGAAATCTCTACCAGGTTGATACAGGTCCTCGCATCATGAAAAGTTGCATGGCAGCGATGAATCCTTAAAATGAAAAAGCCATTTAACCTGATCACATGCTTCATGCTCCTTGTAGCCTGCCGTGTCATCCACTTGTCTACCATCATGAATCCTTTCCTATGTATTGGAGCAAAATTGAACTCTGTATTCCCGAAACATCCCGTCAACTCTGAAGCCCCAGATGTGCTTGATTATAAATTTATATATGTCTTGCGACCAACTACACGGCATCCATATGTAAACCCAAAACGACAAGCTTGATCCTTGACTCTGGTTTCATGAGAGAGCGAACAGAGAGGACCTGTATCTTAAAAGAAGAATATGGCTGCCAAACACCTTGGTACCTCCCAATCCATAGTAGTCCTTTATCATGGACATTCCATTGATACGATCTGTAATTGGTTTAGTTGGCATGAACTTCAGAGTTCCTTTGCTCAATAATCTGTAAATGTCTTCTCACAAGACCACTTCCAGTCAGTGTTATAAGAACTGGTCTGGTTCTGGCAAAACCGGCTGGACCGACCGGTTCAGGGAACCAGCCAGTCCGAACTGCCACCTTGAACGGGAAATGGCTGGTTCCGTACAGGAACCGGCTTTTTTTCACCCGACCGTTTGGTTCTGTACTGCATCGTGCGTGCAGTTGTGGCTCTGGGCTCTAAAAACTCAATTTAAAAAAAAACCAAAAAAGGCCTACACTAATAGCAAAAAATCTAACCTTAGTAATCATCAGTAACATTAAGTAAAAGTAACATTCTCCTTATTTTTCATTTTCTACCATTAATTGCTTCAGGATGTTTGAGAGTGGTCCCAACCTCATCGGACTTCATATGCAAAAAGTAGGATTTTAGATCCCAGTCAGAATTCAACAGACTTAACAATGTTCAGGGCCTTAGGAGTGCAACATTTCCACTGGATTCTATCATGTATGAGGGTAAGGGATTGTCATTTAATCAAGTGCATCAACCCCTCTATGTACGTCGATGTTGGTGGTGCTGATTGTTTAACTCCTTTGTCCTGACCTTAATAAAAAATGTACCCTTCACTCGAGCAAAATTACTTATTAGGCATGTGAAGTTTTTTCTACCTTTTTTTAATGCTTGGATTAGGAGGTTTCATCAAAATTGTAGGGTGTCACTGTCTACTATGCACAATTAGAGTCTAGACTAGTTGTACCATATGATCAGATTGTAGAATCTAGACTATAGTTATTGATTAGTACTATGCTTATTTTTGGACTCTAGGGGCCATTTAGAGCCTCTTTGTTGTTGTATTTGGGTTCAGAGATGAATTGCACTCGGTGCTATTTTGGCTATATGCACCCATACATGCTATATACATGAGAAACTTTGCATATTTGTTTATAATGGTTTGGATTCATATGGATGCACATGATTATATATGTTTTTTTAGAAAATTTGAATATTTTATGTAGTTTTTGGTCGACTGGTTTTTTGGTCCGGTTTTTTTCCGGTTCTGGTCCGATTCAGATTTTTGGGCTCTGCCGGTTCGGTCCTGATAACACTGCTTCCAGTTCTTCCAGATAGGTACAAAAGAATCCAGACTTCAGTTTAAACAAACAATCATTTTGAATCATTTGACATAATTTTGTAAAAACAAGATGATTGGTTGCTTGTATTTTTTGAGAGAGATTACAGTCTCGTCAAGATAATCACTGACCTATATCTTTATGCAACAAATCACCATACTCATGAAAATATTTCATTGCCAGTTGTTATCCTGCATAAGTGGAAAGTAATCAACTGTCCTCTATCTTGAAAATGTCTAGATTGAATGTGTAAATCAAATACCAACCTTGGTGATAATCCAAATACTCCCAATACAACTGTTGTTTATTTAATTATATCTTTAGTTTTTTGTTTAGCAAATCATTCAGAGTCACAAATGTAGTTGTATCTACTGTGTTATATGGTCGTTTTCTCCATCCTCGTCAATTCCTCTGATCTAGATCGTGATCATTGTTTCTATTTTAATGTTTCCCATTATTTCAATATGTTATGGACCTTTTTAATTATAACAATATTTGGTTAGGGAACAATCCGCTGTGACTACATGAATATATCAGTTCTTATACCATCAGTCAGTTTCTAATCAGTGCTGTTATCAGATCAAGTCTTTTTTATAAAGCATCTCATGTTTTGTATGTTATCTGTGGAGAACAGTTGCTAAAGAATAATGCTGTTATAAATTGTCTCATGCTTGCTGCATGTCAGGGCAATACAAGAGTGCATGTTCTTTATTGTCAACTATGTTTTGTTGCTTAAGCTGCATGTTATGATTATCTATCCTCATGGGGTTCTGGATGTGGTCTGTTTTCTGATTTCACCCTGGAGATTATGTGAATTATTCAATGAGTCAGATTTCCCTTGGATATTATGTGATTCCTTCACCGAATCCTTATATTGCCGATGCTCATCTTCTTTTCTAGTTGAGGATTTTGTCTTGGTTGGATTCTGGGCCCATGTTTTATTTGACATTCAATTTTTTGGGTTTCCAATAGAGGTTTCTGTGGAAGTGGCCCCAAATGAAAAGAATTGTTTCTATGGAATTTGAAGTAAGTACAAGAATTTATTATGAATAAAAAATGGACAATTATTTTTCCTGCTGATGATCAGGACTTGATATTATATTCTTGGAGAGTGTAATCATTTCCTCTTTATAATGAATAATCAAACAAACTGCGGCTTCACTTTAAATTACCTTCTTGTCATGTTCTATCATGAAGCGCAAGGGCTTATCTGTATTGCCACGCAGGCAAGTTGAAAATGTCTCCTCCGCTATTGTGTTTGAGACTGAGATTCTAAATCAATTATGCTACTTATTAGGTGAGAATAAATCCAAGTGACAGTGATCAATATAATAGAATCAAATCTTTTAAAATTAATTATGCTACTTATTGGCTGACAATAAATCCAAGCAACCATGTCGAGGCTGACAATAAATCCAAGCAACCATGTCGATATAATAGAATAAAATCTTTGCTAAATGGCTAGAACATTCTGTATCTGGTATGCTTTTATTATAGTATTTTTATCTGGTCTAGTTTCAATGGTAAACAGTGTTGATGCATGATTAGAAAAACATAGGTTTTGTTTTTCTTTTGTTAGCAGAGAATGGATGCCCTATATAACAGCATCTGAGAGAGTTGCTACTCTGTAATTAACAATAATGTGGTCAGCACCTTAAATTGTTGATAAATCTCAAATCTATATTTTTTCTTGTTCATTTGAGGACTTGGGTATTCATGTGTTTTGATATACTAAAATAAAAGAGGGATAAACTTGAAGTCATCAGCTTCTATATTGTTGGTACTGACATTTCAAAATTAGCATGGAGTTAACATGGACTATTGTTCATTTTTGAAGTTTGTAACCCTAGAGTTTTAAGATGATACATATTTAATATTTTTAGCAATAACATTAGGTTCATTTAGGTGTTGTGACAAAGTCTTTGCTGTTTGCTACAGGTTTTAAAATGTGAATATGCAGTGAGTGGAGCAATTGTTGCACATGCCCAGGTATTTTCTTATATCTTCACTTCTGATTTTCCATTTTATTGATTTCACTTTTTTTGTCAGTTAGTGTCATCTTTTCCATTGTTCACGATATCTAAATAAACCTTGCTCTAATAATTACCCTCTTGATTATTATAATATAATTATTGTGCTTAAATCAGGATACAGTAAGATGAGACATAGCATACTATAGCCTCTAACCTCTTGAAATATTTTCACTTTAAAAGATATTTTGGTATGTGCTGTTCATAGTCTTACCATTCCTTGTTCATTGGACTAGTGAGGAATGAAATTTGTCTCATCTATACTACCAAATTGTCCTTTGAATCTTTTCTTTTTATTGATTTCCTAGCCTTGACGTCAGCATGGACAAAATATTTCTCCTAATTAAATCTATGTGGATTCTGTCTTTGAGAGCTCAAATGGAGATTCATGGCATAGTTCATGTTCATGAACTCATTATTGTGTTTATCTTATTGGAATTGTAGTTACAAGGTATGTGAATTTTGCAAAATGGAATGCAACTATTTGTGGACCTTGAGGCTTGATCCTCCATTTATTGGGAATTTGGGATGTACCAAATAGCCAAAATATTGTTGTTGGTAAAATCAATGACAATTAGACTTTTGTTTTGAAAAACCAATCTCAACCTTTTTAGTTATAAAAAACTAAATCTGACAATTTTCCAAGTCCCAAAATTAGAACACAAGTCTGTATGTGCATTTTACACAATAGTCGTTTTCCATAGTTTTTTCTTTGTAGATCAACGTTTGAACCAAATTCTTAAGTCTGGCTGTGGCATTCAATATTTAAGGTTTTTCACATTATAGCAGAAAACTTACATTTTTAAAGTTTTATGCTATCGTTGATTATAATTAGCATGGTGACTCAACTAGATTGTAGAGTTAAGGGCAGAAGACATCTTTATAATGCCGTAGTGATTTGAGGTGTCATCTTCAAACCATTGTTTAGGAAACACTACAAGAACTCAACTGTTGAGGTTTATAAGGGTTAATAGAACAATTGTTGGAATCAAATCTCACCCAAATTCTGAAATACTAAAATAGCCTCCTCACAAATGTGCTAGAGAGAGATAGGTTTGGGCACGAGAGAGAGAGAGAGAGAGAGAGAGAGAGAGAGCGCAAAAGCCAAGCACAAGTGCTGAAAACAGAAATACAAAAGTGCATTCAAGATAAAAATTTCAAAATTAAGGGACCTTAGGCTGATAACACTTGGTATTTCATATCAAGAAGATCAAAAGATGAGATGATGCTTACATACAACTCGTTACTCAAGTAAGGGGTCTCTTCAAGAGGGGGAGGCATCCCTTCAAGAGGGAGTTATGGGCCTACAAAACAAGGGCACACAGCCCGACAGGTTTAAGGGGTTGCATTTTCCTTTATCCCTGCATAGGTAGTTGTTGAAGGTTTAAAGTAGAGGGAGGGGCAGGTTTGGCGACACTGCAGGGAGGAATAGGAAGGGAGGATTGGAGAGAAGAGGAATAATGGCTAAAGGGGAAAGGTAAGGAGTCAGACATAGTGGGGGCAGAGTTTTAGGTGGGGAGGCTGCATGAAAGGGAGGAGCATTAGAGTTGATCGAAGGGAACAGGAGTCAGCAGGTGTCAGGTTGAGAGATCATGAAGTCACAGGGGTGTGGGGGCTCTAAGGATGGCTACAACTTTGCCATGGACGCCAATAGATTGTTGAGAGGGGATGAGGTCTCTTCACAATACCATGTAGGTAGATCTAGACATGAGCAACACCAGAACATGGGTAGATCGAGGGTAGGATGTTGGTGGGTCGAAAGGACAAATTGTTAGTCTCTCATTGAAGTGCATTTTTTTATGTGGCAAAGTAAGATATCATTCCAGCTCTATTGTCTGTCTAAGAGAAGAATAAAATCCATGTACAAATATTGTTTTTTTCATCCAAAATGATGCAAATGGGGAGGTTAGGGTTGAAAAACCTTATTTATGTAGTTGACTTAGATGTGGAACCCACCTAGTAAGAAGAGATGTCACTTTTTGTGACTTTTACAGGGGATTCTCAGATGTTGCCTAGACGTCCTTGTTTGCTAAGGATGACTTGGGGATGTGCAAATGGCATCGTTGATGTTTCCGGGATGCGTACTTTTGTCCTCTGAAAAGAAAGGAAAGAAACATGTACCCCACCTTGGGGATGCATCCCTGCAAAACATTGAGATTATTATTATATATTCATAGGGGAATAACTTATTGGAGACATTTCTTGGGCCTTTAGGCACATGTTTCCCCATTGAGATGCTTCTTCCTAAAGCAAACTAGAACTTTTAGACTCTTGAGAAAAATTTCATATTATACATTTAAACTTTAAAGTGCAGAAAAACCTCTAAGATAGTCATGAAAACATTTGTGACTTGATAAGTGGGAGTTGCTTTGCTAGTAGAATGCTTGTTTATTTTGATGGGGATACTAATCCTTGGAAACATGGATTTTAACTTTGGAACATTCAATAATAAGTGAAGGAAGTGTGGATGCCTTTTCTCTCTCGAAAATGGATACTCCTATGATCTTATTGATTAAAAAAATCACCCACATACAAATTCATAAGCTTTCATTGACTACAGTGATGAAATGGGGCAATCACCCATTGGAAAAAAGTCATGGTTACCTCATTGCTAATATGCTAAACAAAATTTACCTATCACATGTGACATTCACAACAAAACAACAAAATGGTGTTATCTTTTGGGGTTACTTTTAAAGTGTTTGCACCATGCTTGAGGGTGCTTCATGGGATGTGGGGTGCATGGTGTGGTGACTACCCTTGGTTGTACCATGATGGACATACACATTGGATATAGCTTTCTCATGGATTGCCATACCTTGACTTGATGCTTATGTGGCACACTTAGGAGATTGGAGACCTATGTGGCTTAGTGATATTCGTCACGAGGCACACACATAGATGTCTTGTTTGCTTGTTGGGAGGATGACCCTTTTGGAGGAGGAGTGTTGGGCATCTAGGAGGAGGGCATTAAACCCTAGGTAGCATGGGAACATTTGGCTGCATGCATGGAGACTTGTGCTTGGCTTGAGGGCACTTGTGTTGAAGAATGTTCATGTAGCTGTGGTGGATTGGACTTACACATGGCTTGGGAGGGAGTGTTAAGAGCATTGGAGGCCTTTGGAGGAGGAGTGTTGGACACTTCTTGTGGAGCACTCACCTTTGGACCCTTGCATGATGGACAACCTTGGAGCTTGAAATGTGTCGCTTAGAGTTGGAGTGCTTCACATGTGGACCTATCTCGTGATTAATTAGGTTTCTTGGTTGTGGACATTAGCCACTTTGTTATTGTGGGCCTCCCTCGCATTTCATATAAATAAAGGGAGGAGAGATTCTTCTCATTCATCATGTTGATCACATACTTGTATTGGACATGTTAGTGTGAGAGCTATAAAGAACTTTTCTCTTTCTTATGTACCCTTCGGCATTGTATTTTTCTCTCTTTGTTGTGAGTGCTAGCGTTCTTGAGTTGATGCAAGGAAGTATTTAGGCTTAGGGTTTTCCTTGAGAAGAAAAGGAAATCTAGGGTTTGGGAGAAACCCTAGAGGAGCAAAAGGAGCCCTTGTTCATGTAGTTCTTGTGAGATATGAAGACTAGGGTTTTGTGGCATTTGGAATCTTAGTACTACTTGAAGTGCTTGATGTGGAGAAGATAGTGGGAGACTATCTTATTTTTCCTCGTACACTTGTGTGATGCAAGCGTAGTTGCCATAAAGGACTTGCCATTGTGTACACTTGCTTGTGGATCTTTGGTGGAACAACCAACTTTGGTTCAGAGTGATTCCTTGCTAGGAGTTGGTGGTCATTGCTTGCTATTTATGGTGGATGCCCTAGCTAGGGTTTGGAGAACATGACTTGTACTAGCTTGTGTTAAGCTGTTGGTATGTAGTTGTATATGTAGTTGTAACTTCATCTCATGTATAAATGAATCATGCTTCCCTATCCAAACTTTGTGTACTCGGAGATTTGGCTTTCAAGTCACCTGACACGGGGACACGGGACACGTAGGACACGAAAATACGAGAGTCCGACACGGACACGGTGACCCCCGGAATCAGGACACACGTTTTATATACATATATATATTTTTTTAAAATATATTAATATTTAAAAATATAGACATATAGATCCAAAAATCTTTAGAAACTAGAACATTTACAATTTACAAATATGAAATATTCAATAGAAATTAGAATAAAAACACATTAATGATTAGTAGATTACACATTGTCATTCACAAATCACGATTCAGTATTCATGAATCACAACACATTTCACATTTGTCATTCACAAATCACAATGAATTATGAGACACATAGATGCATGTCGGAACCATATTTCTCATTAAGTCATCAAAATCAAAATGTATACATTTATGTCAGAATGCCACTGGGCATTGGCAAATGCCAAATAGACTAATAGTAAATACAAAAACGGGTGGATCAAGATGGGAGAATCCCATATGTTAGTAGTCCTCCTCCATGCCTGAATCAACATACTCATCACTGCCACTGCCACTGCCCTGATCCTCATCCTCCTCATCCTCCTCCCCCTCCTCCTCCTCTCTGCCCATCTGACGACCTGCATCTGCTGCTGTGGAGGATGACCCCTCTATACGATCACTATCATCAAAAGTGACCGGCTCTAGCACTGGATCATTAAGATCCATGTTGGCTAATGCCAACTCAGTACTGCTGTCCAAACCCATATCATCAGGAAAGACATCCCACATCTTTGTCTTTCCCTTCACCCACTCCTCCCTCTTCCTGTAAATAAGACGAAGGTTGGAGTGCACATACACCATCGACTCTGCCCTGGACTGCTCAAGCCTGCTCTTCTTCACACTGTACAAGTTCCCATATATGCTCCAATTCCTCTTACAACAAGAGGATGATGTAACTTGAGAGATGACCCTGAAGGCTAACTTTTGTAGAATAGGGGATGTTGCCCCATGAGTTGCCCACCAAGCATAGGGTTTCTTACCCTCCCTATCTCTAAGCACATCATAGCCTCCAAATCTCCCAGTTCCAGTGAAAAAATCTACAAAGCCATCCTCCACCTCCTCAAGCATGTCTCTATCCTGAAATAGCCGTCTAAGTGCTATCTTCCTCCCATTTGTAATCTTTGCATCCATGTGAGGAGGGACTCTGTGTGAGGCCCCCGATCCACCAATGAACCACTCCTGAGTGTAGAACTTGGGGTTCAAGGAGTGGGCCAAGCAATGCAAAGGTGTGCAATTCTTATCCCACCTGGAGATAAGAATATCCCGAATAATGGTCCATAAGTTCTCTGCCGATGTCCGATACTCGGGACACTCATTCTCCATGACAATGGACCTCATGGACTCAATCATGGAATCCCACCCCTCATAAACCTCTACCAGGATGGGTTGGTCGGTGTCTGCAAACCGCAACAAAGAAATGATTAGCTCCATGATCTTAATGCTAAGATCCACTGTGTCCCACCAACCATCATTTAACACCATGTCCTTCACCTTTTGTGAAGCAGCTTGATCCGTCTTTCTCCAAAAAGCCCAAAACTTTGAAATCACCATGGACCCAAGAGCGGTTTTGACCTCCCTCAACCTCTTGAGCATGATGAATGAGGAAGCAAACCGAGTATCTGCAATCTTCAGCAATGAAAGTTGTGTGTACTGTTTGTAGATGGTGAGGGCATTTGTGTGGTTTTGTACAAAGTTACAGATATGGCGTGCATCCTCAATAAGGTTGTCAATCCATGCCACATCCGAAGCAATGGCTTTCAGTGCTAAATTCAAGGAATGGACAATGCAAGGTGTCCCAAAAACCTGTAAGAGCAATAAAAGCATGTATCAATGACTCTACAACACTAACATTGCAATGACCAAATTCAAACAATGAGCAAATTAGAAATGAAAGGTGTCCAAAATGAATATACCTGTGGATATTAAGCTTCCACAATCATGCCAGTAGCCTTGCAAACAGGTGCATTGTCCGTGATGATTTGTACACACGACTCAACACCTACTTCTTCAATGGTTTTGATGAATAAATCACCCATAAATTGTGCATCCTTGTATTGCCCAAGAGCATCCACCGCTTTCAAGAACAACGCTCCATTTTGGGAAGATACCATGAAATTGATAAGTGGATGGCATGCGGGATCTGTCCATCCATCAGAAACAATACTCACACCGCATGAGGGCCATGTTGTTCTAATTGGCTGAAGGATTTTATCTACCTCCTTCTTTGCTTTAACCAACAATGTGGTTCTAAGCTTCTCTGAACCAGGAGGCACATAACCATTTGGAGCTCATTCCAAGATAGTTTTAACCGTCTCAAAATACAATGGTGACCGTGCAACATTGAATGAGATGAAGTTGAGGTAGAAGAAAAATGCAATGGTAAGGTCTACCTCTTCTCGCGCCTCTTGTTGGAAAATCCTGTCCATTGGACCACCTGTAGATTGCCACTTTCTTGTTTGATAAGTATCCCCATGCCCACGCCCATGACTGCTAGGTGGAAATGGAGGGTTGGTGCTAGAGGACTTCCTCAAAAATGGAAGAGGATCATCCTCTTTTTTCTTGCTTGCTGTTTTCGCCTTCCCTAAGCCAACAAGATCCTCTCTTTCCATATCTCTCCTTTGGTTAACACTCATCGCTTTGCATGAAGAAATCCCACAAGAAGGAAGGGCCAACAAATGGCCCTTAACCCGGAAATATGTGCTCATGAACTCATGCTTGCAAAAATTGTATCTCCAAGACACATTGCCTCCCCAACCAAGCTTTGCCCCAGGCCCATCTTTCCTTGTCACATACTTCCACAAAGGGTATTTTTTTTCTGGGGCTTGTTGTCTTGCTAAAACAGGGTTAAATGGAGCCATAGAATGAGCTCCACTAGCAGCCGATGGAGCACTTGACAAAGGAGGAGAACCGCTTGTGCTTGGTGGAATACGAGGGGAGGCCCTAGATGGTGCATTTCTCCCTCTCCTTTGTCCCCTACCTCCTGCCCTAGCTGATTGAGACATTCCTTTTCTTGTGTGATGGTTGAGCTTGCAATCCTCTCCACAAATCCACCGGAATGCACTTGGAATCGCTTGGAAACAATGGATAGCCTTCAAATCTCCTTCAAATCTCCTTCACCTACACATACAACTCACTCTCAACCAAATGCTTCCTTGCAAATGACAAAAAGAAAGCAAAAATTTTGTTTTAAAGCTAGCCCGGACGCCTTTTTCCGCGCTTCATGTGTCCTGTTTTCTGTGTTCATGTCCGACAGTTGGGGCACGCTGGAAGTTCGTGTCTGATTCGTTTTTGAAATCGTGTCCCGAATTCGGATTCGAAGGAAAGTCGAATCGGACACGAATTCATATCGAATCGTGTCCGATTCGACTGATTCGGGACACGGGGAGGGTTTCCAACGAATCCGGTTTCTTAGGACTTCTCATGGTGATTGAGTAGTTTGTAGTGTTGGATATGCATGCCGATTTGCCAAAACAAGTGTGCAGATTCTGTTAAGTGATTTGACAAATATATAGAAGCTAAGTGGGCAGATTTATGATGAATAAGTAATTTTCAGATCTATAGTGTTGGGAAGTGTGCCCTAATATTTCCCTCGAAGTACAATTGTTTGGTGTTTATTTTCCTGGGCTGCCTTGTTCAATTGGTTGGACAAAAGTGAAATATATACTGCTGTGATTTATATTTCAGATTCAGCCCTAAGGATGAAAGTTCACAGGAAATAGATTTGGCAAACCTCAAGGTTGAAATGGAATTTCTGACTTTGCATTAAAAACCTAATTTTCGGGAAATTCCACTAAAGGCAGGGGTTGAGCCTAGGAACCAAAGTCAAAGTGATGTAGTACAAATTTATACCTTAGAGGGTAGACAATAGTCTTGAAATAAATAGATAATAATTTTTAATCCCTCTTGGTGCTTAATAGATCTGGGGCTAAGATGGATCGATGCTAGTTTATCTGATTCTAAGTATTTTATGTACCTGCTCACATGGAATACTACAGTGTGAAAGTCATTTCAAAATTCAGATAGCTCGTTGTTATGGTCAGTTATTTCCATCTCTCTGATTTACTTTCCACTTTATTCGGCATGCTTTATAATTCTGTTTGACATCCTTTTTACTTTGTCTGATATTTATCCTAGTTATATGGCTGATAAGATCCTCTCACCTTATTAGTGGGTAAGAAGTCTATAGAGTATTTTTGTAAAGAAGATAATTGAGTTTTACATGGGTACACATGAATACGTGCTTTAACTCCTATTTCCAAAAGGAGCAGCTTCAACCTAAATATCACTGGACAGTATATACTATATAGTTAATAAATGTTTTGTAAGAATACAATGATTCTGTAAAACAAATTACACACACTATAGCAGAGTTACTACGTCAAAAGGTTATGTAATTCTTTTTCTTCAATTTTCCTATTTGCTTAAAGTTCCTTCTTTGATATGCTGATAATATCTAGGCTAATAACAGTGGGTAAATTGGCATTATTCATGTAAATAGAAGATTGCTAACCTGTTTTATCTTATAATTTTTCAGTTTTCTGATTTCCTTGTTTTATTTTGGCAGAGGCTACAAGAGGAATTGAAAACAAAGCAATCTTCTCTTCCTTTTGGTGAGGTTTGTCATTCTCATCGTTTAGATTCTCAAAAAACTACTTTACCCATGCAGTTTGAACTTTTTGGACCCAGAAAAAAGGTCCTGCTTCAAATTCTTAAAATAGAAAATAAAATTGGGTGGTTCATCTCCTTTGTTTATTGCTCCAGTAGACTAGCTACTTCGCTATGAGTGAACCCTGAATCTTGCAATCTAAATTTTTCCTTTTCACTGCTCCCACTAAAATTCAAGTAACCTCTCTCTGTTTTTTCTGAAGTCTATCTAATAGTTTGCTTTGGCTATCCAAGTACAATGCTGATCCATTTGTGCTACTATTTTTACATATTAAGTCTCCATAGCAGAGAAGTCATATTTTTCTGGCAGCAGGTATCTGTCTGATTTATGTGAAGAAGTTAGTTATCACTCATTTCATTAAATTGTGGATATATGTACGTCTAATCAACTAATATTGTTGATGCCAATTGGTTAAAGTATCATCTTATTATGCTTATTTCAAAACAGTGAATTTCTTGTTGCAACTCAATCAAGATTTTGTCTTTGCAGATTATTTACTGCAATATTGGAAATCCACAATCCCTAGGTCAACAGCCTGTAACATTCTTCCATGAGGTTTGTCACTTTGTCTATCCTTATCTTTGATGTATTTGTTGATTGATATGATTTCTGGAAAATGTACTTTAAAGTTTTGATTGATTCCTTTTTGTTATTGTCTTTAAAGGTGCTAGCTTTATGTGACCATCCAGCTCTTTTGGACAAAGATGAAACGCATGGCCTCTTTAGGTATTCCAAGTTAAATGCACACTATTAATTTATTAACTGAATTTTAAAAGATCCACTTCAGTATGGTTGAATGTTATATCCTAGAAGTACAATTTTTTTCTTCAAACATGTGTTTCCTTGCTGTGAAGATTCTGACCATTCTTGTGATAGTTCTGATTCCATATCAAGGGCACGGGAAATCCTAGATGGCATTCCAGGAAGAACTACTGGAGCTTACAGTCACGGTCAGGTATAACTATGCATTCAAAGTAGTAGGTTTTTCTTTCCATCTTTTATATAATTTCTGTAAAAAGCTTAAGTTGCACTGTACTATAAATGTACTAAGGCAATGTCAAAAGGACCTCCTATGAAAATTTTATAATTTGTCCAAGAATGGATGAGGTTTATGATTGTAGGATCCTAACAATCTTTCTATTCTTGAATCCGCAGTTTGGCTTCCCATGCCTTCCATATTTTATATAAATGGAGTATAAGTTGATAAGCTATGTCTATATGTATAAACATTTATCTCAATTCTTAATATAAGATGTGTTTGGAGGAATAAAATGTACTGGGGACTTTGTTGGATTTCAGTTTCTGATTTAGATCACTTCCATGCAATGTTATCAAAACCGGACCGGTGATTGAACTGACAGAGCCCAAAATGTGAATGGGACCGCAACTCGAAAAAATCCAGTCGACCAAAAAATACATAAACTATTCATATTTTGTAAAAAACATATATATTCATGTGCATACATATGAATCCAAACCATGAATACATAGATATGCATAGTTTTTCATATATATAGCAAGTATGGGCGCAAATAACCAAAATAGCACAAAGTGCAATACATCTCTGAAGTTCTGAACCAAAATACATCAATAAAGAGGCTCTAAGTGGCCCCTAGAGTCCAAAAAATAAGTAGACTACGGACTGACCGGCCGGTTCCAAACGGAACCGGTCAAAACCGGCCGGTTCAGCCGGTTTTGGCCGGGGTTCACAGCTGGTCCAAATCAGTTTTGCAGGTTTTCCGGTTCGTACGGAACTGGCCGGTTCACAACCGGTCCAAATAAGTTTTGCAGGTTTTCTGGTTCAGGCACCTAACCGGACCGGTTGGGCCTGTGAACCAGTCGGACCGGTCGGTTTTACCGGTTCCGGTCCGATTCCGATAACACTGCTTCCATGTTCCAACCATGCCACAGACTATTAGCATTGATTCTGCATCTATGCCATGAGTAATATATGTTTCTGTGATCATTTTCTTTAAAGTGTTGCCTACTTGTTTTCAATAATTCTCCTTGATATAGATGCCATTTTACTAGTTGATATTAAATTTTAATTTATATGCCTTCATCTTTGATTGAAGGGGTAATAGTTGGGTTGCTATGTTTTTTGTTAACAATAATGGGTATATTTGCATTAAAAAGCACTGTGGAGTGTGGACTAACCAGTCAGCATTGCAATACAAGAATGAAAATTGCAGACCAAAGCTGGCCAGACTTCCAAGTTTGGCAATAAAAGAGCTAACTCCACTGATCTACCCTACCATATACTGCTAGCCATATTGATATGGCTACTATATTGCCTTACAAACTATCCCAACAGAATAAAAAATTAGCAATACATTCACTACAGAGAAGATATTTAAAAAGATGGCCCATGAAGAACCTCTTCCTGTATTTGAAAGTTGTCATTTGTGTATCCTTGAAGTCTTCTAATCCAGAAAATGGAACCAAGCATGTAGCCTGAGCAGCTTCATCTGAAACCCTTTCTTCCTTTATGGCTTTAACCCTAGGCCAATCCAAATTTCTGGCTACAAGTTGGAAGGAATACAGAGTGGCAGTCCTCTGTGTTAGTTTTTATACAATTATAGCAGTATAATTTAATTGCAGAGAAACAATAGGATCACTAAAAGAATAACCAAGCACAGAAACAATGAACACAAGAAGTTTATCCCGGGAAAACCAATAGGGAGAAAACCCAGCAACCTTCGTATAGAGATAATCAGTCCCGAGAACAGAGTACAGATACAAGAGAGAGAAATATAAAATTTCTCCAAGTGAAAACCCAAAAATCACTTCTCTAGCTGCAGATGCGAACTTCTCTCTCCTCTAGTGCGAACTTGCTTGAGTTGAGTGAGTGATCAAATGAGAGGTTCGACCTCTTTATTTATACACATCAAAAAGCGACTTTTTCTCTTACTGGGCCAACCTGACTAGGCCAGTTCTGCCCATATTTTGGGGCAGACTGCCTGCTGTTTTGGGGCAGTTTACCCATTGGGACGGCTTGTCTAACTGACAGGGCCGACTTGTCTTGGGGGAAGATAAAATAACATTTAATAATTATTTTCTTTGTGTATTTTCACCCCAAGGTTTACATTGATTCTTTCAATGGTTTTACATGATCAGTTACATCAATATCTTCTCTCGTAGGAGGTACAACAATAATATAAAATACAATAAGAATAGCTTCGGAAGTTGCACAATTTCCAACACTCTGAATGTTCAAAGAAATCTCAATTCCATCTACCCTGGCCGCCATCAAATCCACTTTCTCCTCCAGTACATGGTGCTTATGCTCCCGGGCATGCATATATTCCTTCAACTGGGATTCCAATTTCCAGTGCATGTATGTGCCTTGATTGTTCTTGAGATTCCACCAGGAGATCTTCCTTCCACATTTGGTGGCACTTTCTCCATTGTAGGGTTTACTTTACCACCTCATGATATGCCTTAGACAAACCTTTTCAAATGCCCTCATCTGCTTGCGGAGATCTCCCAAATCATAGATTGCTCACCTATGATTGCAGCACTGAGCCATACCTGCCTCAGAGCAACCGAACACGCACAGCAGTGACATGCCAACCTCCCACACTTTGAACTTGCACAAAAGAGACGGAGACAGATATTGAAGCTTCCAGGCACAAGAAGTCCCACACCAAGCTGAGAAGGAACACATCAAACACCATTTAATATCACACGCTGTCACTATGAAATATAACAAAGGTGGTGGGAGATGAAACCATAACTTGCTGTCCTGTATTCCATACAAGTTAGTCCTTGTCCTTAATTAATGCAGATTAAATTAAGGTAGGGGAATGGGGACTGATGCCCCTCCTTTGCACTAAAATACCCTTTGTCCAAGTGAGTTCTTGAGTTGGCTAGGATATTAGCCTTTTGGTTGAGCGCTCGCAAAATGTGAAAGTAGTTTATGGAATCAAATTGCTGAGCTAAGCCCTGAATTACTTGATGGTACGATTTGATTTTTTAGCCTAGGGAGATGAGTTCCTGAGGATAAATTAAATAATAGTAGAAGAATCTCCAATTATTGTAACTTGGCCGAGTCAAATTTCCAAGGATCTTCATTGTTGCTACCTGGATGCACAACTGGGGAAAATGCGGCATAAATCTTCAAGCCGCTCGGTGTGGCCTTGGGGGCAAGTCAGAGTTAAGAGCTATCACTTGAAACTTAACTCCTCCATCTAGGCTTACTCCTAACGAAGCCAAGGGGGGTGGACCCTAAAAAAATAAAAATCTAAGGTGTTTACTCTATGAAAAGAGAAAAACAACTAATCTAGGAGTTAATTAAATGAAATTTTTTTTTCTCCAACTAAGACAACAATAGAAATTTAAAGTTCAACAGCATAAGACATCCATCATCATCATTTTGCATACATAAATTGAACAAGATAAACAATCAACAAGACCAATGCCCAATATAAAGATGCATAAAATTGAAAGGTGCCTTGGAGGGCTATGGAGTGCTTTGCTGTGTCAAATGAGTATCGCAAGTGTCTCCGTTGGTAAATTTTATTATCAAGGTGATGGTAATTAGTGGGTGTTTTCTTGTTTGGCCCACTAAAACTTACTTTCTCAAACTGAGCGCATAAGCAACTTTACCAAGTGTCCCAACGAGGAGAGGACGAACCTCATTAATGAGTATCCCCCTGACTCTGTGGTAGTCACTCTCTGCGACCTCCCTAGTTTTCAAAAGTTAGTTTATGTGGATTTTCCTATTAATCAAATGCTTACCTCCCTTTCTGGTTGACCAACTGATCGGACTGTGTTGCAGCGGTTCAGAGCATACGGGAAGATAAGCGTTGGTTTTTTTTAGACAAAAATTTAGGATTTTCTAGTTGATTAATCTAGTTCCAAGAGTTTCTTATCCATCCGAATTCCATTACTCGAGCAAGCTCTTTTGTGGCACCGTGCAAGAAACACTAAAGTTTACTTATGCTACATTCTATGATATTCTTTATGCATACACTCCACATTAGCTTCTATTAATTGAATTGCTAGAATAACATATACTTCGGGAAAGCAAGGATAAAATTACTCAAAAGCTGGATATTGTTAAAAAATGTAAAAAAGCGAGGTCCTGAGTGCACTTGTGGCCCGCCGTTGAAACGGACCAACAAGGTAAATTTTATTCCTAGGTTAATTTTATTAACTGCAGAAAAGGAAAATATAAACTAAAAAAATCACAAACCACAAAAATGGAGTTGGCACAGGCCCCCCTTGGGGGGATGGGGTGTGGGTGTTGGGTAGCCCACTTGCTCTCGTTTAATTTTCTTTTACAATGCAAAGAGAAGTGCCTGGGTCCTTGAAAATGGACTCAAAGGCTTACAAAAACTCATAGAACAAGTTTTCGGTCGAAGGGGAATGGATCTAGGGTGCTCCGGATGGTCCAATTTACCGAAAATCGGCCAGAGTTTCCTCCTACCTATTCATGAAATGCTACAAAACATCGAGCAAATGTTAGTAAAAAGTGCCCAAAAACACTTAGAAAGTGATTTTGGGCGACCACAAAAATTTATAAAAAAACTACCAAGTTAATCTATGATAATTTGACAAAAAGTAACCAAGGAAAGCAAACTTTCCTTGGGATCTTGGTCTGCTTTTTGGACAGCCAATGAAATGCACTTTAAATTTGCAAGATAAAACTTTTAAACGATTAATACTAGCCTTCTACTCGAGCCTTGAGATCTTATGATAAAAATGACTTTTGTAAGCAAACTAGTAATTAGATTTAGAAGGAAAGATAAATCTTGTAAAGTAACTAGATCTTAAAGCAACTAAAACACTAGATCTACTTATGCTTGAATCAATGAAGTATAAATATATTATTCTAATTGCATAAAGTAACAAGAACAAGAAAATTGATGAAAAAGAGAGGGAGATAAGAAAGAGCTTTTATGTTCTTGAGAAGAGGCTTTGGAGCCTTCCGGTGGAGAACTGAGGGACGTCTGCAAAAAGATGGTAGAAAAATGAAGGAAGCAAGCAAGATCCTCCACTAATCCATTTGAGATAACTTGCAAATCACATCAACTTGAACACACAAGATCAAATCTAGACATAGACATATAAGAAATCGAATTTATAATGCTCATAAACAAATGAAACATCAAACTTAGATATTTACACATGCATATATAAATGATTAAAACAATAGAACTATTGCCTAACCTTTCTTATAAATCGATACCGATCCTTACAATAAGCTAGATTTAGATGCAAGAGAAAGACAAGCAGCTCAAATACATGTTACCTCAATGAAAATCATGACATTCATCTTCTCATCAAAGAACTATACCAAGCTTGACCTCCAAAGTCTCCTTTATTCTCATAAATAAAATAAGCAGTTACAATAGCAAGCTCTCAATCTCAAATTCCAACTAGAGAACAATGAGGAGAGAGTCTTGGTTAAATAGGAAAAATGAGAGAGGAGGGCGCATTCCCTTGATGGGGGGATTGATTCCCAAAATTATGGTATGCATCACTATTATTTGGCTGCCCAAAAATCAGCCTAAAGGCTGCCACAAAATCAGCTGCATAATCCTCTAAATATGTGCCCCCCTCTTTCATGGAATGCGCCCTCCTTTCATGGAATGCGCCCCCCTTTCATGGGGAAATGATTCCTTCTTTATAGCTGCCCAAAACTTGCTCAATATTCTTCACAATTTCCTCAATCAAATCTAATCTTGACTTAGATCAGATCCCACTGATTTATGAATTCATTTATTTTTCTCAATTTTCTCATTTTTTCAAATTTTCACTTTTTGACTTTTTTGAGCAAAAAGTAAAATAAGTGAAAATAAATCACTCAAATACTTTAGGAAAGTGGGTCTGGGTGCTCTGAGTTTGAAAATGAGCACCCCCATGGCAAAATTGGCTCCTAGACCATTTTTTTACAACATTTTTTTTTTTTAACTAAACCATTAAAAATTGGCTTGATTTTAAGGGAAAAACTTATTTTTCCGAAACTTAAAAAAACACGTAGGGGACCTAGCACATGTCCATATGACTCTATTCTAGTGTCTAGCATGTTCATATACATTGAACCATGGAGTTTAATAACCTCCTAAGGCCTAACCACCACGTCAGACATTCTAGCTTTGGAGAAGTAGGAGAAAAACTAAAAAATTATGCCTTCCTAAAACGCAAAACATAATTTGAAAAAACTCCTTGGAATACCTGACTTGATTGACAAGTCCTAAGAAGCCAAGTCCTTTACATAAAAATACCATGCCAGCACACTTTATTACAAACCCCGCAGGGCATGAACATGTGAAGAAAAAATTAAAAATGGGCCCTGAAAAAGGCTTGATGGACTTCAGAACATGGATGAAGTTTCAAGAACATGTAACATGTTCATACTTTGCCCGCTCACTTGAAAGTCCAACTAAGTACAACTTAGCTGGTAACATTCGCAAACCTTCATATAAGGCCAAGGCTTCTGCCTCATTATTTGTGGCTAACCCAAGATCCAGGTGTAATCATACTCTTTATTTCCTCTGGGATCAGTGAGGATCACCCCACCTTCCACCCCTAGTTGGGTTGCTAGTTATCCTGTTATGTCCAAGTTTTGAATTTGAAATCTGGAAAAATCAAACCAACAAGTTTTGGAAAAACCTCTGTATATCAATGCCTTATACCTCATTTCAACTTTCTTGCATCTTGTTTCTGCATTTGACTTTTATACGAAAAAAGTCATCCAGCATTAAAGACAAAGGTGTTGTCTGTTAAATTTTAATTTCTATCAGGATAGTTGTATGCCATCATCGTATTTGTTTGCTTCTTGTTTACCAGCAAGTATGGAACATTAAATAAACAGTAAATATCCTTTCGGTAAATACTAAATAAGTGTGCCTTGCATGTGCATCTAACTCTTCTTCAATGTACAGGGTATCAAGGCATTACGTGATGTGATCGCTGCTGGTATTGCTGACCGTGATGGTTTTCCGTCCAATTCAGAGGACCTTTTTTTGATTGATGGTGCAAGTCATGGGGTATAATAGACTAAATCTGTGATGATGAACTTTCATGCCTTGACTCTTGTTTTGATCTGATACTCTAATTATTTATGAAAGACAGGGAGACTTACTGTTCACTGTTTATTGGATATCTCATTCTCAGGTTCATATGATGATGCAACTGCTTATAAGGTCAGAGAAGGATGGGATTCTTTGCCCAATTCCACTGTACCCACTTTACTCTGCATCTATTGCTCTTAATGGCGGGACATTGGTAAGTATAGCCAGCTAAATGACTTCTTGCTTTCACCCTTCATCTTTTTTCAAGGGGAGAATTAACAGAACTTGTCTTATAGATGTACCTTGCAATTTTTGGTTTGAATTAGAATAACATTGAACAAAATAGATTACTAATAAAATCTTAACATTGAAGGTTCCATACTACCTTAATGAGGCAATGGGATGGGGTTTAGAAATTTCTGAGGTTAAACAACAATTAGAAGCAGCACGCATAAGTGGCATTGATGTTCGGGCTATAGTTATCATAAATCCAGGAAATCCTACGGGTCAGGTGAGTCATTAATTTAAAGCAATTATTTGTCTCAGTAATAACAACAGTTTATCCTCCAAGCTCTGTGTTTCACTGGTAATGTCTTTGAATACTTCGAAATGTGAATTCACATAAGTTGTCTGTCATCCATGCAGTCATCTATTGAACTATCTGGATAAAGCAATGCAATAACTGTATGCATTCTAAAGGGCAATGGATAGAGTTGATAGAAAAATAGATTTTTGTTATTCGTGGGATTTTGTTCTTGACAGTGACCTCTTATTATGGGTCGGTATGTTATACAGGTTCTTTCAAAGGAAACTCAAAAGGAGATTGTGCAATTTTGTAAGGCTGAAGGTCTGGTTCTTCTTGCTGATGAGGTAACTCAAGTAAACATTTGGATTTTCCAGTATGTATTTTATTTGTCCTTGTATTACTATTATATTAATGCTTCCAGTAACTTGAAAACCTGGTATGTTATATTCCATATTAGTGACATTTGTGTGGTCATTTTTTGAAGTTGTGCTTCCTAATTTACAATAATTGTTAAAATAGTAGATTAAAAACTGTTACACTTTGGCACTGTTTTTGGTGAATTAGTGCCAGGAAGTTGGCAAAGAAAAACATTGAAACAATGAAATTCTGAGTCCACCCTGAATATGTTAGATTGATTCCATGCTCGGTACATGCAGGTTTATCAGGAAAATGTTTATGTGGATAATAAGAAATTCCACTCTTTCAAAAAGATAGCGAGGAGCATGTGTTATGGTGAAAAGGACATTTGTCTTGTGTCTTTCCATTCCGTTTCCAAAGGTACCTCCACATTTGAGTATTTTATCTTGATATAATATGCACTACTTGTCAAAGAAGACTTTAAGAATCAAAATGCTTTGTAGAAATATTGATTAGTTAGTTTATCTTTAAATTTTATGAAGTGAGAAACATATGCAATGTCAACAAATGCTGGATGAAAAATAGTTTACTATTAAGAGATGCAACTTTTGGCTGATATAGTAAAAACTAGTGATTTACTATGCAAATTATTTGGCTAATACATCTAACGTTTTATGTTGATACTAGACAGATCTAATTTCCTAGAAAATTGCAAAGTAGTTAGATGGCAACAAATAGACTGGAGAGTTTTGAAGTTTTTCCTTTAACTGTGTCTAGGGAGCTATGTTTTGGTCTGAAGATGGGTTATTTCTACAGTGTATTCTCAAGAGACACATGCATTATTTGAATCAAATAGAGACTTTTCAATGCATGATGTTCCTTGCATATTTTTGTTTTGACTTATATGGGCTTGGTTGGTGTGCTCTAGTTTGAATGTTTACTAGTCACATTTTTTGTCTTTATGGATGAGTGAATCTCTGGGCCAATTACTAGAGTTGTATGATTTCTTGAATTTCAATTGTGATTTGAAAAATTCCAAACTGCATTGTAGGCAGTGTTATCAGAACCAGACTAGTTTTGCCAAAACCGGCTGGTTCGACCAGTTTATAGACCCTAAGTGGTCCAAATTGTGGCCTTGAACTAGAAATGGCCGGTTCCATTCTGAACATTACCATTAATTGTTTCAGGACGTTTGAGAGTGGTTCCAACCTCATTGGACTTCATATGCAAAAAGTAGAATTTTAGATCCCATTCAGAATTCAACAGACTTAATAGTTTTCAGGATTTCAATTTTCAGGATTGCAACGTTTCTATCGTGTTTGAGGGTAAGAGATTGGAATTTAATCAAACACATCAAACTCTCTATGTACCTTGATGTTGGTGGTGCTGATGCCTGATAGGCTGATTGTTGAAGTTGATTGAACTCCTTTGTCATGACCTTAATAAAAATGTACCCTTCAGTCAAGCAAAATCACTTATTAAGCATGGGAAGCTTTTTCTACCTCATTTTTAATGCTTGGATTAGGAAGTTTCATCAAAATTGTAGGGTGTTGGCTAATGTCCTTGGAGGATCAACTTTGAGATTCGAGGTAGAGGCAATGGCTAAAGCCTAGAGGAGGGGGGATGATCAATGTTCCAACTGGTGTTGCAACTTCCAAATTTCCAATCTTTGAAACTTTGATGTATCATTTTTTTTTGGCATCCACTACATATATATCAGTGCTTTCTCCATATTTATGTGCCAATGTGTTTATCAGATGTTGTTGTTGCTTTATATGTTTAAAATTCTGAAAAAAATGAATATATTTTGTATATTTTAATGTTTGCTGCGGTTTGCCGATTTTTGCGCTGATGTTGCCGAGAAGTTGTATTCGGGACCCTTGCCAATTTTTTGCCGACGCTGATTTTTTCAACTATGGTAAAAACAACATTTTGGCACACACATGGATTTGTTTTTATATTTTTTAGGTTCAGCAGTAAACAAATCTTAACAGTTTTTAGGGAGTTTTTGAAAAAGTCCTCTTGGCTGATTAAATTCACAATTGCTTGTGATTCAGCAAAATTCAAACATATTTGAAAAAATTTGCCAAATGCAGTGACAAAGCATTATAAGCATAATGCTACAGAGGGCCAGTTCATCTAGGTAGCTTTGAAATGGTGTGATTACAAACACTTTTTGCATTCAGTGTTGCTATGAATGGAATGCTAGTTTTCTGACATCTTTTTGTTTTTGATGATACTTCGAATGAAAATGCCTTTAACCAAAGAAATAAATGCAGGCAATGTGAAAAAAAATTGTATCAAGACATATATTGCCATATAAGAAACTCTGTTCCCCATGTGATGGAATATGAATCACTGTAGCAGAGATGAAGCTGACTGTATTCCTTAGTCATAGTTATAAACTGAACATATCTGTTCCAGCCTTCCATGGCTTTGTGATAACTGTCTAAATGTCTTTAGTTCCAAATGATTCAAATTTTAACATGGAAAACTGCTTGGGATATTCTACAGGCACTTCATTTTCAGCATATGATGTGCTCTGATACGTTTCCCACCAGCCTGCCTGATGGGATCTGCTGGTTAGGTCTATGAAAAATGTAATCTACTGGTAGCATTAAATCCAAATTCCAATACCTGATTGGTGAGAGAGAATATTATTTGAGTAATTAAAAAAGTTGAACTACATAAAAAATGAATGAGAAGATGCCTTTTTGTCTTGAGGATTCATCAATTAGATGTTAACCAATTTAATTTTGTATAGAAGATAGTGTATGCCACTACCATTGTGGTTATGTTCTTAGGATTGTATGCAATTTACTACAATGCCAAGATGTATTTTCTTGTGCTTCCACTCTCTTGTATAAAGAACTGCAATGTTTTAGGCACATCATATAAGTGAGTTGCTGTATTAAATAAAAACATAACTATTTGTTTTAAGTTCTCATTTTTATATTTCTTCAACAGAAGGTGTTATCAATGGATATAGGACCTCTAACTATTTGATATATTAACATCATTTATTTGGAGTGTAGATCATATCTGCAGGAAAGGCTAAATATAACCAATACCTCTTTCAAAGAAAAATCTCATGGGAAAACCGGAGGGATGCTTCCTCACATTTGTGGATGGCATCCCTAGTAAAACTATCAATGTAAACTAGTGTGCCTCACCTAGGGGGATTCAAGCTGGGCACTTGATGGCATGGAAATATCCAAATGCCCAACAACATTGGCGACAACTGGTTGAGCTAACCCCTTGGGGTTAAATATAACCAATACTTACGAGTTATGTCGAATATGTCAAGATTAAGTATAACTAATAAATTGATGAATATTTTACACTGATTTTGTAGAGCTGTTTTACCTCAAATTGGATTACATATTGTGAGAGTTAATTTAGTACTCAGATGCACCAGTCAACTCATTTTTTATCTCTACATTTTGCAGGTTATTATGGTGAGTGTGGAAAAAGAGGTGGATATATGGAGGTAACTGGACTTCACGATGATATCAAGGATCAACTGTATAAAGTGGCATCCATGACTCCTTGTTCCAACATTTCTGGTCAGATACTTGCAAGTCTTGTAATGAATCCCCCAAAGGTACATACCTACAACTGCATTTTTTATGCCTTTTAACATGCAAGCATTTTCTGTGTATTGACCTGTTAGCATGTCCTCTGTTTACTGGGATAATTTTGAATACCTTTCTGTAGAGTGGAGATGCATCATTTGAAATGTTCTGTGCGGAAAGGGATGGTATTCTTTCATCACTTGCAAGGCGTGCAAAGGTCAGTTCTGTGAACATTCAATGTTGAATGGTTGTTTTATTTTCCTTAAGAAAGAAGTCTAATAATCTACTATTAACTTCCTCTTTATGTGGTCAAGGGTTTAGGAGGATTTTGTGTTAACAAATAGAGAAGTGGAGAAGTTTTCAAACATGGAAACTTATATTTATGAGCATCACCTCTTTCTGTGTTCTGGAAGCACCTGTAAACATTTCTTGTTTTTGTAAGTTTCTACTGGGGCATTCATGGAACTTTTTGGTTCTCACCCCTCAAAATATGCTTTTGAGCAGTTTCTGGATTTTTGGGTGGTGCCGTCGTGTTGTCAAGCTAGGGGGAAACTTTAAAATGACTAAAATGAAAGTAGAAAAACAAAGATAATTTTTTCCTGGGAAATTATTATCATTAAAATATCTCTTTCAGGTTCTTTGTGTTCACATGTTTAATTTATGCAAATTCATGTTAAATCTTTTATATCACTGCTGCCTTGTTTTTGTAAAGGGATTTACCTAGAGAGTTTATTGAAAAATTAAAAACTGTCTTCTTTTTTTGAAAATAGATTTCCCTAAGGAGTTGATTAAAAATTTAAGAAGTCATTTGCTTGTTTCTGTTGGGTTAATTTCCACTCAACAGCTTTGAGAAAGATGAGCATTGTACTAAAGATGCATTGATCACGTGCTAATCTGTCTTATGTGGATGGATTTGACATGGTTGTTGATGAGGATTAATCTAGCTGAATAAACACATAATTTGTTTCTTCTAGCCAATCTTATCTACCTACCCATCCTAATCCTATCATCACTTCCAACTTTGTTTCTTCAACCACTTATATGCAAAACATAGACAATTTAAATCTCTCTGGATTTTGCTTTGAAATCCTATTTTTGGTTGAAATTAGCCAAATTTAAAGTGTCTTCATGCTATACTTTTCTAATTTTTTTCTAGACATTGATACTATTGTACAACCACAACAAAATTGCTTATAACTTTTGCTATGCTGAAAATTTTGTTGAGGCTTGTGGTGGCTCCTAGTAGCATATAGCTGTAATGTCCCTTTCCGCATGATCACTCGAGGGGATGACTTACTAGCCTATTTTATTCCTGTAGGCTATAGTTGACGAGAAAATGAATTAAATAATTATTTAATGTCAAATGGGGCAAAAAGTAACATTGGAAGTGACATTAAGTAATTATTTAAAAAATGGACTTTATGAAAAGTCACTTTATTTAATTAAAAGCGGGAAATGGTGTAAGTGGCCAAAAAGGGTAAAAAATGCATAAAAGGGAAAAGTGACCCATTCTCTCATTCATCATGTCATTTTCACTTTCGAAAAATAAATTTGGAGAGCTCTTTTGACTTTTTCTCTCGGGAGAGAAACCCAAAGAGAACATCAGTTTTGGTGGTGAAACTATCCACTCTAGTCAATCAAGTTGGAGAGATCAGGTAGATTTTTCACTGATATTCGTGGTTGAAGACAATGATAAACCATTTTGTGTAAAAACGTGGTGCATTTCAGAGTTTTGAAGGCTGTTTACAGAGGGTGCACTTGTCAAATGAAAGCGTACTAGTACTTTCTTGCAACTGCTGCAACATATTGCCGTGGAGTGGACGAGTTGACTGTAGAAAGGTGCCTTGCTTCTAAGAGGGACGATTTGACTGTTAAGTGACCCAAGTGTGGTGAAAAAAAAGGAGGGCGTATTCTTCATTGTGGGGGCTGCAAACCCTTGTGGAGGCAGCGTGCAATTCTGAGAACTGTGTGCTTATCTGTGGGGGCAGAGTTTCACTTGTTTGGTGGCCACATTTTCTTGTGAGGAGGGCACAAATCTCTGTGGGTGATTATAAGGAGAAGTCTGCTGATATATTTCTTACCTGAGAGGATGTTTAGAGGAGAGACAGTCTGCTACAGGCTGCTGGGCACATGCTCTGTGGGGCAGAGTTTCACTTGTTTGGTGGCCACATTTTCTTGTGAGGAGGGCACAAATCTCTGTGGGTGATTATAAGGAGGAGTGTTGAATTTTGTACCTAGGAGAGTGTTCCCCTAGGTGACTTTTGCCTTGGTCACTTAAAAAGGGGAAATAAAGTGACTCTTGCATTAAATGACTCGAGATAAGCATTTAACTTAACTTTAGAGATTAAAGTTACTTTTTGATAAATTTAAGTGAAGTGAGTGAAATTAATTTTCATGAGAATTAAATGTGCATTTATTCTCATCCACTCATCTAAACCAATCTGAGCCTTTGGATTAGATGGCTTTTTACTCACCCTAAGTTTTCACTCAAAAAGGCAAGGGAAGGCATTTAGACATTATCTTGTTGTTGTTGGAGAAGAAGAAAAGAGAGAGCAGAGGGAGGGCACAATTTTCTAGGCAGCCGTACAGGGCAATTAATGCAGCAGCACGATTCCTGAGGCAGAGAGAAAAGTACAGCAGCACGAACCCGAGGCCATAGAGCAGAAAAGGTGGGCACAGATTTCGAGAAGAAATCTGGGCGTGAATCCTGAGGCAGTGGGCACGGTTTCCCAGACAAATTTCTGGGTGCATTTTCTGAGGCAGTGGGCACATTTTTCGAGGCCGTACACAGCACAGTTTTCGAGAAAAGTACAGGCACATTTTTTGAGGACAGTATAGTGCGTACCTGTCCATTCTGGCACATTTTTTGAGATGCTGGGTTTGCACAGAAATCGAGGCAGTTTGCAGCACGCTTTTCGAGGCAGCCTGTGGGTGAATTTTTCGGTGGAGATAAGTTGTATGATGTATCTTGACTGTAAATTTGCTGTTCTGAATTTTTCCTGAAGAAATAAAATCATCTCTCTCTAACAGGTTTTCTCCTTGTGGGTTTTTCCTGGGCAATTTTGCCAAAAATTTATGAGGCTGAAATATTTTATGGTGTGCATTTAAATTTCATTTTTCTGCCTGTAAATGTGAGTTTCAGCGGTGTTTTCAATGTCTGAAAATTATTTGCAATTTCCAGCCATCATACAAACTGGTCTGGGCATTAAACTATGAAAATTTGACTTGAAAACCGGGTTGGGTTGATTCTCAGAAAACTTTCAAGGAGTCTGCTGATATATTTCTTACCTGAGAGGATGTTTGGAGGAGAGGCAGTCTGCTACAGGCTGCTAGGCACATGCTCTGGGATCAGTTTCCTCCCTGTGGCTGTTCACAACATTCTTGGCACTCAAAAGAAGGTTGTTTCAGCCTAAAGGTGGTCTGCATTATGTGTATGTTATCTACAGTCCAAAAATGGGGAAATCGTGGCCTTCTACAGAAGCAGATTCACTGTTTAAAGGAGCTGTAGCATTTCTCTGTTAACAGGTCAGACTTGAAATATTTAGCTGCCTTTCATATGTTTGTCATTGATGTTACTGCTGGGCTGAATTTATATCATTTGTATTAGTGTTACTGTTGTTACAGACTTAGTACTCTCATTGTTTCCTGTACATGGTGGACTGATCTCTTGAATCAAAGTTGAATGCAAGTAGAATCAATTCTGGGTTTGTATATTTTCATGGTTTATGCTAATATGAGGAATGAAATACACTCCACAAACCAACACAAATCCACTTAACAAATCAGTCAAATCAGTTTGGAACATTTCTGTGGCATCATGGCATAGTGATCCAAGTGTTTGACAAAATCTCTAAACCAGTTGACATAAGCAGTTAACAAAAAAATCAGCTCAGATTTGTTAGGGAACATTAAAATAGCCTAATAAAAACTCTAGACTGATCCATGTTATTGTTTATCATTTTCACAAGTCATAATAAACATGCCTATAATTTGCCTACAACTGTGCTCAAAATTTGGATCCCAAAACATGTGCACAGTATCTTTATCAACCTTTCTTTTGAAGGTTATCTGCACTGCAATGGCATATAAGCTTAATTGATAACTCTTTTTATTTCATTATTTATTGGTGTCATCCTTCCTAGTTTCCACCACTTTGAAGACTTCTGATCCATGCGCTGATCAATTAGTGTGGGCTGGGCTAAATGAATTTCCCTCAGTGACCTTGATGACTTTTCCAATTCTACTGTCGTGAGAATAAACATATAACTTGTTACATTGTTCAATATATAGAGATCGTTATTCATCATGAGGTAGAATATGTAATGTACTTTTTATGTAGTTACAATTATCATCGTTATTGTCTTCTTTTTATTTCATTATTTATTGGTGTCATCCTTCTAGTTTCCACCACTTTGAAGACTTCTGATCCATGGGCTGATCAATTAGTGTGTGCTGGGCTGAATGAATTTCCCTCAGTGACGTTGATGAACATTCCAATTCTATTGTTGTGAGAAGAAACATATAACTTGTTACATTGCTCAGTATATAGAAATCTTGTGTTATTCATCATGAGGTAGAATATATAATGCATCATTTGCTTGTGGTGTACTGTATGTGACAATGGTAGGCTATCCCTAACCATACACTGGATTAATATAGGAAGACTTTAGTGAACTTAAGTGAATGCCTCTATGACAACTGTGTTGGAGATATATATATATATATATATTTCCAAGTAATAATGGCAGGCTATCCCTAAGCATACACTGGATTAATATAGGAAGACTTTAGTGAACTTTAGTGAATGCCTCTATGACAACTGTGTTGGAAATTGATACAATATATATATATTTAAAAAAAAAATTGAATCGATACAATATATTTAGTCCTGTAGGGATTTACTTACGTCATGCTAGGTATCAGCCATTTCCTTTATCTTTCTGGAATGCAGTCAAAATTCCCTTGTCAAATTTGCTTCAAAATTGGTTGTCTCAATGATGAATTCCTGCTACCAGCACGTAGCTGGTTTATGTTCATTTCATCTAATTCATGGCCAGGTTGGGGTTTGTATATGCAGATATATAATACTTGATGTTAGTTGGGCATTTTCATCTTTTAACAATTGGGTTGTAGGGTCTCTTCAAAGACATCTGATAAAAAATTGAATGATATAGAAGATTAGCATAGGCGCTGTTCGAGGGCAGCATACACTAATTGAGAATGATCTGTTAGTTTTTGTACCTAGGGAAGTGTTCCCCAAGTGACTTTTTGCCTAAGTCACTTAGAAGGCGGAAAAAGGTGACCTTCACATTAAAAGCTACTTAATGAGACTTTATAAAGTTAAAGTCACTTTTTGATAAATTTAAGTGGGTGAGTGAAATTTATTTAAGTGATTTAAATACATGTGATTTTTACTCTCATTGAATCTTAGCCATTGGATTGGATATTTCTCCACCGTTGGATTAGATTCCCACTTAGGGTTTAGACAAAAAGGGTTGAGGGAGGCAAACCCATTCACTTTTCACATTTCGAGAAGAGAGAAGAGCTGAGAGAGGAAGAGAGAGCAGCTAGGGCTTGGCACGCATTTCAAGGCAGCAGTCAAGCATTAATGAACAGTACGGATTCATAGCTGAGTGATTTTTTCAGTGGCACGCATCCCGAGGCAGTAGAAGTGAAGCACGGTTTTCAAGGTACCATACAGCTGCATTTATTGCAGGCCGTACAGCACAGAAATAGAGGAGCTTAGTTTAGCAGTCTGTTGGCATGGTTTTCAAGGTAAAACTCTGCACAAATTTCGAGGTTATTTCTGGGCACAATTTCCCAGGCAGCTGCACGTAGATCGAGGTGACTTCTGGGCACAAATACCGAGATATCTTGCACAGTTATCGAGGCAGAAAATTTGGCACAGATACCGAGGACTGTTGGCACGGTTTTCCTGGCAGTTTGGTGGCACAGAAATCAAGATTTTCTGCACAGTTTTCGAGGAGGACAGTACAGTATGGACTGTGTACTTCTGCACAGAAATCGAGGCACTCTTTTGCACAGAAATCGAGATTCCAGATTGGCACAGATTTCAAGATTGTTGACTGAGTGAAATTTTCATGGTGGAGATAAGTAAAATTTCTGCTGTAAAATTTATGTACTAAGATTACTGAAGAAATAAATCTCTCTCTCTCTCTCTAACTGGTTTTCTCCGTGAGAGTTTTTCCAGGGCTTGATTTTGGCCAAAAATTTCTGAGTCTATCATTTTATGGTGTGATTGTTAAATGTGTTTTTCAGCCTGTTAGTGTATTTTATTGTGTGTGTAATTGTTACAGTAATTTTCATTAAGTAACCTACAGCCAATGCAAAACTGGCTGTATGTGAAAACCACAAAATGTTGACATACACCAGCAAACAGTAAAATGCAGAATTTTTACATGATCAGGTTGCAGGGTTTATTAATGTCTATCCTAATAGTGATAGTGTGCCGCTGGCAGAAAATATTTTGATAATTTTATACTTCTTACATGAAGATTTTGTCAGTTTCCTATTGTCTTAGTCTTGAGCGATGGATGTATGTCTTTTTGGTTGACACTTCCAATCTTAATTTCTTAATTCATTGTGATAATATCTTCGTAGATGCTCCATTTCAACTCAATTTTGTCTCACGATTTTAGTGGGTGACTATTGCAGACCTTAGTGAATGCATTGAACCAGTTAGAAGGTGTTACCTGCAATGAAGCAGAGGGTGCTATGTATGTCTTCCCTCAACTTCACTTACCACAACGAGCAATAAAAGCTGCAGAAGCAGTAGACAAGGTGCCGGATGCTTTCTATGCTCAAAGATTATTGGATGCCACAGGCATTGTGGTTGTTAGAGGTTCTGGATTTGGTCAGGTAAGCTCTTTGTGTACTAATTTCTGTAGTTTCCGATCTTATTTTTCCTATTTATATCTAGTAAAATATATCTTTCAATATCTGATGTTTTGAATTTTTCTGGAAGGTACCCGGCACATGGCATTTTCAAAGCACAATTTTGCCACAGGAGGATAAAATACCAGCTATAATTTCTCGATTGACAACATTTCACCAGAAGTTTATGGAAGAATTTTGTGACTAAGCTTGTTTAGATATATCATATATGCTTGCCCATGCATAAAGTTTAATCAAAGATACTACTTGATATGAGTTGCATGAAACAGTGCCTATTTTTTATGTGGGGAACATCTAAATTGTTATTTATCTAAGCCCTCTCTCCTGTATAGCATTGATGTTCCTTCAATAAACTATGGGACTATTTCATGATTTTTTGGTGTTGACATCAATTTCATTATCTATCTAAGCCCTCTCTCCTGTAACAGCATTGAAGTTCCTTCAGTAAACTATAGGATGATTTCATGATTTGTTGGTATTCACATCAATTGCAACTTGTTTACAGGTTGGTAGTGCTGCAGTTTTCAAATCAAAAATGATATTTTATTAATTTTGTGAATGTTATGAGCATTTTTCAAAATATGAAACTTTCCAGTTACTTGTTTGTCTGTTGTCATGCGCTAAGGTTTAACATTTGGTTACAAGTTGGCACAGTCCAAGCAATGTAATGAACATAATATATATGTAAACAATAAATAGGATAAAACACAGTGATCCATAGAGGATAATAAAATATATAAAATTGAATAAATATGAGATAGATGATATATGAGATGAATGATTTTAAGGAAAGGGCCCATATATATATTCCCTAAGGGGTACCTTAGTGATTGCTATGCCACATTCTGTGGGCATCCCTTTTTCCAGAGGAATTTTTGCTTTGAGCAAGATGCAATCAAGAGTAGTGAAGCCCATCTTTGCTGCTCTTGGGCCTCCATTTTGAATGATGATATATATGATGTGATGATCAGTGATATGCCAATGCCTTTCATGCCATGCCATGCCATGCCATGATGATGAATCAATTAATGATGTACTAGATGCTGTTAATGCTTTAGTTGATCTATTGACTATCGGATGAGTATAGCTAGTAGTATCACACTTTCAAGTTGACAAAAGTTGTAGACCCTTGATTTACTTATGTACCATTGACCTATGTAATGTTTGAGTATCTGGAAAGTAGTTGTACCCCCTTCTCTTGGTCCATAGTATGGCTATCCATCCATCCATTTCATCTCATAATTTTGGTCTGCATCCTAGGTCTGAGGTTGATAAAGTTGACTCGTCTCCCCTCCTATGTTATTAGTGGCCAATGTTGACTGTTGGAATATGTGTCTTAGAGTTGACTATGTCATAGGAATTCCTCTAGCTAGAGGGTTTGGTGGGATTGTGGCCCATGGCTTTCTCGCTTTTCAACTAGGATGACCTATAGAGCACTGCCCTTCCATCAAAACATGAAATGAAAAGAAAATTAAAAGGGATGATACAAAAAAGAGAATGCAAAGTAAAGAAAATGCCTAAGTCTCTTGGTTTGGAAGTATGGGGACTAGGCACCGTCAGGGGTATAGATGCTTGACTGGCATGGATTGCTGAAGACCCTAACAATTTGTGTGGATGCTATGCCACTCCGACATTATTGAGTGGAAGTTCATTGGACTCCTGCGATTGGCATCTCTTCCAAATCAATGGGTTCCCCCTAATAAATAAGGCTACATCCAACTAAAGGGTGCATCTTTGTGACACTCATTGTGTGACACATATGGCTTTTATTTGTTGGTTTTACTAGCATAAATAACATTGGAGTATTTCTTTTTCCCTTTACACCTTGAGTCAACCAATTCATCTTTTGACCAAAAATATCACTTGACTAGCCTTGACCTGTCCATCTTATCCATCCCATTAAAGAAACTAGTCCTTGCAAGTATTTAGATGTTATCATGGATCCGGTTAGTAGGTAAATCTTGCTTTTCAAAAACCCATTTGAGGATACTTATGGTGTAGGTATATAATCATGTTTACATGACTAAGTGTATGATGACTCAGTTTGATGGTTAATTGCATTTTTTATGCATTGGTCCACGTGGACACCCTTTGTTGCTGGTCAACAAGGGACAAGTGTGATCTTAGTACATCTTGTTCAGTGCTACAGAGGATTCATTAGGCTTGCTTTGGTATATTAGAGTTTGTAGAGCCAGTGTATCGGTTTCTATAAGGAGTTATAAGGTGGCAAATCTATATCTTGAGTTCTAGAGGGTATTTTGAGAATGTAAAAGCATATTTGGATACCCATTTGGCTACTTACCTCGGTATGTGAAGTCATATTGGTCATTATTGCCCTAGATCAATCATTTCCAAAACGGTGGTGGGCTTTGTTGTCCTCCGAAATGGCATGCGTGTCGTTTTAAAAAGCCCAAAATGCAACACACCAGCCGAAATGACAACTCTCTCAGGAGAGAGGCCAATGTCACCACACTCCTCTCCTCTTCGCTTCAGGTTGGCTCTTCTCCAACACTAGGGGGGTATCCCTAAACTAGGATCGTTAAGGCAGATACAGTAACGGGCAAGGTGAATGGAAGAGGCTGCCTTAGGGAAACGGAAGTAACAAAAGATAGTTTTCAAAATGGGTGATGGAAAAGGAAGGGAAGATCAATCCTCAGGGAAAGACCAGTGCCAGTACCAGAAGGGGAAATGGAGTCAAAAGAACGCTCATGGAGGCTTTATGCTTCATAAAAGTGAGACGAATCTAGAATGCATAAACAATCAAATCTTAATCAACATTTCGTACAACCGAATACTGATGTCCATTGAGAAACTAATTGTTCAAGCATAATTAACCAACTTAATCCTAAATGGCTAATCTATTGTGCTTGAGAAAGCCCTCACAAGCTAAATTCATTCTACAACTTGAAATACATCACACAAGCACATGAAGGATGCTCAATCTGTCCACAAAACCGGCTGATTTTTTCATTAAGCTCGACAGGGATAAAAAACCCAAAAATTTTCCCTTTTTACAATGAAGAGGCTAGCTCCTTTTATAAGCCAAAAAAAAGGCTTTCTTAAAACAAAGAGATAAAATAATAAGAAACTAAAAGAAAAAGTGAATGGAGATCCACTTTTCTCTCCACCTAATACCCCTAAGTGGCTGTTTTAAACAAAAGACACACAGCAGCTACCGATGCCAACAGGTCCCTTTAAAAGATAAACTAATGGTAATCGGCGTCTTAAGTGAACTGGTGTCATCTTTTGAGAGAATAAGCATAAGCTGTCAAATTTATGAATGAACCTGAACGCCAAACTAGCAATTTACCGAATCACGCCCACGCAGGCTGTCACGAACTAAAAAGGATAGTAATTCCGAAGCTTGGCATGTTCTGTCAGAATCTGGAGTTAACTGCTGTTTAAACAGTTGATACGAATGAAGGGACCCGAAACTGCAACCCTGGCGCTGCTGATTTGTGAACCGGCGCTCATTTTTTAGAAGGCAAAAGATTTTACCATATATTAACGCAGTGTTACGACAAATCAGCGGCCCGAATTATTAAATTATGTCCACGACGGAAACGCTAGGAATCAATCTGTAATCGGCGGTCAACAAATCGTGAATCCATCACAGAAAACTGTCAAATATCTTTCACCGGCGCAATTCTTAAGCTCGGGCTGTAAATAAATCAACGTGGATATCGATTGATATTCGGCTATGCAGGAGAAGTTGCGGAGCGACTAGCAGACCTCCGAAATGGCGGGTCTATCTCAAAAATTTTGCGAAACATGAGTGTCTCTCTCATTGGTGAATGAAACCCTGATTGGTATTCGGCCTGCGTGGATCATATGAACACGACTTTAACCAGTAATGACCCGAAAAAGACCTACTTTCATGCCGGCATGACCCGTGGAAACACTGCGTTAAATTTTTCTGTGTGAACACGCTCTGCTAATGACCCGATTCACGCTGCCTTTTATTTGCCAAGTGAACGGATCTTTGTGACAATCGATTTCCACTGTGCCGGTTTAGCACCGAGTTCTGAGTTGGACGAAGACGATGGCTGAAGTACACATCCTAAACCCATGAGCCAGTGGTTCTTCAAGTTAATAGTTTATGGCCACGCATGAGTACCTCCTTATTTACAGTGAGGCTCATTTAACTGTCATATACGGGGAGTGCAAACCAGGAATCATGTATCATATACTCCCTAGCAGCCTCTGTAAAGAGTGATCCAGGATCGGAGGTTTCAAAATCCACCATTGTGAGCTAGGTAGAAGGCTGTCTTAGATATCTTTGAATGTCCATTCTTCAAGTATAGGCGCTTTGAGTGCATCAGATTGTGCAAAAATTGTCAAAACAGTAACATCCAGTGCAATCTGGTGTTAGCAATCTGTATTATTACCCTTGCGTTCTCAACCTTTCAACATATCCTTCACTGGCTGCGTTGACTACATACTGATATTGCTACTGTGTGAACACCCCCGTCAAAATGGGGGGTAACAGGCTTCTCCCTAAAGACTGCAGTGTTGATTTTCATGAATGTGCATGGGGATTTTGTACGCAATATTTTCAAGATCCAAGGGTAGATTTGGGCACCCAATTGGCCCTTCTACAACCTCCAACCCTTGCATATCAAAACACCCTTCCAGGTTGTCTAGTTTTCACAAGGGGTTAATTTTAGTGTCAGCAGGTAGCCTAGAAACTTCATGAACATGCATGGGAGTTATGCAACCACTTCCAAGAAGATGAATAAGCATATTTGCGCACCCAATTCTCCTAATTACTCAGTTCATCAGTTTCCTTGAAGGGCGTTGTCCATCTAAGCCCTCTTCTATGAACAAGGGGGTTGTACACGCTTATTTCAAGCTATTTTTGCCTAATTATGGATTAATTGTTGGCACTCCTAAGGTTTTTATTTAAAAAACATAAGTTGGTGTTTAATAAATTATTAAAAGGCCAAAAGTGCACTAAGTGCACTTTTTTAGTTGAGATGGCACTTTTTTATTAATTTGGAATTATTAGCCTAAATTGGCTAATGGCACATATGTGGAGGCAAACTAAAGTGTCATGGCACTTTGACACACATGTGGAGGTGCCTTGGGATCAAATAAAGTAAATTTCAACATCAAATTAAGTCCCAACCCTTGATTTGGCCTCCTAGCACATCGATTGACCCTCTTGGAGCAAACTATGGGCCTCCAACGACTTGGCAAAAAGGTAGTTTTGGTCAAATTCTTGAAGTGAGGAAAAAAACACATTGTTTCAACAAACTATTCTTCGTTACATGGTACTTTTCCTCTTGTATTGAAGGGACTCATGGTATTTGACAAATATTTTAATATTTTTGACTAGTAAACCAAGGAGGGCGCCTTCTAGGCCCAATGACTTGGATTTTCTTGGCATATTTGATTGTAAAGGAATTGGATATTGACCTTAGATCAAGTAACCAACCCCTTAGGGATCATCACAATGCAATTTCTCATGTAACAACTTTATAACAAATGCTAGATCTCTTTTAGAAGAGTAATCGACCCTCCTAGGCTATTTAAAGGAGGTCGATTTCCTCTGTAAGGGTGGAAATCTTGGCTTGAGAATAAAATTACTTAGTTTTTGCTCTTGTAACCTATTGTTCTTGGGGCTATTTTATTGGTGCATGGTGAATACTCTTGTGTTATTAGCTTGATAGTGAATCCATAAGGGTTTGAGGTAACTAGAGTTTCTTTTGTTTACATCTAGTAGCTTGTAGGATAATCGTTGCGACCTTGTTCTACATAAATGTTTTTTTTTTTTTTTACACATACGGTTGAAGAGCTTTATATTAAAAATAAGAACAGATTACATAGAGATGGGGAGACTGTTCCCACAAAAAAGAAGCTGGAAGTTCTTGCTCCTTTCTGACCAGTCTTTGCTTTTCAAAAAAGGCATTAAGCCTTTTACAACTGTAATATTAAATAAACTGTCCTAGTACAAAACAACAGAAGAAAAACATAACTTAATGCTAGGAGAGAGGAACCATAGGTGGCTGCCATGACACAAAAAAAGTGGAACAGAGTGCCTCAGTTGACATGGTGAGAACGAGAGTTCTTTTCTTTGCTTCTAGTGGTGGTTCCAATGTTCTCGTCATCAATATTTAGAATGATTGAAGGACTGCTTCTATTGTTTGTTCGGACGCAGTCAACCTTGGCTTCCACGATCCTAAGACAACTGTAAAGAGAATCAAATTTACCAATTAATTTTTCGAAATGATCCTTTGTCTTACCAGTGCTGTTGCGAACTTCAATGTTGGAAATTTGGACGAAGGTGGCCAGATGGGAGATTGCTTTTTTCATTTCACTGAGGTCGCCTTTGAGCCAGTGAACTTGTGCTTTCAGGTTCGTCACTTGTGAACAAAAATCAGGAGAAGGGCTGCTTTGGTCGCGGGGGGATTCCATCATCAAGCCACTATTATCACCCACCATTTTTTGCCAAGTTTTACTGCATGCTTGCTCCACCGGGCTTCCACGAAAGTGTTGCAAGAGAGCTCCATGTCCCATATCAAACTGTGCAGCATGAACCCCCGGGTTAATGTGACCTGAGTCAAAGCCACATTCAGTCTGAAACTCAGTGCCTCTAATACCTTGTCCCAAACTGGGTTCCAGGGGAACCCATCTTCTACAATTATCGACCTCGTCAGCGACAGGCAGACTGTGACAAGTTTTCTTGGACGAGCCACCTCGTCCGAGCTCCAAGCCACCATTACCATTGCCTTGAAATAGATCAGAGAGATGTCTCTTAGAATTAGCCCCCCCAGAGTGCCCTTGAACGTGATTGCGGCACTTGCGACATTTCAAAGCAGGAGGGCAATGTTTTCCGTCTTCCATGCTTATCTTTGAACACCAGAAACTTGCAGACAGGCAATGCAAGAAGTGCAGACAAGAGGAATCAATGACCGAGGAGACAAGAGGGGAGAGATGCATGCCACCTTCCCCGCGAGTTTGCAGGCTGAGATTGCAGACCGAAGTTTCATGAAACAAAGGGACAGGCGATGTTGAAAGAGTGCCACCTTCTGGCCTCAAATAACGTTTGGGCGCCTTGGTTCTCGTCCTCCATAAGTTCACGCATGCGAGCCAGGTGTAGTGAACTAGGAATGGCTACCATTTCAGACGAGTGGACATGAGGGGATTGCATAGGGATCCGATGGGGATTTGGTAGTTAATGCGGAATGGATTGAGGTTGAGGGGGCAGAGATTATGGGTTTGAAAATCCATTAGGAGGAGTTTAGGGGGAAATGGGTGGAGGATAGAAGGAGTAGGAGTCCAAAGGTGCAAGGAGAAGTTGGGGAACCCAAATGTTCTCATAAACCTGATCTTTAATGATCGCAATACCACAATTCAACCCCGCTCCAGTGTTGGCCATAGCATCAGCACTATGGTTGTTATGCCGGACGATATGCAGGAGAGAGATGGAGTGAAAGTCTTTGACGAGAAGATTGAAGTGTTGATGCAGTGTTGTAACAGGCTTCCGACGGTGTTTTGCAATTGCGCTGGCTTCCCGAATCACAATCATGGAGTCACCAAAGACTGCCAAATTTTGTAATTCTTCCTTCCTTGCAATTTCCTTACCTTTAATTAAAGCGATCCACTCAGCTTCATTGTTCGTTCGCCTACCAATTCCCCAGGAAAAGTCGTTCATTTTGTTTCTGTCAGGGTCTATGAGGACCCCCCCCCCGCACCTGCCAACCCTGGATTGCCTTTGGAGGCTCCGTCGAAAAAAAGAATGTGGCTGCCTAGAGTCCTGGTCTAGGATTGAAGATCCTTAGCGTCCATTCTGATGTGCCAATCCTGCGTTTTTAGCTTGCATGAGGGGAGGTTGGGAGGAAGGGAGGGGGGGTTCAAGAGATCAGTAACCCAAATTCTTTCTTCAACTGTTAAGGATTCTTTGCAAATATTTTTCATACCTCTGGTGGTGAGAGCCTCGATCCAAAGAGCTTTAGCAGAAGTGACAATCTTGTCAGGGGTGGTTCTGGTGCCCTCAAAAATTTTGTGGTTTCTAGCTGTCCAAAGTTTCCAGCATAGAAATTTCGGGAAGGCCAACCAAGCCCTTTTAAGATCCAGATTTTTGTAGAAGGAGTTGGGGTAATAATGGTGCCAAGAGGTGAAAAGGTTGTTCCAGTCGGTGGGTAAAATGAGATTTGGTTGGATATTTTGGTAGGCTCTGTGCCAGACTTCTTGGGAGAATTTGCAATCAAGAAAAAGATGGTCAATTGTTTCCTCAGCGTTTTTGCAAAGGATGCATCTTGCCGGACCTTCAATCCCTCTTCTCCTGAGGTTTTCCGCTGTGAGAATCTTTCTATGAGCTAGAGTCCAAGTGAAAACATTCACTTTAGGAATCCCATCTCTGTCCCAGATTCTCACCCATTTAGTGTCTTTGTTGCTGTGATGCTTGAGGCCATCTAAGTATTTGTAACCTTCCTTAACAGTGTAAACTCCTCCTTTCCCCCATCTGCGCTTGTCTTTCAAGGATAGCTGAATAGGAATTGCACCATGAAACCTGGAGAGAAGATCTGAGTAATCGTGTTGAAGGTGCTCTGGGAGATTTGGCTTGATCCATCCCATCCATTTACCATGTGAATACCACGATGAGAGATAAAAAATGGTATGAATGTTTGCTCGCTCCATCCAGCCTTTTAAGTCTTGAAGGGAAGGAAGGGAGTTGACAGGGGGTTGGTCACAGAATTTGTCCTTCCAAATTTTGATTTGTTTTCCGTTGCCAGGGGCCCAAGAGAGGTTGCTTTGTATAATAAAGCCAACTTTCTTACAGAGGTTCCAGATGGTTGTTCCTTATCTTGATCAATACTCTCAATACAACTGCTTCTGCATCCATGCATATATTTTTTGTAGAAAATATCTTTCCTCCAAGCTTTCTTCCCTGTGAGTATCCTCCAAAGGATTTTGGCCCCAAGGGAAAGATTCATTGAAGCAGGGTCTTTAATCCCAGTTCCACCAGACTCTTTTGGTCTGCAAACCGTATCCCAATTGATTAGGTGGAATTTTTTTGCCCCATTTGTTTTTCCACCCTACCAGAGAAAGTTCCTTAGAGTTTTTGCGATTTCCATCATTATAGATTTAGGAGTGAGGGAGATGGAGCAAGTATATAGAGGATATGCAGAGAGGATCGATTTGATGAGGACCAACTTGCCAGCTGGGTTCAACCATCGAGATCCCCAAGAACTAATTTTATTTTTAAATTTGGCAATGATTTTGTGCCAATCAACTGCCTTTTTTTCCCTTTGAGGATAGGGACACCAAGGTAGTTGAAAGAGTTCCAATCTCCAATTCCTTCAAACCCAAGTATCCTGGCGATTCTAGCAAGGTTCCCAGGAGCGCAGTTCCAGCTGTAGATCTTGGATTTATTGTAATTCACTTTCCCATCAGAGGCCATGAGGAAGGACGAGAGGGCAAGGTTGAATTTAGCAGCAATGATGGTTGAGGCACCTCCAAGAAAAATAGTGTCAGCAACAAACTGAGAGTGGTCGACAGGTCTGACTCCTCTGACAACTTTGATACCTTTGAGATCTCCAGAATCATGCAAGGAGTGGAGTTTCCTGCTAAGGGATTTGGCAACAAGGAGGTAAAGGTAAGGGGATAGGGGACATCCTTGACGAAGGCCTCTGGTGACTGGGAAAAAATTAGAAGGTATGCCATTGACAAGGGGGGCGATCCAGGGGGAATTGATGCAGGCTTTAATCCATCGAATAGACCTTTTCGAAAAGCCGGATTTTTCCATTATGGCAAACAAAAAGTTGTGATTGACTATGTCGAAAGCGTTTGCCATATCAAGCTTGATGGCCATTCCTTGATGTTTTCTTTCAATGCTGGAGTGAATGGCTTCTTGTACAATGATGATGTTATCCAAAATTTGTCGCCCTGCAATGAATCCCCCTTGGGTGTCTGAGATGAGTTTTCCCATGATCTTTTTCATTCTGGTGGCTAGGATTTTGGAGAGAATTTTGTAAGAGGTGTTGTAGAGGGAGATGGGCCTGAAGCGGTTCAAGGAGGAGGGGGCTTTCTCTTTGGGGATGAGGGAAAGAAAGGAGGTGTTGGTTGCTCCTCCGATTTTGTCCTTTTTCCTGGTCCAATTCAACATGCTTTTAAGGTCATCCTTGATGATCTCCCAGGCGGCCCGATAAAAGTTGATGGAGAAGCCATCAGGTCCCGGGGCTTTGTCAACTTGCAGAGACTAGATAGCGTTTAATATTTCGTGCTCCAAGATGGGTTTGGCGAGGTCCCTGTTGGCCCTGTCTGAGACGAGACAAGGGATTCCATCAAGGAGTTCAGCTTGTGCTTTCGGGCTGGCTTCTCCACTGTCCGTGAAAAGATCTCTAAAGTGATTATAAGCATGAGTTTTGAGATCCTCTTGGCCACTGATCCTTTCACCATTGTTTTTTTTTAGATCTCTAATCGTATTCTTGCTTTGCTAGGCTTTGGCTTGGTTGTGGAAGTACTTTGTATTGCTATATCCCCCTTTGAGCCAGAGTTGTCTAGATTTAAGTCTCCATAATTCCTCTTCCTGCTTTGCAATCTTGAGGATCTCCTGATTTAGAGTTTTTTCCTTATTGATATAGTTTGGCATGATCTCTTTTGTCTCCATCACCATTTGCAAATCGACAAGTTTTGACTGAAGGGAACGTTTGGAAGTGCAGGGATTCTTGATGGAGGTTTTGGCCTAGCTTTTAAGGGCATGTTTCACAGTTCTAAGCTTGGATTCGAAGATATAGCTAGGAGAGTTGAAGAAGCTTGTGTTCCAAGCAAGATTTACAATATCAAAAAAGCTTGGAGCTTGGATCCATAGAGGGTTGAACCGAAAGGGGATCGGTCCAAGGTTGACAGGGGGGGTGATGGAGAGGGAAATTGGTTTATGGTTAGAGGAGGCACAAGGAATGGCGTGAGAATTGACAATAAGATCATGGTTAAAATAAGAGGAACTTACTAGAAATCGATTAAGCCTGGCTGCAATATGTCCGACTCCGCATCTCTTGTTGCTCCAGGTATACTTTGCATTTTTTATGGGACTGTCGAGCAAATCCAGGTCATTGATGAGGTCTTCAAGTTTTTCCCAAAAGGGTCACGGACAGGATTCCCCCTGCGCTTCTCCTGCTGAGATTTTGTGACGTTAAAGTCACCGGAAATGATGAGCTTTTCATCGTGTAAGTTCTCCTTGAAGTTGATGAGTTCTTCCCAAAAAATGATTTTGTCCCTGTGGTGGATGGGCTCGTAGACATTGCAGACAAAGAAAGAAGTGTTACTGTCATTGGCTCTTATCTCAGTGAGCAACCAATGGCTACTCTCCAAGGAGGAGAGGATAGAATCTTTTTTAGAGACGAGGGTTGCTATTCCTCCTGAGGCTCCACGGGCACTTATGGCTATGCCCTTGCTATCTTTCCAAACTGAACGCGAGAGTTCCATGACCTCAACGTTCTGCATCTTAGTCTCTTGGAGTAGAGCACGAGATCCGATTTTTCAGTTTTTAACAAAATTTTCATTGCTTCAACTTTGTTTAAACCTCCGAGACCCCTGCAGTTCCAAGAGACGGCAAGCATTACTTCTTGGCAGGAGGAGGTCCTATTCCGGACTTACCATCTTTAAATCCACTTTGGGGTTTGGGCTGCTGTAAAAGCTTCATATCTTCAAGGCTCTTTTGTCTTCCCATTTCGAGTTCCCTTTCAGCCTCAAGTTCTCTGTGGTATCTTAAAGATTTTTTGCCTCGTGTGTTGGGAGGTTGCACCAGTTCTTCCCCCTCGATAGAGTCCGAGGAGACATCGAGAGACGAGGATGAGGGAATATATTTGTGCTTGACCTTGTCTGCCCAGGTTCCTCCTGGAGTGATATTTCCACCAGTGTTTTCTCCAATGGAGTCTGTTTCAGGGGAGGTGGAGGGAACAACTTCTTCTCTGGCTTGTATAACAGGAGTTTCTTCTTGAGTGTCTATTTCCCCCTCTTCGACCTGCAGGCTTTGAAAGCTGTTAGCGTTGGTGACTTCTTGGATTTCTGGAGTTGCTCCTTTGTCTGATGAGGTATGGGGACCTTTGGAGGGTTGCGGATCTTGCAGAGTTTTCTTTCCCTTCTTCACCTTTTGCCACCTTTCTTCTTGGGGTTTCTCTGTGTTTTCTGGAGCATTCTTTGGGCAGTTTTTAACAAAGTGTCCATATTCATGGCATTTTTCACATTTGAAGGGTAGCTCTTCATAGTCAACCTTCTGCATGTGTTCCCATCCGTCCATCTGCAGATTGACTTCTTCTAGCAGTCCTTTCTCTAGATCAACCTCGACGCAGATTCTAGCACAGGCAAAAAGAGGTCCTTTCGGTTCCGCTTTATCTATATATTTTCCAAGAGCGTTTCCAATGGATTGCAAGGTGTCATCATCCCAAAAGTGCAGGGGAAGATGTGGCAATGTGGCAACCGAACCCAGACAGGAACTTCTGAGGGAACATCCTTCTCAAGGTCAAAAGAGAGATTCCAATGATTCAGGTAGAGGCCATGGGGTCCCATGAAATAAGGGCCGCTGTGAAAGATGAGATCTTTATCTGACTTGTTTTCAAAAAGAATAATAAAATAGCCCTTACCACAGAAGTAGTGTTGCAGACCTCCGGTAATTAATGGCATCCAGTTTTTATTAATCCAAGCGTCCATTGACTTAGGGGACGACCATATACCAGTAAATTGCCCGATTAAACCTCGCTCGCTGAGAGCCAGGGCCTTCAGTTTAGAAGCTGTTGACAGGATCTGGATCTTTGGAGCCGCAGCTCGCTTGATAAAACTGGCATTTGCAGGATCAGAGTGGACAGGAGGGGGAGGAGTGGAGCTCACCAGGGTGCGGAAGGAAACATCGAGGAGACACCTGCGCTCCTCCAGGGAGGGCGGCGACGGATCCATGGCGGCGGCTAAGGCCGAGTAGGGGGGCTGAGCACTCACACGGATCACATCAAGGGAGCTAGGGCCGATGATTCTACATGAATGTTAACTAATGTGTTTATCTTGATTGTTGCAACCTCATTGTATTTATTTTGGTTGATATTCACTAGATGTTTAACTAATGTTGCAATGGAGCTTGTGTATGGATAAATTGGTGGGTCTTCTTGAAATTTGCAAGTTTTATTACATGATAGGAGTTGAAGGCATTTTGGTTAAATCAAGTTACAAAGGAGATGGATTGTGTCATCTTCCACTCTCCCGTGGTTTCTCTCACTTTTAATCTAATCCATTGAGACTCTATTTTGTCTCATGGATGTTCCCTCAAGGCACTAGGTATAGGGTTTAATAGTTTTAATTATTCTCTTGCTCAATTTTCTTCCAATTATAATTTCTCATATCTTCTTTTGTTTTGTAGGTGTTTGGATCCAAAGAAGATACTTCTAAAGGATTCAATATCCCCTCCTTGTCATTCCAAAGTAATTTATCCTAAAACTCCATAGCCAATACATACAAAACAACACTTTGAATTAATATGGTCTGATCCAAGTACCATGCTAGTAGGTTATTGAATATTTCTTTTATCATTAGATCCTATTAGTATATTGCTAGTTAGGTTTAGTGTTGATTTGTTTCCTAAGATGAATACTAACCTTGTGTTTTGGACCTAGTTTTCTAGGGGGTAGGTAGTCTTGATGTCACTACTATCATCATTTTAATTGGCTATCTTGATGTCATAGAATCCTACAGATCCTAAACTATACAATCAAGAGTTAATTATTACTGTTACATACTCAAATCTGATACCTAGTAAGTGAGTTGGAGCAGTTTTTTTTCTTTTTCTTTTTTTGCTTATCATCATCATTGGCTCTGTTTTGGTACCACAGAACTCATCTTCACCTTGATATTTGACCTTTTACACTTCGTCATAGCCAACATATTTGGAATGCAAATTGTGAACAATTTTGACCTATGTGACAATCCTCTAATTAGATCAAAGCCTGAAATTTGTGCCATTCATTTTGGCCTCTTAATTCAGTACTATGCATGCTCTCAACCTCTTGCCTAGGACTGTTTATCACATCTAATCAATTCGTACTTGATTGAGTGACTCATGAGATTGATATTGGTTGCTTTACATGCTCAATGTGGAATGATCTAATGCTTCATAGACATTCATTTTGATACTTGGAATATTTTGCACAAGTGGCCTAATGCTTGTTTTCTTTGGAACTAAGAAACACAAATTTGATATTGCTTATAGTTATAAGTTTTTCCCTAATCGTTGGTTAGTCATTTGTGAAAGACTTGTTGATGTTACTAGAGGTTAAATATTGACTCACTATCTCATGGTTATAAAGCATTCTTGGAAACGATTTGCAAAGTTTATATAAATGTTACATGTGAAACTTTTAGTCCATATTTGAAATAAGCTTTTGAATGCCCAGTATAGGCCTAACAAGTGGAACATTATGAGCTTGTGACAATTGGATCTCTAAATGACATTGAATCAAACCTATGTACGCGAATCTAAGGCTTGGTTATTTCCTCGCCAAATTTGTTGAATGCATTTGCTATTGGTTTCATTGATGATATAATATTTTGCTAGATTGCTTAAATTGCTAACAACCAATAAGTACTTGTTTCCTAGGGATTTTACCATACTGACATAATATATTATAAAGTGCTATCTAGATGCTTGACATATGAATAATCTTACGTTAGCAACTTAGTGCTTGGTTTCCATTGAATGTACTAATTAATCCATTTAAATTTGTCATAAGTGCCTTGTGATAATTTTATGGTCATGAAATTGAGTAAGTAATATATACATAGTTGGTTTGATAATGATATTTTGTATATTGTTCAAGTTGATCCATTGAGATACTTACATTGTCATAGGTGATCATTTTTTCATTGATGTTGAGATTTGCATTAATGTTACTAGTTGTTGATTATGAATGATACATTGATACTTTTTCACATTGGAAGTATTGTTATCCATACATATGGCTTAATGCCATCTGAGATTTTTGGGTAGAAGATGTGTGCTGACGCCTGTAAAGATCTCCAAGAGCTATCATTAAGTGGGTAAAACTGTAGTTGAAGGGAGCTCTACTAGATAGTGACCATCATTGAGACACGTCTCCTTGCATCATTGTTAGGTGGAAGTCGTTGGACATCCTCTTCGACTCCAGTCTAGTTTCCTTCTTTCAGTAGTACCACATTAGACAACATTGAACATGGACTTGGACCATATGTATCTTGTGTATATCAGGGACTCCCATAGACATCCTAAAACCAACCAATTGGCCATCTCATTACTATAATGCACCAAAAAACCATTCGGGAAGATTACTCTTCACGCATTTGAGTGGTCGAGTGGTGTGGCCAAAGGTACGGTTGATCGTCCTTGGTTAGTGCTTTGCGCGGGTGGATAGAAGGGCTATCGTAGCTTGACAATACTTGTGACTATCAAGCCTTTTGGGATTTGGGGTGTTATTTATTTCAAGAAGCTCCAGTTGTCTACTTTAAATGTAATGCTTTTATTTCAGTGTATCATATATTTATTGTTCATAGTTATATTTTATACATCATTGAAAAACTGAAGTGTCTTGTCTTTGATTGAATATCTATAGTTAGACACCTTATCATAAAAATAGAGTTAGGCTGGTATTTGGGGTTAGCTGGTTGTCTTAGTTAACCTTAGAAAAAGCTTGGCTAGGGTCTCTCCCTTGGTTAGCCTAGGTTTGTTTACTATTGGACCTAGGAAACCTAAAAGAGGAACTCCTTTCGGTAATGATACATTGAGGATGAGGTCCATAGTTGTGTCGGTTTAGCAGTCAATTACCTTGCCATTCCTTTGACTGCTAGGTTGTGCATAAACAATGACTATTCATGAAGGTTTATGATCCTTAGATAAATATTATTATTATTATTATTTTTGTATCTGGTGGAATCAACAATTGCGACGGTGCACTCACGTGACATGGGGTCGATTCTCGTCCGCTACCACTATAACCTCCAGGTGCACCCACATGGCTCGTGGGCATAGAGCACAGGTAAGCTGAGGTTTGAACCTATGCCATCTCAAGGAATGCCTTAATAGTACACTCTATCGCCAATCAATCAACACTCCACATGTTTATTTTATTATTATTAATATTAATATTTATTATTATTTTATTTATTGTTTACATGTTCATTACATATTTATATATTTTAGTTGTAAAAAAATTGGCTAAATATATATGTCCATTTTTTTTTTGATTCAAATGAACATAAACATATTGGTGTCCATTTTCCACATCAAGGTATATCTTGTTTTATATCTTGATGCACCTCAGTTTACTTATTAGGAGAAACCATTATGTAAGTGTTAACCCCCAATTGTGTTTGCACTATTGGAGGGTTAAGATCTAGCAAGATTCCATCAAGCTGGTTCCATTACACAGATATGCACATTGATCGAGTTCATCCAGAGCCAGTAAACTCTGACAAGTTTGTTATTTTTAGCAGTTGCCTTCTTCTAGGAGCTCGAGATTAGGGGGGGCACATGACGATGATGATCTTACATTCAAGTCCTTGTAAAAAGGTGAGTCTATTGAGACTGTTTTTTCCTTTTTTCCTTTTTACAAGAAGATAGACTGATGCATACCTACAATTAGTAGTTTCCGTGTATGGCAGGTACAGGTTGAATACCATGTTTCCAAGCGAGCGGTGAGGATGTGGTCAAAGATTCGGGGGGAAGAATGTTGAGTTATGAAGCAGTGTTGGGCATCAGTTTCTCCTTTCAGGGTGACACGTGGAAGTTGGTGGGAGTTGTCATGGGCATGAGATTCCATCTTGTAATTAGTTAATCATTCCTAGTTGAAAATTTTCAAAAATATTTTATGCCTACCCTAGCTTGTCAAATTAAAAAGGAGGTCAAAATTCCATGCTCTCTTGCCAACTCACCTTACCTAATCCACTTGATAAGGTGGGTCGTTTGGCTTTCCAAAGGCCACAGTTTGACCATGGCCAAATTTATTATGAATGCAAAAGATTTAAAGTTGATTGCTTTGCCATTTAAAGTTTGTTTGGAAACATCCTGATTCTGGCTACCTTGAATAAAAAAGACGACCTCATGCAAGGGGTTGGATACGTCATCGTCTGGAATAACGGGTCTGTGAATTGAGGAGCCAAATCGCAGCATTTACAGGTGGAAAGAACTCAGAACTAATGCCAAAGAGGTCGACTGAGGCTGTTGATATGGAGAGAATAATGTTTCAGTGTGTTTTCCATAGAGGTTGATCTATATAAAAGCAATTTTGAATACATCTTTGAAAGGAAAATGCTGCTAATTGACCAAGTGCATTGAATTGGTATATGTCTACAGTAGACAGTAAAGCTGATTCGAGTCAAACCGTAGTTTATTTCTTGTCTTGAGGCAGCAAATATAGCTAATGTCCCATGCATGCTCTCTGCGGGAATCATATGCTTGGGGGCTTTTGTATGAGGAGATGGAAAATAACAGGTTTCATACGATGACAACCAACCAGAAGTGAACAACCAAGCAGCAGGTTTTTCCCTCAGTAAAGACACAGATTGGACATTGATTTTTTGCTTGACGGATTGCTGATTGAATTTAGCATAAATATGGAGACAAGGCTGTGGTTGACAGTTGAAAGGGAGATTACATATTGTTTCTAAATAACATAATTAGAGGCCTTGTATGGTAAGCTGTGGGTTTTGAAACAGAAAAACTTGAGGAAAGGAGCGGGTTCACCTGCATCCAACCTTATTGTATGGATGTCTGAGACTTGGGAAGTGTTACCCCCCATTTTCAATGAGGGTGCCTTAATGCATTTTTGGATCCATCCTAAGCAGGCCTGTAATAGCAAGCAGAAGGTAATGGAAGCTGTTGAAGTGGGGATCCAAGGCATAACCTGCAGCTGAAGGAGGACGGACAGTTCTGGGTGTAATATCAGTAGATCTGGGCACGCAATAACAACTGAAGGGAATCAACAATCTCCTACAGTGCACATATATCAATTCTGAGCATTTTAAATTAATTCTGGGCTACTTTTGCATCATTCTAGGTACTGTAACAGCCAGGAGCAACGATATACCTCAGTTCTGGGAACCTGTTCGCCTTCATGAAAGACTAAGGAGGGTTCACGAAATCCCAAGGAGGACTGATGAAGCCGATGGGAACACATTTGACATACAAGCACAATCCCTTTGTGAAGATGTCACCCTCGGTCTCAGGCAGAGTTTTCCTGTAGTAGCACAAAACAATCATGAAATTACCGTAAATCAAATTTTCGGCAGATTTCTCTATGGAATAGTGCAAGCATTAATACCAATTCTGCAGCAACATAAGACAAGTATGGGCACCAAACTGTCACCTATAACGATATATTTCAGCATGTATTATCAGAATATGGGCAGTGAAGAGAGGCCCGTGCATTAATGTATCTCAAGATACCATCATCAACAAATGACGTCCTCATTCAACCTTGTCTCAGCGGAATTTTGTAAAGGCGTCAGCCCTAAAAGAAGGGGTCAGCTCTGTAGCAGCAATTTGGAGGATATTTGTGCATGCCTAACAAAAGAACAACAGTATGTGTCCACGGTTAATTCAGATCAGGCCACGATCCAGGAAGAATACCCTTCTGCATGCCCTTTGGGTCTGATCTCAGCTCGAAGTACAGGTCATTTGTGTGGGCATATGGGTGCACACAGGTCATACCAACAATTGTACTCTTATAAACTTCAGCACTAGCTTTGAGTGGCACGTATGGGTGACTTGTGACTAAAATTGCCTCATGCTAGAGCTCGTGGACTGGATTTGAGGATATCGATTCTAAAATGGATTAACTCGTGTATGGGTATCCAAACCAATGTACGTGATTTCAGCAGAGATGTTTGTGGCTTCGAATCCCTGTGATGCAATGCTTGGGTTTCACCTGGTTCTGTGTACATACGGATAGTGCCTTTGACAACCAGCCACAAAATCGGGTCTGAAATATATAGAGTACAAATCCTTCGAGAGGAGAGATCACTGTATGAAAGGGAAGCTTGGATCGCATTGTTATATCTATAATACTTGGGCGCTTTTGTGGATTGAACATCGCGGCATTTTTAACTTGCATGGCTCGGGATAAGGAGGATTGTGGGGGTTGACCAACAATTCAAGGTTGTAGTGGTCGCAGCCTTAGTATCTTGTTCATACCTCCACGAATCATGGGTTGGATGGAATTGTTGAGTTCGGCGATTTGTTCAAAGGGCTCTCTCTCTTGGCTTATTCGAACCATACCTTTGCAATATGACATGGAGGTGGGCCATATTTGATTTAGTTATGGGAGCCCATAGATGTGTCGACATAGATGTGTCGAGGATGGTCTAGTACTTTTTGAAGTGGTTAAGAGTTTGTTACTTTTGAGGACCTTTTTTTGGAGTGCTAAGGCTAAGCATGGAGCCTTTTGGTAGGTTGTTTTATGTCTATTGAAAGTGGCTTTCCCTTTGAGGTGCTCTAGGTGAATATCCTTTGTTTAAGAAGTCTATATGGACATCATTAGATTGAAGAAGAGGTGTTCTAGGTGAACATCTTTTGTTTAAGAAGTCTATATGGACATCATTAGATTGAAGAAGTGGCTTTGTAGACTTGCTTGATTGAAGAAGTTTCTTGAAGGGGCCTTTGGAGGCCATGTGGCATCATTAATAACTTTGTTCCTTGCATGTTGGAGCATTTCCCCCTTTGTTAGGGGCCCTATGTATCTCCTTGTTGTACATGTGACATTGACCACCTCATTTTATTGTATTGTTAGTAGTTAGTGGGTTGTAGTGGGGGTTTTGTATTATTTTACCCCACCCTAGGTTTGATTTAAGGAAACAATTAATGTTTTATTATATAAGGATGTTTAGCCTCTCCTGTAAATAGAGAGGCACTTCCTCATTTCATTTTCATGGTTGGACTTTGAGAGCTTCCTCACTTTTGAAGCTTCAACGATATATCTTTCTTTGTGCAATTTGCTAAGGGTTCTTTCTATGTGGTGAAAACTGGTTGTCAACTCTTAAAGCTTCTTTTTCTTGGTTCTATTATTGTGCTTAAGGGTGAATGCTGGAATTTTCAAGTCTTCTACAAATCTCTCATGATTAATCCAAGAATAGTTGGAGGGAGGACGCCCTAAGCTATTGGCTTGAACATTCTCCTTTGTTGGTTTGGGTGAGTGTTATATATCTTGTCTTCATATGTGTTCAGGCTCCTTGGCAAGGGTTTTAAGGTGTTTACCTTCTCGATAGTTAATCTTGGGTGGCTAGGGACTGTCCCCCCGTTGGAGCTCCCTTTTGAAGACCTTGAACTCCATTGTTTATCCTCAATTGGGTGATGTGACTAGTGTGTCCCGACCCCTAACCTTTGAATGAAATAAACCAATTCTTGAAGAGCATTTTTCTTGGCCTCACTTGCCATTTGATTCACCTTGAATCCATTTCCCAAGTTGGATATTGTGACTGATCTCCGGGTCTCTCCACCACTTATTCAAAACACCCTCAAAATTACAACCATGTTTTGCTAAGGCTATCTCTTCCAAATCACCTTGTGTCCTCATTTCCATAGCCTAGCAATCCTATCTAGGGATGCCCTCTCGATTTGGAGAAGAGCCAACCAAAAGTGCATAGAGGTAGTTATCGTGGTGACAGTGGGTAACACCTCTTAGGTTACCATGAACTAGTAGCGATCTTTGGGATTTAACTACACGCGCTAGTTTGCACGGTAACATGAAGCAAAGACAAAACTTGTTTTTGAAGTGAGACATATTAAGTACATGAATACGAGTTTAATGTATTTCCAGGTCTTTCCTAAAGTGGATATTTTGTTATAGTGGGACATACCTTATTACTTTGTGAAAGGCCCAACACTGGCTTTGACTTGGAACTAGAATGGAAATAGGTTTTGTATAGAGTTATTATCACATTTTTTGTCGTCAAGTGGAATAATCTTGATCATTAAACCTATGAATTCCAAACAACAACTTACAAGGGAAAATATATTATTAACATGTCTTGTGATATTGTGGTTGTGCGATGTATATAAAGCTCTTTAAAAGGGTTCGACCTCATGACTAGAAGCTTGAAATATTATGAAGAAATCTACGTGCTATACAATTAGAAAAGTAGGAATCAACATGGAAAGGGAAATTCTTGGTAGCTTTACCTGGATCACTAGAACGGGAAGGAAATCGACTTATCTCCTTTTAATAGTTACAACAAGAATATGCTTATATTTGAAGGTCGATTTAGTGTAGTTGCAAGATATTGGAAACATCTTGAAAAGCAAGAAAAGGATTCATAAAGGCAAGAAAATACCACTTTAAAGCCAAAAGGTACAGATGGTAGCAAGTGGAAGTTAAGGATAGTGTTTATACTTGCGAAGATGGGTCAATCTAAGACGAAGAAGGTTGTTTGCTAGCTAAGAAAAGCAAGAAACTCACCTTCAGGTTTGATGAATTTCAAACTTAAAGGTTCAAGTTTGGCGAATCCTGTGACATAGATTATGATGTAGACAATCTCTTAGGTAAATCAAAATGTGATTTGATACAGTTATGCTTTTTCCTCGTTCTCTAAGTCCTTGGTTGTCATTGATTAACTTGTTTACAGTGTTAGGGTAGTTATTGTGCACTTGTTTTGAATTTCCTTTCACTCAAGGTGCATGCTCTTTTCATTCATTTCCATTTACTTTTTTGTCACAATTACCTCTAGAACATGATCTCAATCACTTATAATTATTATTTGAAACTTACCCTCGCTCTTGACTACTTATGGACACCCCAAGAGGGAGTCTTTTGTGTGCTGATCATCTTGGACTTTGTGAATATTGATTGGCTAGATGGAAACATACACCTTTTAGGTATACCCCCTTGAGATTGGAAAAGCATTAGCTTGAACAAGAGGCATACAACGGTGATAGGGCTAGGTGGCCTATAATTATTACACAGGTCTACTGGTGTAGATTTATTGATGCCTCCAACAAGTGGAGGACATGTTTATTACACTAGGATAGTTCTATTTGCAAGAGTTAGTGGTCATGTATGCTAATTTTGTGATAATGTTGGCTCTCATGGGAATTTTGTGCCCTAGAAGATCATAAAGGTTTAATAGAAAATTCATTTGATTATGGGAAGTGTAACATGGTTTCGAGGGTACTCTGAGTTAGCTATGAGTACAAGGTACCTTGTAGGTAAGTATCTCAAGTGTTTGGGTATGCGGTACATGGTATAGCTAAGATAAATTTTGTCACAAAAAATTCAGGCACTAGAGAAAAATTGCTTTCCTCTTGTATTTAAAGTTAGATTGTTCTGATAGTAGGAAATGAATATTTTGTTATGTTAAATTTTAATACATGTTTTGTTAATATAATGCAGGGAAATGGTTTTTATTGGATTGAAACGCTTCAAGAAAGCCGTAGAGTTTTTTTAGGATGTGAGTGGATAACATGCTCTTACGTTGATTATGTTGCTTTTTTTTTTGTTTTTGTTTTGTTCTGATTCAACATTTTTGACAACCATTGTAGGATAACTGGAGTTTCCAAGTATGTTTTCTTTGGTGTAGGCTATTACAGCCCCAGTGACAACTTTAACAGTAATAACTATGGAAGCATATAGAAATATTGTCCTAGTTTCTCTCATTCACACTGGTAAGGCTAGTTATTATTTTCTTAGTTTGTTAATGTTAATATATAGCATGCTGCTACAAAATACTTGGTTTACATCTAGAATTTTGTTTTGAAGTGTGCTAAAGAAATAATGTTCCATTCAAATTAATGGAAGTGTTCTAAACAAACAACATTCCATTAAAAGTCAAACTAACATTTTTTCCAATGTGACAAATAGATGTCATCCTTGCTCATAGAAACAAAGGTTTTAAGAGGGATCAATTTTCCAATAGGACATCCATCTAATATGTTTAGATTATAATTTCTATGCAGACAATATTACATAAAAATGCGGCGAGTGTTGAAACACAGTGTTTAAGATAAAATACACAAAAATAAGATAAGCGTGAGATACATTTCATTAAGGATATGTACACATAAATATATTCACTATAACCCTTATTTTCGTATTTCAATGGGTCTCTTGGGATTTTAATGAATCTTCCTATTCACTTATGAGAACTAATGTGAATAGTAAAGACAAAGTACAATGATAATTAACCCTAATGAATTAATGTTTCCAACATTCCTCTCCTTAATCCAAAGTGGTGTGTATGAGTCCAAGCAGAGCGCTGAAATATGGAGAAGGATACCTGCAAATGACTGAAGGTGCTCTTTGAAGCAAAAGCTAGCAAAAACTAATGTCTTCTACTAAATGAGTGGTTTTGGATGACCACCAACCAGTCGAAGCTATGAAGAGGTGGTTTAAGGATGACCACAAACTATGGAACTTGGTGCTCACTCTAGTACTAGCTCAACGGTTCCCTATGGAACTTGGCTCTAACTCAGGTTTTGGTTTAGTGGTTCCCTCTTGAACTTGGCTCTAAGGCTCATCGATTCCCTCTGGAAAATTGTGGTTTAAGGACCACCACAAAGTGATGTATAGTAGAAGCACATGTCTTCTACTAAATGGGTGGTTTTAGGATGACCACAAATCAAGTCATGCTGAAACATGGCTTTGACTTTGGCTCTGGTTGCAGTTCTAGCTCGAGGCTCTAACAACTGGCACAAGGTTTTAGCTATGGCTCTAGCTCAGGTTCAAAATTGCTTGTTCTCGCTCACTTGTTTCTAACTGTCAATCACCTCCCTCTGTCAGGAATAAGGTGAGAAGTAGAAAATATATCGACTGCAAGATGTGTCATTACTCGTGAACAAACTCTTCGATATGACTTATATATATTCTTGGTTGTTGAAAACCATTTCCAAGAATCAAACCACCCATAGTGAATCTTATCTCTTGTAGGTTTCTTCGATGTGAAGCATCTATTTGAAAAATGAATATACTTTCCACAATGCTTACAAGAATGGAGATCAAGACACCGATCTTCCATGTGACCAACTCTATGACAATGTTGGCATTGATGAAATTTCTTGAAGTATTCCAACATTCTGGAACTAGATAGGTTTGGAATAATAAAGAATTTGAAAATTTACTTTCTTGTCATATCCAAGACCTATTCTATGCTTGTTGTGGATGATTTCTTCCGAAGGTCTGATGACAGGCTTGGAAAGTGCAAGCGGAACCTGTTTATGACAAATTTTATCTTCAGTTTTTTTCGAAGTGGCACCACTGATTTGAATAAGTACTTTTGAAGTGGTGGGCTATTGATTGTTCTGAACAAGAACAAGTTCATAATGTTGATTCTTTTGTTGTATTTCCACATGTTGGTGCTGTGATTCAAGATGAAGAAATTCGATTGTCTTGTGAATCTTGTAAACATGTTCGAATAGATTAAAGAGCTTCCTTGCTGATTGAGACTGTGTCATCAATAGAGGTGAGTATTAGAGTGTTTAGTAACTCTAATAATCTTCCATTTTGAGCCATTTCAAGGATGGTAAAAGACACAAAGGGTTTCTTGCAACTCCATCCTTTCACAATAAGACTCAACAACTAAGACTCCAACTCAGAAAATGAAAGGTGTTTGCTTCTACCGAAATTGCACCCGATTATAATTCAACTCTATTTTGTTTTGACACTCATTGAAAACAATTGCAAGTACAAAAAACATGTGAACTTACAAAAATGATAGTTTGCAAGTTACAAATATTGTTGAATCTGAAGTTGAATTGATATCCAAAATGGATGCTTTATGCTACTCTGAGTTGAGTTCTTTGATGATGTTCAGCTATGGTTCCAAGGTCACAAAATCAATGACTATGGATTCAGTGCAAACAAAAATGCCATAGGTCCACTAGAAATCACATGCCTTGTTGGTGCGCGGTGGGAAGACCCAGGGTTCAACATAAATTCACCAACAAAATTCGAGACACCGATCCTTTCGGCATCACCTGCGAGTATATGAAGTCTCATTTGATGTATCTAGGGGGAATACAGGAACCAAGCTTCTGTAGTGCTAAAGGGATATGAGCAATCATTCTACAGATCTAATAGCTATTTATCTATTGCGTAGAAACATATAAATTTTACTCATATGAATTGATAATCCATTCAACACAGTAATATAAATAGAACATCCATGTGTGCAACAAATATAATATCCATGATATTAAACACATATACATTAGGCTAAGAACAAGTTCATTTAATTCAGATTATCATCAAGAACAGTCTTACATAACATGTACAGTGCACAACAGACCTAGAACTACTCGAAATTACTCAGCACAATAACAACTACGGCAATAGCCACAACAGTTGCTGAAGCAATCCAACAACAACTCAAGAAACATAACACAAGCTAACCATTAACCCATAAACCCCTTACATATTTATACATTGCAACAAGGACTGAGCCTGTTACAAAGAGGACACAAATTCCCAACTAAATTCTAACTAACTTCCATATTTTGCGCACTTTGATCCATATGCTGGGTTGTGACATGGTACATTTTTGGTGCACGACTTCCAAGATAGGTCCAAAAACCTACACCAATAGATCCCCAACACTCACCTGTTGCTCGTCCTGAGCAACTTCAGCTGCTGCATGTACTTCTTTGACCAAGATTCTTCTATGTAATAGTATGCCTACTACCGCATACTACCTTTTGAACTAGAGGTCGACCCCTCTGGATGTGTCATTGTGATCATTGATATGAGCAGAGTTCCAACCATCACTCAACTCTACTCATTAGGTTTCTCTCTATACTATTACTTATGCTTTTGGTGGCGCCATGGCTCTCTGTGTCATAGCTACCTTGGTTCTCGGCTTATGGTGACTCTGCTTCCTATATCGTCGTCCTTGTTTAAGTGCCATGCTCCTCTGGTTTTCCCTTTGGCTCTATATATTTAGAGAATATACACCAATACAAAACATATACCCCCCAAAAAGGAAAAATGAACTACTCCACTTCATCCTGCTGCTTCTTTTATAGTGATTTACCAAGCACCTCGACTTGTTGTGTCATAATTTTACTTCGCTTCCTGTGGATTTGATAGTGATTTGATATCATTTCAAAATTTTGGCCATCGATTTTTCTACTGATGGCCACATGTGCTTACCATCCAGCATCACTTTAGACCTTTTGCTTCACTTCCTTCACTGTCTCCCTCAACTTCTAAAGCATCTCCTTCACAGTCGCAACCTGCTCCTTTTCTTTTGCTTCCTGTTTTGCAATGCCATCTATTATCTGCGTTTTTAATGTTGCCTTCAATTTTTCCTCAATGATTTCAATTGTCTTCTTCACACTTGCTTGCAATGTAGCAAGTTTTTCTATCACCTTGTACGCTTCATCATGCAGAGGCTCCAAATTCTGCGCAACATCTTGCTGTTGGGTCTTCAGCTTACTAACTTCCATTAACTGATTTTGATGTTCCATCAGCGTGACCATACCCTCAACTGCTAGAAGAGTGCTCATTGTGTCCTTTAGGTTTTGTGCCTTCGTCTGCACAACCTGCACTTTTTTTCTATCTCCTTCAACTCTGCACTCTCAATGAGTTGCGACAAAATTTGCATGCTTTCCTCACACATATGTGTGCACTTTTCTTCCGGAGTCTTGATGTTTTCTATGGCTGCACTAGCTGTTTGTTCACTTTGTTGTATTTCTTATGGTGGAGTACTCGGCATCGTCCTTGCCTCCAAGTACACTATCTTTGCACGGAATCCTTGAATAGATTCACTTATTTTCGTCACCTTCTCTTCCAATGGAATGTTTACCTCTAGTTGACCCTTAGGAATTGCGTTGTATAGTATATCCATTGCCTGCTGCAACTTTTACTTCTCCTACACCGCCTCTTCTTTTTCTTTTTGCAACTTATTATTCTCTTCTTCAAGTGTTCCCTTAGCGACAATTTCCATCACCCATTCTACTGATGTCGCGATTGCGTGTAACTTAATTTACTACATCACACCCATTTGCAATGTATGCAATGCATCTTTTGGCATTTGTGATAAAACTAGATCAATTGAACTTATTGCTAGTGTGATCTTTTGCATTTATTCTGTAGGAAACTTCAAGGATCCTGATGTTATTGTCATACTTCTTCGCTTGCTTGATGCTACTGATGGCTGCGAGACCATCTGCCTAGGCCCCATACTCTCCATATGCTCTTCCTTTTATCTTCTTGTTATTATTCTCGTTGCTTCCAAAACTTGCCGCAGCACAACTAACTGCTCCCGTATGATCGTTTGCACCTCTTCCTACTTCTGCGCCACTTTCTCTAATGCTTCCTCAGCTACTTCCTTGACTTGGTTTCCAATATTGTCCAAGTCATCTTCCATCAGTGAGTGGAAAGTGGGCTCTTTCATTGCTTTCATTTTCTTCTTTTTCCTTGAGGGACTTGCCTCTGTCTGCTCCTTCCTCTTTTCACCTAACTCTGGTGCAATCTCTTGCATAGTGCCACCTGCACCATTTCCTTGTTCTGCTGCTTTTTATGATTGGTCTTGTTATTCCTCATCTTGTTGTCCATTTGGGTCTTCTTTCGAATCTTGATCTTGTTCTTCGTCCTACCTTTTGTCCTGCTTTTTCTATTCCTCTTCGGTCGCTAGGAATCTCCATTCTACATCCCAATCATTCACAATTGCGCTGACATCTTGATTCGTTAGCCTATGCAGTGTTGGTAACCACTATGCTTCCAGATCCCTTCTTGCTCGAACATACATATGGTGCATTCCATCCTTGAAGCACACAATTCCCTTGTACATTTATACCACCTGTGGATGAATGTGTGGTATTGAATTGATGATATACTAGATAGTGTCGTTATAGACAAAGAACGCCACATTGTTGTCAATTTGCCTCCTCTTGTTGGTGGTATGCCATAAATTAGTATATCTTGTTGCCAGGAACGAGTTCATATCAATGTCCAAGAATTGTGAATCTTCAGGATCCCTCCATGTAACCAGTACAATTAAGATAAAAAACCATGCATAATGGAATAGTTGAGCATTTTCTTGCGCCTCTCTACAATCCTCCATAAATTCATTCAGTAAGAATGTTTCCCAATTGAGTTGTACACCTGCTGTGCACTTCTTTGCTGATGTTATAATTCCTGCTGCAACCTGGTCCTTGCGCCTTGTTTTGAACATCTTGCAAGCCAACACTTGCATCACAAACCTCACCGCATCAGCGTTGATACTTTCCACATCTAGTCCACATTGTGCTCTATGTGTACCATACTTATCCTTCATCTTCTCGGCTAGCATTTTGCCCTGCTTCTTATTCTTGATCAACTGCGTTCATTAGAGGAAATTTGAGGTCTAAAATGGGCCTCATAAGAAAATGAGCCACCTCATAAGAAAACGAGTCAGCTCATAAGAGAAAGAGCCATTGAATTCAAGAACCAATAGAATTTCAAGAAAAAAATTAACCATAATGGTTGAGTTGGCATATTTGACATTAAAAAACTACTTTTTTAATTCATATTTTCAACATATCTTCGTGTCGTTTTACTTAAATTCAGAGTGGGATAACTCGTTGGATGCAGAATTAAATTCCTAATTCCACATCCAACGAGTGCTCCGGCTCGGAATTTGAGTAAAACGACTGGCATATATATTGAAAATACAAACAAAACGTTAGTTTTTTTCTATTTTCCTCAAAAATTAACAAATATTATTTTATTATTTTATTATTTTCCTTAGGAGGCCCATTTTAGACCTCAAATTTCCTCTAATGGGGTCCTCCCCTGCGGTCGACAACATGATCATCTACACAATAAGCTTGTTGTTGATGGAGACCACCTTGTCCAATCATATGAATCCTCCATGTACATAGCTCAGCAACAGTTGTACACAGTTATTGATCTCTAGACCTCGGCCAATGTGTGGGATCTCCAACAAATTCAATATGCTTGTTAACCCCATTTCCCATTGCTTCGGCTCCAGAGTAATAATTGGAGAATCTAGAATGATCTTTGTGGTCGAATAATTTGTTGGGGCAAGCTCCAGAAAGTGTTATGTTTTGGTAATGTCATGGTCCGCACACTTCAAAATATTCACGGTCCCTAACATATTTTCCCATACTGGCACCTCGTTCGATATCTCGGGAATTTCCAAGGGATACTTCGCCTCCTTCGACAAATCTACCGGTTTTGCATCTATTTTTCTTAGAGGTGCGTGTTCCCTTGGAAAGATTGTTGGTGTGGATCCTGATGCCCCTTTTCTTATTCTTGATCTTGATCCTAATGTGACAGCTACTAGTACCTCTTCTTATATCACCATGGATGGCTTCTTTATGTGCGACTTTCTCTGAAATGATACTTCTACCTTTGGTGCCATAACCCTATACCTCAATGGATGCAACTTCACTCTTTGCTTTGCTCTGTTCCGCTTTGTTTGTCTCGAATTGCTTTAGGATTTATTCCCTCCACCCATTGCATCTTGCTTTTAATGCCCTATTTTAGCTATTTTGTCTCTCTTTGCGCCCATTACTGCATTCAATTCTAGCCTAGATTCATGTACCTTCTACTGGATTTAGTCTAGATTTACTCAGGATTTTATTTTCTGTCCAAATCCCGCTGGTGATGCTTATGGATTTATCATGTCGTGTCCTGTCTTTTTTCCATTATGATTTTCATTAATTCTCTCGACCTAGATTCCCTTCTACACTTCTTTTTATTCCCATGACATTCTTCCTCCCCTCTCTGCACATGCTTCCTTCTCTTTCTTTGCAACATTCTTCCTTCTTTCTCTGCAACATACATTTTTTTTCTCAATCTAAGTACTGCGCTGAAGGATGGTTTTCCTTATACAGTTTTAGCCGACTTCCATTGAAAAATACTTCTAGGGGTTCCTCATTGAGCTTCGGAAGCTGAACGAACCATACCTCAGTGACATATTTTATAACAGAAGGATCCAACCAATGCATTCTGAACTTACCTGGGTGCTTCATGAACTTGCTGTCGTACAACAAAATCAGGTCTCTAGTCTTGAATTGCTTTTGCTTGATATGTCTGTCATTCCAGGCCTTCTCACGCGATTTCTGGACATGCCGATGAAATATTACGACAAACCTATATTAGTTATGCCAATATTCTTTCTACTGCACCACTATCTGTGAGATTTGTGAGTTCCGCAACGCACAGACTTGGAACAATGAACTCCATAGGCATGATTGCCTCTTGCCCATACACTAGTCTAAATGGTGTCTGTCCTGTCAACTTCTTGCAAGTTGTCCTATAATCCCATAACACTGCAAGAATCTTTAAGTCCCAATCATCTCTATTCATGTTGCAAATATTTATCCATGCATTCTCCAGTATCTTGTTGAATGCTTCAATTGTCCCATTTGGTTGAGGATAATAGGGGGTACTCTTCTGGTGACAAATCTGGAACTCTTCTATCAAAGCAACAATTGTCTTATTCAAGAAATGGGTCCCCTGATCACTCATCAAAATCCCTGGACAACCAAACCTTGTCACAATATTTTCAAATAGAAACTGTGCAACTATCTGTGTGCTGCAATCCTTCATTGGTTCCGCTTCTACCCATCTAGTTAAGTAGTCTTTCGTGGTAATAATATATCTTGCTCTCGACCGCTTCCCAAGTGGATTAATCATCCCAACAAAATCCATTTACCATTTATCAAATGCCTGTAATGTTACTTGGGGCATCAAGGGCATCTCATCCCTCCTTGATGGATTTCCCACTCGCTGATAGACATCGCACGTCTAAGAGAATTCCTCAGCATCCTTGTGCAAGGTAGGCCACCAAATTATTGCTTGCATAATCTTCTGCGCAATTGCTTTCATGGATAATTTTAGGGGCTTTATATAGCCCATGGCTGTATTAAGGGAGTTACAAAAATTTAGTGGGCTATTTTCATATATGGAAAGGGTTTTTTTAGCTAAAATATATTTTCCCAATATTTATTAGAAAAAAAATAAATCTAAAATGAATAGCCTATGATATATTAATGAGGAAAATGAAAAAAACTATTTTCACCCCAACAAAATCTCCCTCCAATCTATCTTTCACTCCCAATTTCTAGAGAAATTCTAGTGAAATCATTCCTTCACCCCAAATTTTCAGTAATGGAGGATCCCAAGGGTTATTTCACCCTCCATTTTCCTTGTAATTTAGGCATATGGTTGCAGTCTCCTGTATTTTTAGTCAATTTCATGTGATACCTTCTTTGAGCCCTCGATTTCCAGTATTGGAGGGAAAATCATGGGATGTTTTGTTCTATATAAATGCTACATTGATTCATGGTTCACCTACATCGGATTGCACTTGCAAGGTGAAGGTTTTGGTTGATGTGATTCCACTTTTCATTCTTAGTTTTATCGACATTTTAATCTTCACAGAACATCTCCATTGCCAAAAGCTCAGGTCTTTAAGGGGCATGCCTCACATGCAATTTATCAGAGAATACAAACTCGCATCACTCTTTTTATCCAATAATTAATGTGGTATGCTTTTTATCATGCTTTTTATCCATAGTTACAATAGATTATTATATTGCAAATTTACCTGTTATCATGCTTTTTTTTATCATGGATGCTTTTTGAGGCTTGTTGAATTCTAGGGAACTCTTGATTCTTAGGGCTCATTCAATATTATTAGGGTTCTATTCTATCCTAGGAGTATTGGTTCCGTGAAAGTGTTATAGAACTCAAAATATATGATTTATTTTATGCCTTGTCATGTTTAAACTATCGACTGACATTATATGTTGTTAGTGTTAGATTTTCTACTTTTAATCAACATTTATCTAGGATCTTAACTGAAAGAATAACATGCACAACATAACACAATAGACGCAAAGAATTTCCTCGGGGAAACCATAAAGGGGAAAAACCCACAACTTCCTCAGAGATAGAATCGTCACCAATACAATATCACAAAAGTAAAACCCCAAAACAAAGATGGTCTTCTGCAGCTCCTCTTATTTTCCTCCTATGCGAACTTGTCCTCTCTCTCACTAATGCGAACTTGTGAGTGAGTGTGTGTTTAAATGAGAGAGCTACACTCTCTATTTATACTTTATCTTTCACTTGACCTTTTCACTTACTAGGTTGGACCCATCTATACCTGACTGGGCCGACTTCTCTAGGGGACTCAATAACCCTAATCAAACTGAATGTAGGGGGAACTATTTCCCCAACTTACAAGGGAGGATTTACCTCATTGACTTTTGTTACACCCAAAATATACACTTATGTAACCTCAATGCCTAAATCCCTGAAGTCCCAAGATTAAGCTAGTCATTTAGAGCAAGTTGATGTTCTTTATCCACACTCCTAATTAGGACGACGCAGGTTGTCTTTGAGCAAAGTGCACTGGCGCAGGTTTCCCTCATGCAACATGTGCCGAAGTCAGTTTCATGGGATGAAGGTAGCTTTCGAGCGAATTCTAGAATTTGGATGAGGTGGATCCCTATCCCTAACTCCTAGGTGAGATGGCCTTCGGTTCCCTAACCTAATGTGAGGATCCCTTAACCCTCTCCCCATGATCCTCAACCTACTCTATCCACTTGGTCCTATAAATGAAAGATCCCTCTCCATCCCAAGGGGAGGAAGTCTACGGTACTCTTATGCTGGTGAAATTATCTCAGGAGTTCAACACCCTTGGCTTGGAGGCACCTACTTCTCTCTAGGAGATTTGGTTTGGATTGTCGAAAGGAGATTGTGACGTTGAGGCATCGGTTGTAATCATCTCTTCTATTGTACTTCCCACTTTTTATACAGTAATATAAATGATTTCCATAAATGTTATTGTGTTAATGATATTTATAGTTCATCTCCTCAACTGTTTACTTAGACTAGTTAGTGTTTAGGCATCTTTTACTGCTTGTATTGTTCCTATGTGTTTCGACAGGTCTTACAGCCCTAGATCTGATGACTGCAGGACTTGGAACAACAGGGAGGAGATAGATCTATGAATATGAGGTAAGATGCTTAATTACTCGATCTCTAACTAGATCTAGGAGAGTAGTTTCATATTCTGTCTCATTTGTTCTAGACTTGCATTAAGCTAGAGAGATCACACGTTAAGTCCACTTTTGGTAGATTGTATGATAACAACTTTACATGACCAAATGTAATAATGACATCCCCGACCGGAGGTATAAACATCTCTATCGAAGGTAAAAATTAAATACAATAATAATAACAATATAAAATACAAGTGAATATATTCCGACGTTACTTACATTAACACTCCCTCTTAACTAGGAAGGTATTCTCTTGACACAGTCATCAACACATCTGGACACAAGTCTTCATTGCTGGATCATCATCAATGCTGGAACATCATCATCAACATTGGATCATCATCGTCACTGCTATTGCAATCCTCATCATGTCAATCATTGATTGGTGACATCTCTCGAATCTACTCATCATAGGAAGTTCTATAGAGCCAACACTTTTTCATGCTGGATGTAGGCCTAACCCTCATGCAGGTCTTCATTATCTCTGCGAGCAAGCCATCAAGTAGGTACAACCCAGGACCGGTAATTACATTGCCACTGCAAACACCCGTGTCTCCTACTGTCTCCTCATCATCTTCAGATCATCTCATAATCACACAGAGTACATCCCATATGCACATCACATGCCCCACAATGGTCAACCCGCGTCTACCAGCATGGGAGGAACGAACCTACCACCATGCGAGATCCTGCCTAGGTGCACACACAGTGTTTTATGACCGGTGGAAGTCTCCAGTATGGGAGGCACGGACCTACCACCATACGAGACCTTGTCTACCATCATGGGAGGCACAAACCTACCACCATGCAAGAATTAGCCCTTACATCTACCAACATGGGAGGCACAAACCTACCACCATGTGAGAATGGCTCATCCATTACATCTACCAACATTGGAGGCACAAACCTACCACCATGTGAGAATGGCTCGACCCTTACATCTACCAACATAGGAGGCACGAACCTACCACTATGCGAGAATGGCCTGACCCTTACATCTACCAACATAGGAGGCATGAACCTACCACTATGCGAGAGTGGCCCATGTGCATTTGTGTCTTCCGGACTCATCACTTCCTCTTGGAAGGAACCTCGATCTAGAGAACACCAAGCTTCTATTTGAATTACTCGAACTTGACTCTGGATAACGACTTTGTCAACACATCGACTATCTGCTCGTCCGTCGCAATATACTGGAGCTTCACTGCTCCTCTTTGCACCATATCCCTGATATAGTGGTACTTTATCTCAATATGCTTCAACTTATCATGGAACATTGGGTTCTCAAACAACTTCACACAACTTTGGTTGTTACAGAATATACAAGTCACCTCTAATTGGAGATCAAACAAATCAGATAGCAGCTTCCTAAGCCATACTGCCTCACAACTATCCGAACAAGCTGCAACATACTTTGCTTCGGCTGTACTTAGTGCCACGCATGACTGCATCTTGCTAAACCAGGAGATCATACCGGATCCCATATTGAAGCAACGTCTCGAAGTGCTCTTCCTATCTGTGGCACTTCCTGCCCAATCCAAATCAACATAACCCTGTAGGTTAATCTTCTAATTCGCGTCATACTTGAGCCCATAATCAACTGTACCCTTCAAGTACCTCAATATATGCTTTGCAACAATCAAGTGAACATGTCTCAGATCCGTCAGGAACTGGCTCAATGTGTTCACAGCAAAGCATATGTCTGGTCTCGTATTCGTTAGGTACATCAATGACCCAATCATCTGATGATACATCATGGCATCAACTGAATCTGATGAAGCATCACATAGTAGCTTCAAGTTCAATGCCATGGGTGTGGCCATAGCCTTGCAGCCCATCATTCCTAACCTCTTCAGAATCTCTACTGCATAATTCCCTTGTCCAAGGAAGATCCCATCCACATTTTGCCACACCTCCATGCCTAGGAAATAGTGCATCATACCCAGGTCCTTCATCTCGAACTCTACGACAAGTTTTCTCTTCATATCTACAATGAGCCCATCCTCTCTTGTTACAAACAGGTCATCTACATAGAGTAGAAGTATCACTGGATTTCCCACTTCAACCTTGTAGTAAAGCTTGGAATCTGCTTTACTCTTGGTAAATCCCAAGTTCATCAGGAAACTATCCATCCTGTTGGACCACGTCTTTGGTGCTTGTTTCATTCCGTACAAGGCATTCTTCAATTTGCACACATGAGTCTTCCTGTCATGTGTCTCAAATCTGAGTGGCGACTCCACATACACTTCCTCCTCTACTACACCATTCAAGAATGTTGTCTTGACATCCATCTGGTGTACCTTCCATTTCATCACTGCAGCCAATGCAAGTACTGATCTGATGGAAGTGTAGCTGGCTACAGGTGCAAATGTCTCCTCACAATCTATGCCTTCCTTTTGGGAGAAGCCATGTGCCTTAAACCTCGCCTTATGTTTCTCTAGGTTTCCATCTGCAGCATGCTTGATCTTGTAGATCCACTTGGAAGTCACAACAGACTTCCCTTCTAGTCTCGGAACTATCTCCCAGACATCATTCTTCATGATCGACTGGTACTCCTCGATCATGGAATCCTTCCATTCTTTCTTCTCTGCCGCTTCCTCATAGTTTCCAGGTTCCTTGTCAATGATGTCGCACAACAGGGATACATAGATGGAGTATGGCCTAGGTCCCTTTCTTTCTCTATGCATCCCCTCTGGAGTGCCATACTTCTCTGCATCTTGTATTGCCACTCGTACCCATGATGGTTTCCTCTTGTGGGAGTTCTCTCGAGGTGGATCTACAGGTTCTTGTGGTTCTTCCATCTCGTGGTCTTCTCGAATCGTTTCTTCCATTACTGCATCCCTGATCTTGGGAACTTCAGGTTCTTTAGTGTCTTCAATAGGTAACTTTCTCGATTTGTTGTAGGCTAAATCTTTGTCAAATGTTACATCTCTACTGATGTCGACCTTCTTGAATCCTGAGAGATATATTCAGTATGCCTTCGAGATTTCACTATATCCTACGAATATACCCTTCTTTCCTGGAGGACTTCTGGTTTCTCGCCGAAGAACACTTCTTCGAGTGTCTTGTTGTCTAGTACTCTATGAGGAGTACGATTCTGTACATACACAGTTGTCCTTGTAGATTCTGCCCATAGGTGCATTGGAAGATCCTGGTCATGAAGGATTGCTCTTGCTGCTTCCATTATTGCTCTATTCTTTCTCTCTGCAACGCCATTCTATTGTGGATTGTATGGAGTGGTCAACTCCCTCTTAATCCCAGATTCTCTGCATAGGTTCTTGAAATATTCCAATGTGAACTCTCGTCCATTATTTGATTGAAAGGTCTTTATTCTTTTCTCCATTTGGTTCTCGATCAAGGCTTTGAATTCCTTGAACTTGCTGAATACTTCATCTTTACTCTTCAATAAGTATATCCAAGTATTATGGGAAAATTCATCAATAAATGAAACATAATATACATACCCACTTAATGAACTGGATGACATAGGACTGCATACATCGGAGTGGATGATTTCCAATATTCCTTTTGCTTTTCTCTTGCTACTTGAATGCCTTCTTCACGTTCTTTCCCTTTGCACATCCTTTGCAAACACTTTCATGGTTCAACTGGATTTCTGGAAGTCCTTCCACTGCTTTTCTTGCAATGGGTAGTTCTCTATAGTGCACATGTGCAAGCCTTCTATGCCATAATTCACTTGGATCCATGGAGTCATGGACCAAGGCTTGTTCAGGTTGGCCCTTCAATTCATATAAATCTCCCTCTTGCTCTCCAATCAAAACTGCAGCATCTATAGTCTTTCCCTTTTCCCACATTAGGACTTGGCCATCGACAAATGCAACCCTCATACCTTTTGCATCGAGTGCTGATATGGAGAGAAGGTTCTTCTTGTGTCCTGGAACATATAGGACATCCTTCATATTCAGAGATTTCCCAGAGTCTAGCTTGTAAGAAGCGTCTCCACTTCCTTTTATGGGGTATTGGTAATCATCCCCAAGTTTCACCTTGTGAGGTGACTCATGTTTAGACAAGTTTATGAAGGATTCTTTATATGTTGTCATATGATTGGAAGCCCCACTGTCTACAAGTCAATAATTACTTCCATGTGTGACAGTTCCCGTGAGTACTAATATCAGGACATACTCTTCATCACTTTCTTCTCTGGCTCTCTTCCTTGGAGGTTCATCATCTTTTGCAGTGTGAGTGTTACACCCAAAATCTACTCATCATTAGATTCAGTGTATACATCCCTAAAGTCACTTGGACTAAGTACTTTCATTTGGGAGGATTTGCACTCAATCCTGCAAACTTCTGAGAGGTCGTCACAGGTTGCACACTAGCAACATGCGATGTCACGTCTTGCTCCACTGCAGGGTGAGACGAGGTCTGTTAATGGGAAAAAATAGCCTATTTGAGATCCTTCTCGAAACTTACCCATTTAGGGGCTTATCCCTGACCTCCAGGGGAGCTGGTACTCGACCCCTAACTCTTTGGGAAGATCCCCCATCTCTCTCCTACCATCTCTCAACCTATCCTATCCATACCCTATCCAATTAGTCCTATATAAGTGAATCTCTCTCCCATCCCAAAGGGAGGAAGGCTATGGTATCTACCTGCTGGTGAAATATCTCTTAAGACACCTCCATTCACCTATTGGAGAGCTCATACTTCCTTGGAAGGACATGGCAATTGGCTTGGTCGGAGAAGGGATACTGCGTTAAGTCTTTGGTTGTAGTTTTATATCTCTATCACGTACTCCTCTATTTACAGTAATGCAAATGCTTTCCACCAATATTGTTCTTATGTGTAATGATATTGTGTAGTTTACTTGCTTAACTATTCACTTAGATCACTTATTGTATAGATGCTCTTTACTCATTTCTCTTGTTTTTGTGTCTTGACAGGTCTTGCAGCTTGGATCTGATGATCATGGGATGTAGAGCAACATTCAGGAGAAAGGATTGCGTAACAGAAAGCTAAGACATCTAGTACTTGGTCCTTAAGTAGATCTAGGAAATGCATTTGTAGTCTGTTTTATTTGTTCTAGACTCACATTGAGCTAGGGAGATCCGGCTCGCGTCCGCTCGAGTGGATTGTTCGGTAACAAATATGGCGACCATACTGGGGAGTAGTGTTTATTTTGTTTACTAGTCATTAATCCGAGAGTAATTTTCAGTTGATTACTTGACACAAGCCTCTTTTATCATTTTTTCCATTTACTTCTTAGGATTGATTTCACTATCAGATCTTCACATTGAAGATTTTGATCTTCTTCCTCTGAGTTTGTACAACTCATTTTCAAGCCTGTTTTTGGTTCATTGTTGAGAGATCTGGTTCATTTTTGAATCTAGACCTCACCTGTCGCACCTGGGCAGTGGAAATAGAGTGACACTGTGTCATTCTGAGCTTTTGTTCTTCACCTGTTAGTCACCCATCGCATCCTTTACATTAGTATACGGCGACATCGTTGCACATCCCGTGAAGGTAGACTGTGACGTCGCACTGTGGGTGAAGACAGAGTGCGCCGATCTGTCGAAAGTTGGCATACTGGCATCCTTTTCCTCATCTGGCAGTTTGAACCTTGGTCTGATGTATGAACCCCCTCTGTGCTGTAAGATCCAGCCAGAAACCCCATTTTTTGATTTGTGTGCTGAGAGTTTGGTTTCATTTGGATTGACTTTGGGTTCCGTCTTGGACAAGTTTGAAATCAATAGTGGTGGATACTCTTGTCTCCTCGACCTTCATCCATTCACTCTTGCATTCACTTCCTTCCATCCTTGATCTGATCATTGCATTAGATCAACCTCCAGACCTCATTTACATTTGTTTTGAGCTTTGCTTGCTTAGTTTGCTCGCTGCTGCTTGATTTTGAGTTAAGTGTGTTTTTCAGCTTGGCTGAGTGCTTATCTTTTCTTGAGCTTTCTGAATGTATGAGTGCTGCAAGTAGTGTTTTCTTTTCCGTCATTAAGATCTGAGAACAAAGTTGTTATCAAGTTTATTCTTTGATGCATCCATTGAAAGATTTAAAAATGCTTCTTTCCCATTGTTTCTGAAAAAATTATTGAAGAAAGATTGTTGTGCATTGAAAAATTCTTGTTTATATTTTGGAAAAATTGAATGGATGTATGATCTATTGTGTTTTTCTCGAATTATGAATCACTCATTTTCTTGAAAGGCTCAAAGCACGTTTCGATTTTTGCAAAATTAATTCCATGCTAAGGAAAGATAGATGCATTTTTAATTTGTTGCTCTTAGATAATCGGAATTGAAATTGAAAAGCTTGCATATTTCATTTCAGAGCCCTCTCTTTTCATCATTTAGTGTCATTTTACTTTGAAAAGAAGAAGAAAAGAAAAAAATTGTTTTGATTTGGTTTAGTTGTGTTGTGTACTTTTGTGTTTCATTGAAAAGGAAAATAATACTTTCATTGTCAAATTTGTTTGCATTGGGAATTGTGTTAAATTGAGTTTGTTTTGGCAATACCATTGGAAAAAAAGCTTTCTCCTTTCCATAGCTAGAATTCATTGAAAGAAAAGAATATTTCATGCATGTAGTCAGGGCTTGCATTATGCTTCCGATTATGTACTCACCTCATGCATTCACCTAACCATCCAAGATAAAATTAACAGTAGAACTAGGTAAATTTTTTAGCAACTTGTGTGTAAGTTAGAGACGTGTTCCGACGTCGTTAAGCGTGGCAGCTGGCGTTATTTGCCAGCACTGTAGTCCGGGGGTATTGTAGTCTTCCACGTACATCGGTATATCGAGCTCCTTCACGTACCCACCAAGTACCATAATCCGTACTTGGCGTATATCGAAGGGTGTATCACGTACTCGACACGTATATTGGAAGGTCTCGTGCCAATGGCTATGCATTAGACAGCACCACTACGGATTTGAGCTCCCACGTACCTTGCGTATATCGGGAGACACCATTAGGATTGCTGAAACCAACCGAGTTAACCATTTGGCCATCTTGGCAAAGCAATACACCAAGAACAACACTCAGGGATATTAGCGCATAGGTATTGTCCAGGTAATTGGGTATGCAGGCAAGGGTACGGTCCCAATCCTCCTTGTCATGTCATATTGTTGGACCCTGCAGTATATCGCGGTTTGCGATGCCTTGATAATCTCATGAGGTTCCATACTTTTGAATCCACTCTGTCACATAAGTTTGCTTGTTTCCTTAGTTTGAGTAGGTTTTTCTGGACTGCTTTTCTTTTAGCATACCCTTAGGAGAAACGTTGTTTCGGCCTTTTTGGTTGATTTTCTTGATACTCTGGCGGATTTTCCCTAGAGAAGATCCCGTAGGATCTTGAAATTACCACTCGAATATCTCCTTAATCCGGAGGTTATTACGAGGGTAAGAATGGATCAGCGTGATGCAGTCATAGTTACTGAAGTAGGGAACCCCACTTTGAATGTTGGAGGACTTTTGTTTCCACCAGATTCACCTGCCTCTCATCCCCTGCAGGATGAAGGATCACAATCCCCCGCTTCACAAAGCCTTTCTCCCATCATTTCGGGAGAACCTGGATCGTTGGAATGGATAAACCGACCCCAAGATGACCCTACGGCAGCTGTTGGTCCTTCAACAGCTTATTGGACATTTTCTACAGACCAACCAGTGGCTCATTTTTCCATCTCATCCTCACCTAGTGAGACTACTCTGGAAGACACTTTGGCCTACTTTCGTGACCAATTGGCTCACTTTCGTTCCATGGCTGAAGAGTGTCGGTAGTCAAGTCTCCAACGACGGGTTTAGGACCCATCGTTACCCCCTTACCAACCCATCCCAGTTCGTACGATATCTTTCAGATCACTTGAACCACCCCACCATGTGAACACTAATGAGATTGGTCAACCCTCGCAAGAGTCCAGTCCCGCACCTCAAGTGAATCAACCGGTGGAAGGACAACAGTCCCACACACCCATCACTACCACAGTTACTTTACCAGTTCCTCCCCCACCTCAAAATTTGAGGGGAGGGTATTCCGTTCCCCTGGGTTACCTTATTGGTAATGTTATTAATACGGTATCTAGTCAACAACCTACATTGGTTCACCCTTTGAACAGTGGTCAGCTTGTTGTGGCTGGGGGATAACGCCCGTTTCCTAACCAGAAAATAGGCGGCGGAAACCCCAATGGGCCTTCCGTTGGACCGTCCCAACCCGCTAGACCGTCCACCATGGGATTATCTCATGTTGGAGGGCCGTCAAATGTAACTCAACCCTCATGGAGTCAAGCGTATCCAGGTTCTGTTAACCTTGTTCCGGGCCAACCTAATCCTAGAAATGTGCCATACGAGATACCTTATCCCGGGAATCCATACACTCTATGGGGGAAACAACCTGTGCTGCAACACAGACCCCAACCGACTATCCCTCACGTACCACCACCCCGGATCGGTCCTCCCCCACCTCCCGCTAGAGGAGGTAGGCCCCCCCCTAACATTGGTGGAGGCCCACCTCATTTTTCCTACAACATCCCTCACCCCTCCGGCAGTGGCGGGAATGGTCCACCACCCCCTCCCGACGGAGGCGGCGGGGGACCACCCTATCATGGTGGAGGAGCACATTTCCCTTTGGGTGGTGGTGATGGTCCACCACCCCCTCCAGGTAAAGGAGGTGGAGGACCTAATTACTATAGCGGTGGTGGTGGTGGTGGAGACCCCCATCCTTCCGACAACGAAGGCAGTGGGGGACCCCATCCTTCTGGTGGTGGAAGTGGTCCACCACCTCCTCTAGGCGGAGGCAGTGGTGGGCCACCTTTTTACGGTTATGTACCCCCACCTCCTCCCAGTGGTGGCGCTGGACCTCCGCCCCCTCACGGTGGTGGAGGCGGACCCTCGCCTTATTGGAATGGACCACCTTATCGTGGCAGACCTCCTTATGGTCCGGGTGGCACACCCCCCTACGGTCAGTTTAGTCCTTACATGCCTTATCCGTATTATCAATATGTGCAGCCTAATCCAAAGCTGCCTTTCCTGGCTACTTTGGACTTACCCGACCTATCCTGGTTAACCAATGATCCTATTTATCATGGATCTAACTGGTCACTAATTCCGGTGAAACTTCCGTCTGATATCCCCAAGTTTGACGGCAAGCCGGGTGAAGACTCCAAGAACCACGTGATGACATACCTTTTATGGTGTTCATCTAATTCCTTAATGGATGATTCAATTCGTCTTAGATTGTTTCAAAGGACCCTCACCAGTTCGGCTGCCAAGTGGTACATTGAGTTGCCACCACACTCTTTTCCTGATTTTGGCTCTCTTGCTATGAATTTTTTGACACACTTCCAGCTGCCTATACGGTATGAGACTGGTATTGAGCTTTTAACCTCGCTCCGTCAGAATACCGCCACTCACATTTCGGATCATATCCACGAGTGGCAAAGGAGACGATGTCTCTTTTAAAGCTCCTATTCCAGATCAACTCCTAGCAGACTAGTTTACAAAATCGCTCATTCCCACCATAGCAAAAGATGTTGCCATGAGAGGTGCTGTCATCGAAGAACAAGCCATCGCGAGTGCCCATCTGCTAGACCTGGTCTACACTCAATCTGGCACTTTGTTTAATATTCTTCCTGACACACCCCGTGACGTTAACGATCCTCTGAAACCACATAAGGGACTCCAAGATGATGGAATCATCGGATCCCTTAACACCTAGCCTGCTGCTAGCACTGTTGGATCATCCAACCCAACCCAGGCTGGACACAGCACCACCACGTCAACCACTCCTACTGTAACTGAAGAGGTGAATTCTGTTCAATCAACTTCATCTCAGAATTTTAACGGCAAAAAGAAGAACAAGGGGAAACCCAAAAAGTCTTCTGCCCAACAGGAACCAAAGAGCACTCCTGACGATACCAAGCAGAAAAGGAAACTGAAATATCCTTGCTTACTATGTGGAGAAGACCATTTCTCCAAAGAGTGTCCCCATAGAGACAAAGTGCAAAAGTTTCTTAGGGGTAAACTGACTCCTGCAGTCCTCAACGATCTGTTTCCTACTCAAAACCAGCAGATGATTGCTCAAACCCCCCCAGCCCAAGGGGAACCATCCAATACCGCACATGTTCTCATGTTGGGTAACGAGACGATCAATTTGAATACTCGCTCGCAATCTTACGAACAGGTCCCTTCGAAGGAATCCATTGGAAGTAATATTGGAAAAGATTCTGACTCTTTAACTGATGTCATTGTACCATCAACTTCTCTCACCATAGAGAGGCCATCTTTGGATTCGATATTGCGTCCGCCCAAGAGTACGATTCGAAAAGCTGTTTTCAATCCTAATGCTCGAGTGACACAAAATTACAATATCGTAGAGGACTTGGCACAAGCTCCTTGCGCTATGTCTACCCTGGAAGTTTTTTAGAATTGTCCTAATCAACGCAAAACTCTCCTTGCAGCCATTGGTGCAGTCGACCCGGATTCTTCGAACACCATCATGTTCCAACTTGACAACTTTAAGTCGAGGCTCTCACACCAGCTCGCATTCCAAGTTTCTGCAAACATTGCTGGGAATATTGTCCATCGTACCCTTTTGGACGAAGGAGCCTCCACTTCTGTCATATCCATTGCCTGTTGGAGAGCCATTGGCTCCCCCGAATTGAATCGTTCTCCTACCATGTTGAAAGCATTCGATGGGCATGGCTTTCAACCTCATGGGCTCTTACAAGCTCTTGCAGTTGAGTTGGGTGGAAAGACTGTAACCATTAATGTGGAAGTGGTCTCGGCCCTGTTAGATTATAATATCTTGCTTGGTCGCAATTGGTTTTATACCATGCAGGCGGTAGCCTCTTCAGTCTTCCGCATAGTACAATTTCCCCACCAAGGACGAATTGTTACTATCGACCAGTTAGATTTTTGTACACCAGACACCACTACTCATCCTAGTGACCATCTTCCTTCCATTGGACAGATGTCAAAACAGTATTAGAGTGTAGGGGTTGGCCTTTTGAAAGATTCATCTCTCATGGGAGTTTTTCCAGCCGTGGACCCCCCTAATCATGTTGCTACGGTGAACATGATCTCCACAGAGATTTTATCTCACTCAAATGATGCCTGGCTTGTACCGGATGAAGCCACAACACACCTGCTTGGAGACATAATGCCTCTTTCACACGCTGAACGTATTTACGAGGCTATCCAATCAGTACCGGAGGACTATTTAACCGTGGCCTCCCCATCTTGTTCTCTACGACGGACGTCATCTTTACCTGATCTCTTACTTCGGACTTTTCATTCAGACGAGTCCATCATGGAAGTAATGAATGTTGACGACAGTTCGTGGGATGATCTCCATCATAGGTCATCTTTTCTTCCTCCTTTGGAATACATAGAGAACAACATCCATACCCTCTTTTCGCCAGATATCTACCCATTCCCTCGTTCCCCCATTCTTACATGTCTTACGGACACAGAGGGAAACCTGGCCAACATTGAGCCAACCACCCCGGTAGACATCTCGGTGAAACAAGGTATAGTGGAACACATTCATATAGGCCAGAAGTGTTCCCCTGACAAAATCGTTGTTAGCATGGCCTTGTTCAAGCAATTTCGAGACGTATTTGTTTGGTCCTATGAGGAGATGCCTAGGATAGACCCCGCGATTGTTTCTCACGAAATAAAAACCTATCCCGACATCAAACCTGTACGCCAAAAGTTGCAACCGGTACACCCCCGAAAGATTGCGGCAATAAAGGCAGAAATTGAAAAGCTCTTAAAGGCTGGTTTTATTTATCCTGTCACATTGACGGATTGGGTCTCAAACGTCATTCCTATGAACAAAAAGTAGGGCACCATTTGCATCTTTGTCGATTATCGGGACTTTAATCAGTCTTGTCCAAAAGATAACTACCCGACCCCCTTCATCGACTAAATCATCGACAACTATGCCGGAAGAATCATCTTCTCATTTATGGATGGATTTTCTAGTTACAACCAAATTGAGATCAACCCAGTCGACCAACATAAGACGGCTTTCATCTGCCCATGGGGTACATTTGAATACCGCAAACTCCCATTTGGCCTTAAAAATGCTGGCGCCATGTTTCAGTGGGCTATGTCGTACACCTTCCACGATATTAAGGACTTTGTGGAATCCTACCTGGATGATCTCCTTGCTCATTCAAAGTAGCGCGAGTTCCACATTGATCATCTGATGACCATTTTCCTTAGATGCAGATGGTACAATATCCGTTTGAATCCTCATAAGTGTATCTTTTGCGTTGAGTCTTGACACCTCTTAGGATTTATCGTTTCGAAGGATGGGATCCGCATTGATACCTTAAAGGTGGAGGCCATCATCAACCTATCGCCCCCGACTGATGTTACGGAACTTCAAAGTCTCCAAGGGAAGGTGAATTATTTAAGACGTTTTGTTTGCAATTTCGCGAAGAAGACTCAGGGGTATATGAGATTGCTCAAGAAGGACGTCCCGTTCATTTGGGATGACCAAGCTCAAAAATCCTCCGACAGTATCAAACATGCCATAACGCATGCCCCCGTGCTCCAATCGCCTAATTATTATCGAGATTACATCCTATATCTCACCGCTTATGCTACCACTATCACCATGGTTTTGGTACAGGAGGATCAAAATGCCCAGGAACATGTGATATACTATGCAAGTAAGGGTCTGGCTGACGCTGAAACTAGATATTCACATGTCGAAAAACTTGCTTTCGCGACAGTCATTACCATCCAAAAGTTCTGTCACTACATCTTGCTCTGCACCACCATTATCATTGCCGACTCGAACCCCATGTACCACATACTGACACGTCACGTGCTTGGGGGCAAGTATTCACGCTGGATCGTGATACTGCAAGAATTCGATCTTCTTTTCGAGAAAGCCAAGTCTAAGAAGTCTTTGGTGTTTTCCGAGCTTATTTGCAACCTTCCTCGTCCTGATGCAGAAGTTGAGCACAATGACTCTTTTCCGGATGAATCATTGTTTCTCATCAGTACGATTGATCTGTGGTATGGAGATATCTTGTTGTATCTTCAAACCCAACGCTTCAATCCTGAATTTTCTCGCGACGACTGTCGTAAGATTCGTCACCATGCAAAGTATTATTTAATCATCAATGATACTTTGTATCGTCGTGGCATCGATTCACTTCTTTGACGTTGTCTCACTCATGATGAGGCTGAACGCGTTCTGAATGACTGTCACGCTGGGGCATGTGGTGGTCACCTCTCTGGGATGGCTACAACCTAGAATATTTTGCGCGCAGGATATTTCTGGCCTACTATCTTCAAAGATTGTATTGAGGCCGTAAAAAAATGTCCTCCTTGCCAACACTTCCATACGAAGAAGTGCACTCATCCCGCCCCGTTACATCCAGTTATTGCCATTGGCCCATTTGCAAAATGGGGCATTGATTTTATGCATTGTAAGCCTACGTCATCCGGGGGGCATAGTTACATCATCGTAGCTGTGGATTACTTCACAAAGTGGGCCGAAGCTATGCCTACATACCAGAACGACAGAAAAACCGCCGCACTCTTTATGTTCAATCATGTAATAGCGCGGTTCGGAGTTCCTCAGGCAATTGTTACCGATCATGGTTCTCATTTTCAGAACCATATGGTTGATGAATTGAGCGATAGGTTGGGTTTTCGCCATGAAAATTCAACACCCTACTACCCGCAATCCAATGGACAAGTTGAGGCCATTAACAAGGTCTTGAAAACTATGGTCCAAAGGATGGTAGGGACACATAAGTCCAATTGGCATAACATGCTCTTTTTAGCATTATGGGTCTACGAACTACCGTTAAAACCGCCACAGGCTTCTCTCCCTTCCAATTGGTATATGGATTGGAGGCTATTCTGCCGATAGAGTGTGAAATTCTGTCGCTACAACTCGCTATCAAACTTCTTCCTAACACTACTGCTGAGGAAGAACGTCTCTTGCACTTAGCAAAACTTGATGAGTCTCGCTGAGATGCCGCTCTCGCTAATGAAGCACACAACAAATGCATCAAAGCCCAATACGACAAGTCAGTTGAACCTCGTATCTTTAACGAGGCTGACCTGTTCCTCACTTATGACCAGAAGCATGACAAACTAGGAGCAGGGAAGTTTGAGTCCATGTGGCATGGACCTTACGTTGTAAAACGTGTGTTGGAAAAAGGTGCTTACGAGCTTGAATATTATGACGAAATCTCTTTGGGTGAACCCCGCAATGGGCTTTACCTGAAGAAATACTATGCTTGATCTCTCATGCATAGACTTGCTTGTATATACTGTACATGGTGTGTTTTTGTGTGGTGTGACGCATTTCTTTTCGAGTGTCTTTTGATCTTGTTTCCGCTTCTTATACCATGTTCTGTTTGTGCGTGCAAATGGAAACGTGCTATGGATTCACGGATGGCGCCAACCGACATACCCGTAACCTTGCTTCGGCAGCCTAGGTACTATATTCCCCAACAGGTGAGCTCATTTTCTCAGGAGGAAGTTGCTTAGGGTTTGCGACCAACAATGCCGCAGAATATCAGGCAGTAATCGAAACCCTAACTAACGCCATTTCCTTGGGTATGGACCACATTGTCATCCACATGGATTCTCAATTAGTGGTTTCCCATCTTAACCAGGTCTACGCCATTCGTGATCCCATCTTACTCTGTCTCTTCAAACGAGTATGTCTCCTGGAAAGGTCATTTGAATCTGTTCAATACTTGCACATTCCATGAGAGTTAAACACAGTTGCTGACTCGATGGCCAACTTCATTTTGGATTGGTACATCGCACACACATAATACTCATAATATGTAAAAGCATTCACAACATCTAAGTATAATGTAGAAAATCAAACATATAAACAATATCACATCACTAATCATTTTAAAAACACATAATGTATAAATCATCGATAATGTCTGTATATATATAAATCGCTCAAAAAGTAGTGCTGGTACAAAATCTGAAGCACGATGGCTTTCAGTGAGTCTCTACAAAAATCTGAAGCATCATAGCTTTCAGTAGTACAAAATCTGAGGCCTCTAAGCTCTCAGTACAAGTACAGTAGTGTCATCAGGCCTGACGCCTGACCCGTACATCCCTAGCTCGAACAGCCCGCTTTCGTTGGGTAAGAAAGCAGTCCATGGTCGGAGCCACCTTGCGGAGTAAGACGTTGAAGCGCATAGATGCTCCAACCCCAAATATCTGCATGAGCCTCGGTAAGTCATCGATAGCTAGCTCTGGTACCTCCACAGTTAGCTCAGATAGGTTCATGTACACCTCCTCCATCTCCTTGATGGCAGAATGAGCACCTGCAGGAACGACTGCCTCCCCACCTATGTCTCTCCTCTCCAGAAGGGAGAGGCCCACTAGTCACACGGGGCGCATATCTGCACACACAGATTATATACTTGTCAGCACTACATCAAAAAAATGATACAATATACAAAACTAAAAAATACAAGGGTTTTGTTCTCACCTATATCACCCCATGTTGCACCCTCTGGCAGCGCCAAGTTGGGATCCTCTCGAACGTCCGTGCCACTGTACGGAAATTCCTCGACCATAAGTAACTGGCCCTCTAGCCAGCTTAAAAACTCGGGACCAAAGCTAATGATGGGCCCGCCACCATGACGAGTCATGACCTCAACCCATCTGAGCATATGGGGATCCCTGGACTCCCTGTCATCAAGTACCAACTACAGACGTAGAAGAGGAATCCACTCTAAGAGGAACGATACTATGATCAATCCATATCCAAACTGCTTGAGCTCCCCGCGCCGACACTTGGTCAGCTGAGCTTGGATGTTGGCGAGGAGACCCTCGCACCAGTTGAAAACATTGGGAGACATACAATCTTCCACATACAACATCTGGGTCTGAGTAGCCGTGTGTGGGGCTTGGCTACCCGCCACCCTAGTAATGGTAAGCAATATGGTCCTCAGTGGACGGCTCACCACATCCCTAATGAGTATCTTCCTGCTGGAAGGACGAGAAGTAGCAACACAGTACTGTGACACCATGTCCTCAACTGTATGGTCACTGGCCTGTGTCCCAGTGAGTTGTATAGCATCCCCTCTTCGGGACAAACCGGTCAGAAAGTAGATATCCTCAATGTCAATCGTGAGGATATGCTCACCTATCACAAAGTATTGTTGGGCCGCATCCCAACTCTGGAGCATGTGTGTCAGTAACAGGATTTGGGCTCTCATCCCCTGTATCTCAAAGAATTTGAGCAACCTGCAGTTTCTCAAAGCTTCCACGCATTGTGGATCGTTTGCAGCTTGTTCATCTTCTACTTCATGTTCTCTCTCTCACCACTCCAATACCATTTTTACTTGCTGATAACCTACCAAAAGGGACATTTAAACCCTGTTAGGTCCTTCCTCAACTTTCACAAACTCATTTTTTGGATTATTTTTGATGTTTGGGATTTGGATTTCCGCTGTCGCACCGTGCATTCAGGTACAGGGCGACATCATCATAGGTCTCATTTTCCAGACTTGCGACGACTCGGCCTCGTCACAGGTCCCGAAAAGGCCACTTGCGACGAGCCGAGGGCACATTTAGCCCTCCATAACACCATTAAAAACCCAAAAAATGGACAAGAAAGCAAAAAGTAAACCATTGGAAAGTTGCTGGATGAGATTTAGGCCTACTTGGTCCGGAGGGCTGGTGAAATGGTGGATCGTAGCTCCCAAAATTGGCAAAGGAAGTTTTGGCTCCAAATTGGTACTTCTCCACCCAAATTGGCAATTTGAACAATGAAATCTATTTTTGGCCCATATTTCTATTTATAAATAGAATGGAATATTCCTTTTCAAATATTTTTGATGCTTTTGGGCCATTTACTATAGTTTCAACCGTTTGTCATTATATTTGGGACTATTTGACACTTTTTCTAGTGTACAGGAGTCGTAAAGTGGTCTTTTATGCCGTTTCTCGCATTACCAACGGTAACTATAGGTATGAACACCCCTTTGAATGTTTTGTCATTATTATTTTTGGTTAGTTGTAATTATTGCATAAGGATGAGTTTACTCTTCATTTGTTCTCATATTCACATAACTATGAGAAAAAGTACCGAGTTATGATTTATCACTTTTTCGGGCTCGTTAAACTTCCACGGAAAAGGACACCCTCCAGAGTCCATAGTTAAGCTCTTTTCAGACTCCCTAAATATGAAAAGAGCGCCAAGCGAACTTGTCGCGTTCACGCTTCTTAAAGTATTTGAATGGTCGTCTTCCTGGTGATATTTTACCCCTTTTTTGGACCAGGAGGCACTAATTACGAAAAAGGAATACTCCAGCCAATCATGACTAGAAGAGTCCTCTCCTGCGTTGTTTTACCCTTTTTTCAGGCGATGAGGCTAACTTTACGAAAAAGGACCATTGGAGTCTTCTTTAGTTCTTTTCAGACTCTCTAAACATGAAATGACGACCGAGTTTACCTTTTATGGACACATTAAATTTTCACATTGAAGGGACCGTCATGGGACGAACCCCTCCTATCCCAGGTTCGGAATATATTTGGGATTGGACTCATCTATGAGATGAGCTATACCGAGCATTTGGTTACCCTCATCAAGCTCATAAAAAAAACATGAGGCACTCATCATTCATGATGGGGAAAAAGGAAAGTGTTTGTGTTACATACCTTAGTGGCAGTATATAGTCGTTCTTGAACATGGTACTCATATGCATTCGCATATAGTACTTGGGTCATCTGTTTGTCTATGAGTCCCCGCTTACTTTCTAAGTCCTGTTACTCCTCTGATTCATTCGGAGAAAGCTTCCATCATCAGTTGCATTAGAAGTTTGCGTCATTCTCATTATGTCAATACTGCCAAGTCATGCCATTCCCATGTTCAAGAACACATCCACTATCTATCATCTACATTTAGTACACACGTCATCATGCCGTTGTTACTTTGAGTCAGTATTACATGTTACTGTACCATCCGATCCACTCTACACATCTTTTGTCGTGTTTTGTGTCAATTGATGGGGGATTCATCATGGCCTTCCTTCGACGGATTCATCCTTGTCGACTTCAACTCATCATCCGAGGATTGAATCTAGAAACCAACCAAGTACCTTGGCCCTACATGCCTCAATGGCAGGTTACCTTGCTTTTGTCATGAGTTTACATCATTGACTCTTGATTGAAAGATTTCATCTTGCATTCGACTTCAAATCATTTATTCACGCTTGATGATATGTACTATGATACCTTGGGAATCATTGACATCAATGGTGATCTCCCTCGCACTTGTTAACGGTTTACATCAATGATCGATAATCAAGTGGTTTCTACCATGTTTGACGTCAAGACATTTGTAATCACATGGATAGATTTGTATCATTGCGGGTTCAACTTGAAGACCCTGGGGAGTCATTTTTTACCCAGTTTGCAATGGAGTTTGTATTGAGTCATATCACACAGATCCACTTTTGTATTGGTCGTTGCTGTGTTATCATCTCATCATGGATCTACGCTTGTGTCTAGTAGCCATGATTGTGTTCAGTCGGTCATTACTACCATGGATCTGCAATGTATTGGTCGGTAGCCATGTTGTACTTCATGTGAGATTGTTCATTCAAAGTCAGTTGTATTGCATCAGTGTCCTTTGTCCGTCAAGCCTATTGCCATTATTTCTTTCAAAGCACTTCACATGTACATCCTTAACAACTTCACGCTTTGGGTGGCATTCTGTTACACCCAAAATATACTCATCATTAGATTTAGTGTATACATCCCTGAAGTCACCTGGACTAAGTACTTTCATTTGGGAGGATTCGCACTCAATCCTGCAAACTTCTGAGAGGTCGTTGCAGGTTGCACACTAGCAACATGTGATGTCGCATCTTGCTCCACTGTAGGGTGTGACGAGGTCTGTTAATGGGAAAAAATAGCCTATTCGAGATCCTTCTTGAAACTTACCCATTTAGGGGCTTATCCCTGACCTCCAGGGGAGCTAGTACTCGACCCCTAGATCTTTGGGAAGATCCCCCATCTCTCTCCTACCATCTCTCAACCTATCCTATCCATACCCTATCCACTTAGTCCTATATAAGTGAAACTCTCTCCCATCCCAAAGGGAGGAAGGCTATGGTATCTACATGCTGGTGAAATCTCTCTTAAGACACTTCCATTCACCTATTGGAGAGCTCATACTTCCTTGGAAGGACATGGCAATTGGCTTGGTCGGAGAAGGGTTACTGCATTAAGTCTTTGGTTGTAGTTCTATATCTCTATCATGTACTCCTCTATTTACAGTAATGCAAATGCTTTCCACCAATATTGTTCTTATGTGTAATGATATTGTGTAGTTTACCTGCTTAACTGCTCACTTATATCGCTTATTGTATAGATTCTCTTTACTCGTTTCTCTTGTTTCTTGGTATTGACTGGTCTTGCAGCTTGGATCTGACGATTGTGGGACATAGAGCAACATTCAGGAGAAAGGATTGCGTAACAGAAAGCTAAGACATCTAGTACTTGGTCCTTAAGTAGATCTAGGAAATGCACTTGTAGTCTGTTTTATTTGTTCTAGACTTACATTGAGCTAGGGAGATCCTGCTCGCGTCCACTCGAGTGGATTGTCTGGTAACAGTGAGCATGGTGCCTTTTCTTGTTGTTCTTCTTGTTGTGGGAGCCACTTTTATTTTTGAGACAATTCCTGGAGTAGTGTCCCTTCTCATCACAAGTATAGCATCTAATATTAGATATATCTCTCCTGGATCTTCTAAAGTTATCCCTTTAACTTTGGTGATGGTGTTTCTCCCTCTTATTATTATTCCTCCTGGAGTGTGCCGTGATAGCTTGATCATCGTTTTCTCCCATCTTCTCTTCTCGAGCTAAAATTCGTGCTTCTTCTTGTGAGCATTCTTCCCATAGCCTACTGAATGTGATTAATTTATTTCTAGCACAAATCCCTTGAATGAATGAGTCCCATGATCTTGGGAGATCATTCAAGGTGCTGATCACAATTTCTCCATCTTCTACATTTTCTCCCATAGCTTCAAGTTGCTCCTTGACCTAAGAGACCCTTGTAAAGTAAGACCACATGTAATGTCCCCATTTTGACCCCCTTTGTATTAAATCATAAATGATGTAAATAATTGTAAATTGATCATGGTGAGGAGCTCAAGGCCAAGGCCCCACCATTGATTTGGCATTTTATGTATCGGCAATTAAAAATAGATGCCTATGGTTCTTATGCGAGATGGGCACAATGTAAGTAAAACATCATGTAAATACGAATTTTAATGGAAAAAGACCCACAACTGGCTATGCTATGCAACAAAGAGATGGGGCATGATTCTACAAGGAATAGGGAGGGAAATTATTCAAACCCTTGAGCCAATGGTGTTAATCCATGTGTCAATGGGGAAACCCATAAACCACCAACTACCCATTTTGTCTCATGCACCCAATCATTTAATTCTTCCAAGAAATTGGTTAAGGCAGTTAATGTCTTGGGATTGGAGAAGTATGGCAGTCATATTTTCGTGCATGGGCAAGCCACCAACCTGAAAATCGTATTTTTGTCTTGCTGGGAAAGAAAACCCCCACGAAATGCTCCCTAAGGCCATTCCTCATGCATAACGTTCTTCCTCTCACGCAGATAGAGCGAAATGGAATTTATCCTCACGTTTTTCACCATAACCCTGCATTTTTCATGCCCAGGAATTCGTTTTTGGTAGTGTGCAGTAGCTGGGGAAAGGGGGACGCGAATTGGGACTGAGGGAGAGGTCGTTTTTGCCCCTGGGGCAGTTTTCTGGAATGGGTTTTTCTCTCCCAGTCGAATTTCCCAGTTGCCATTACATTTTGGGTCTTCCCACATTTTTCTGAGTTAGTTGAAACCCCATCTCCTGCATCCCATTGTGGAAAACGTTTTCCCTCATGCTCAGCAAGTGTAGTTTGCTGTTGTGTGCATCCTTGTTTTGATGTGAACCTGTGAGTAAGATACTGGAGTGGTAGTGGACAGAATTAGCTTGATAAACCTAGTGTAGGGAGTAACCTCTCAAGAAGATCAAGAGGGCTGGCTACTTTTCTATGCACACCCTGAGAGCACTAGAAAGGAAGGTATGGCTTGAGGGACTGTGTGGCAGTGAAGAGAATACTTCCTGGTGTTGGGTGTGTAGGTATTGTGAGTGCCAAACTGAATAGATTTGGGAGGGGTACCCATAGCTCTGTGGTTGAGCTCACTAGCTTAGCAATTCTTCCCTTCCATGTCCTAGCAGCCTGATAAACCCAATTACAGATTGGCTTGGCTCATCTTGGTGTATGCTTGGCTATGTGTGAGTCTGCTATTCCCTAGTTCCTTGTAGAGATCATGCCCAGCTCGGGGGTGGCAGTGGTGTTGAGAGATTTAGGAGCACACTGGCCTATGGTTGGGTGGAACGTTGCAGTTGCATAGCCAGTTGCGTGGGACTACTTTCGTATAAGATAAGTATTCCCTTGTGTTAAATTTGCAATTATCATTTGATGGATATTATGAACGTATGTGGATGAGTTAATTGAATTTAATTCCGCTGTGTTTTTCTTATGATCACACATTCCATATGTCTTTTATGTGTTTTTACAAGTTTATGCATTTCCATATGATCTTTTATAATTCTGCAAGGGTCTTTATTTGGCTGTCACAGAATCCTTGAATGCATGTTAGATATTAACAGGATTTACTTGATCTCCGTTGTGTTTCTATAGCTTGCACATATACATGTTTTTGTATCAATCAGTTTAATTAATGGATATGGGGCTAATTGCCCGGATTGAGCACCACGTCCTCTCTATCATGCTGGTATGGTAGGAGGGGACATTACACTACATGGTCTCTGCATTTTGTATCTTCACATTCTTGAGTTGGTTCCTCAAGGTCATCATCCGATTTACATTCTTCCCTTCGAACAGCTTGGTCAAAGCATCAAACATCTCTTTAGGTGTCTTCAAATATGACACATGTGGGATGAGATGATCCTTAATAGAATCTGCAATGATCCTCTTAGCCTTAACCAAGTTCTTCTTGTGTAATGATTTAGCCTCATCTCCCTATGGTGCTGGAACCTCTTCATTGACATATGTGTCCAATTCATTCTCTTCAAGGGCAAGTTAAATCCTATACTTCCATGCTCGGAATTTATCAGCCTCTTCAAGCTTATCCTCAATATTGGTGTGGTGAGACATATTTAATGAGAACTTCAAATGGAAATAACAAAGCTTTTAGGTCTTACCACTTTGAGATGCCAAAAACTAGTTCTGGAGCTGGTTGGCCCTAGGGTTTGTAATAGAAAACCTAATTTTCCAAACTTGGAATTTGGAAATTCTGATTGGATAGATAGATGTGCCTCCTTAAGGAGAGTTTCCCAATGTACTCACTTCCCCAAATCAGTGAACAAAAACTCAAAATATCTGATGCCCTAGGTTTCCTCCGGTAGTAGTGACGGGGCAAAAAATGAAAATTCTCAAAATCCAATTCTGCTTCGACAGAAAGATGCGACCTCCTAGGGCAACTTATCCTAGCCTCTTTGCATTGATGATCTGTGGAGAGAAGTCCAAAAATTAGGAAGCCCTAGCTTCTGCAGCTGCACAATGTCTTCTTTCCAGGTTAGCTCTGATACCATGTTAGATTTTCTACTTTTAATCAATATTTATCTAGGATCTTAACTGAAAGAATAACATGCAAAACATAACACAATAGACACAAAGAATTTCCTCGAGGAAACCATAAAGGATAAAACCCCGCAACTTCCTCAGAGATAGATTCGTCACCAATATAATATCACAAAAGTAAAACCCCAAAACAAATATGGTCTTCTGTAACTCCTCTTCTTTCCTCCCTATGTGAACTTGTCCTCTCTCTCACTAATGAGGACTTGTGAGTGAGTGTGTGTTTAAATGAGAGAGCTCCACTCTCTATTTATACTTTATCTTTCACTTGACCTTTTCACTTACTAGGTCGACCCCAACTATACCTGACTGGGATGACTTCTCTAGGGGACTCAATAACCCTAATCTAACTGACTCTAGGGGGAACTATTTCCCTGACTTACAAGGGAGGATTTACCTCATTGACTTTACATGACCAAATGTAATAATGACATCCCCGACCGGAGGAATAAACATCTCCGTCGGAGGTACAGATTAAATACAATAATAATAACAATATAAAATACAAGTGAACATCTTCCGAAGTTACAATTACATTAACAGTTAGTGGATGCTGCTCTTGATGGAGAGATGGCACATGGTCTTTATATATTCAAACTAAATTTGACCCAGTTGTTTAAAATGTCCTTTTATTAGGATCTTACTCTGCAATTATTATTGGATCTAAGGCAATAATGAGAGTGACTGTATATGCTCATATTTTATGTCTGTTATTGTTGATGTTTGGGATGTTTGTAATATAAATGAATGCACATTGATTATAATGGTGGGGCTACAATGGAATGGTCATTATTTTGGCTGTCTTCTTCTAGAGTTGTCCAAATCATTCTGGTAGATTCTTTTATTTGTGTTGAGAAGTTCATGACTGGTATGTTTTTTTATTCATGTTGCCAAGTTCGTCAATTTTATTTGTGACCTAAATTTGTTAGGTTCAATACTTGTTTTATGATATTTTGTTTTTTGTAAGGGTCATTCAGATGTAAAACGTTTTTTGGTGATTTTTTTTGATGTGTAATTGCTATCATCATCCATAAATGGATCTAGTTATTGTTGAAATATTGTAACTTCAAAGAATATTCTATTTTTACTTTGTTATTATTCATCCGGAGATGTTTTATTCCTCCGTTGGGATGTTATCATTATGTAAAGTCATTGAGGTAAAACCTCCCATGTAATTCAGGGCATTATTTCCCCTAGAGTCAATTGTAATGGAGTGTTTAAGTCCCCTAGAGGAGTCGGCCCAGTCAGCATTATGTTTAGTGGTTAAGTTGTTGGGGCTGACCTAGTTAGGGTTAAAGTTCAAGTGAAGTAAAGTATAAATAGAGGAGGTGTGTTCCTCATTTAACACACTCTCACTCACTTGTGAACTCGCATAGGAGAGTGAGAGTCTGCAATGGAGGAGAAGGAGCTCTTGTTTGGGGACTACATATTTTTATTTGTTGGTCATCTATATTGAGGAAGCTTTGCTGGGTTTTCTACCCCATGAGGGCTTCCCAGGATAAATCTGTGTCTCTTGTGTTTATGCTGTGCTTGTTTTTCTTTCAATGATCTTGTATATGCTATTGTTGTGAAATTGAATGTAATACTGATGTTATCTATCTTATCATATTGAATCCTAACATGTTATCATAGCTAACCTGAAGGAAGGCAATGTATGGCACTTACGACACTTGTTTCACTTGAGACAATTTGAAATGTAGGGTTTTGTATAGCAAAACCTAGCCATCGTGGAACTTTTTCTATAAATCAATTTTGGAGAAGGTTCAGGATCTGAAAATTGGACAGGATGAAAATGAAATTTTCATGTACCATGTGTCCAAGTTTCAGCCTCATATTTGCTGTACTTTCTGAGATATGAGCCATACAAGTTAGGGTTTTTGCCTCTTCCAAAATGAAGCCCTAAACAAGTGACCTAGGTAAAAGGTAATATATCGGGATAGGAAGCTCCAAATGAAATTTAGTAAAAAGTGATAGTTAGGGCACAGAATGTAGTTTCATAGGTCTGGTTTTCAGAGGCCGAATATGAAACAGCGACACGTGGCACTCCGTACAAGTTCGCTATGTTGTTTCATACCTTAAACAGGTTATATTGGGAAACGAGGCATATCTCTCTAATGGAGAATCCAATGAAGCTAAAACCTATGGGGTTGGAAATATGACAGGTCAGGATAACACAGGCCGAATTTCAGACCCTGCAGATCTGAAATTTCAGAGATACACTAGAAACAATACGACACATCTGAAATGGCTCAACAAAGGAAATCAAGGAAGAGGAGGAAGAAGGTCTCACTTAGGGTTTTCAGTTTTTTAGGTATGGAAGGACTTGATACAATGTTGGAGACACCTGATGCAACATTGGAAACTTTGATAATGGATTTGGAATATATTCATCATAGATATTTTTCCTCCATCAAAATGTTGTGGGAGGAAGGAGATTGAAAATTAGGGTTTCCAAGTAAGAAGAAACCCTAGCAAAGTTGGGAGACTCATAGGGCAGCAATGAAGGAGGTTTAAAAGGCACTGATATTTATCATCCTAGCACCATGAACCTATATAAGATGTTTACAAGAGATCTACCTTGGATGGTTAGGGTTTTACCCCTATAGAGAAGACTACAAGCAATCTTGACAGGTATGACTTGAGGAGATACATGTATGTTTTGAAATCTGTTTCATGATTAAGTTCATGATATGTTTGTTTTCATATTATTGAGGTTAGTACAATCATGATTAATTTTAGATTGTTTGATCACCTTAGTAAAAATATGAATGCATGTGAATAATAGAAGACATTCATTGATTAGGGTTATGACACTTATGGTTGTACTAATGCACTTGTGGCGTTGTATGAGGATGATGTTGTCTACTAACATGAAAGGTACATCAAGAAAGACAAATCCATATGACCATGATGACATGAAGACAAAGACTCATCCATAGTCTTTGATCACATAGAATCTCTACTTACGAGGATGGATAGAAGTTCAAAGACATATAATCATGATGCTATCATAAAGGGAAAATTAGAGATCAAGAGGGGGAAACCACACAAACATAAACGATAAGTATTTGAGTTGTTATTTGAATTACCTCTTGAATCTTTGAATAGTAAATGATATTGCTCGTAATAGTTGTATGCATATTTGTATTCCTAGAATCATGAAATATATCATGCGTAGTGTAAGCATTCATAAAGCATTGAACAATATACTACTAATATGCATATGATGGGTAAGTTGGACAAACATTCCATTGTTGCTTGTTTAGAATGAAACCTCCTTGCTAACATACTGAGAGCTGTGCACGCTCTTGATAGTATGTTCTGGTAGAGATGGAAGGCATCTAGATAGCCACTGTATGCAAAAAGGATATGGAAAAGTGTTGTGCCAAAGTATTGGTCAATATAGTTGCATAACTATGTGAATCATATCAGTATGCATAATAGGTTATAATGTCAACATGATTTGATGATTGTGAAGTATTACTAATCATGTAATTAACCTTGATTTGTAGGAAAGATCATGTGCTATGATCTACAAAAGAAGGATGATGAACACCTGTTCCAAAGAACAAGTGATGGATGTTCAACAAAAAGATTTACAAATCAAACGTACTATAGAAGGCTCGTGGCTAGAGGATTCTCTTATAAAGAGAGAGAATCATGACAAGATGTTTGCTCCAAGTGGCTAGACAAGATCGTTCTCTTAATGGTGTAATTGAAGAAGAAGTGCGAATCGAGCAAACTCCCAGGATTCGATAGAGAATCACATGATTGAAGAAAGCTATCTATGGGTACCCAGGATCAATAGTCATTTGATGAGCTTAATGATCACCATGGGTGATGCGGATTTCAACCTTTGCTACAAGGTTGAAGATGGTTTCTATATATAGATGACATTCTTCTCTTAGATGGATGCAAGAAGGAACTCACCACAGAGTTCGAATGATCTTGAGGCTCATATCAATAGACCCATTTGACGGGAGATGGCACAGATAGATATGAAGAAGATCACTCAATGCAGAGTGTGAATGATGTTCAGTCATAGATGGAGAATTGATAGCTTCTTGACAAGCTTGGAATTTACCAAAAGTAAAACTGATCCTAACCTTTACCTTAAGGTTATGGATGATGAACGTGCCATACTATTACTGTATGTGGATGATCTCTTTCTGATAGGTAATGAGAAACATATCATGGAAAGCAAGAAGAAGCTAGCTACATAATTTGAGATGAAAGATCTCGGATTGATGCATTAATTCCTAGGTCTGGAAGTATGACAAGGCCTAGAAGGTATCTTTCTCAATTAGGGAAAGTATGCTATGGAATCTTGAAAATATTTGATATGTTGGAATGAAAAGCCATGGCCATTCCCATGGATTCCAACTTGAAGTTGTTAGCTGATGACTCATCAGAGTTAGTGGATGCGACTCTGTACAGACAGATTATTGGGTCATTGATGTATCTGACGAATACTAGGCCAGATATATGCTTTGCTGTGAACACCTTGAGTCAGTATCTAGTTGAGCCTAGACGTGTTCACCTGATAGCTGCAAAGCATGTGATGAGGTACCTAAAGGGTGCGATAGACTTTGGTCTATGTTATCTTGGAGATCATGATTTCAAATTGTATGGCTACATAGATGCTGATTGGGTTGGAAGTGTGTCAGAAATGAAGAGAACATTGGGTGGATGTTATTATCTAGGATCTACCATGATCTCATGCTTTAGCAGGAAGCAATCCAGTGTGGCTCTCATCACAGCTGAAGCGGAATATATAGGTGCTTGCTCTGCTAGTTGTGAAGCGATATGGCTTCGAAAGTTGATATCATGATTGTTTGACTTAGTGATGGACCCCACTGTGATCCTGTGTGACAACCAAAGTTGTATCAAGATGATAGAGAATCTAGTATTCCATGATAAGTCAAAGCACATAGAGATCCGATATTTTTATATACGGGATATGGTGCAAAAAGGAGCTATAAATCTCGAGTATGTGAGCACTGATGAGAAAGCTGCTGATATGTTGACCAAACCTCTATCTCGAGTAAAGTTTGAGTATTTACGAGACAAGCTTGGTGTAGTTCAGAAGGACCCTCCTTGAAAGGGGGAGTGATATGGTCGATGATGATACTTGGATATTGGTATCGATGATGAGGTTACCTATACCGACGGTAAGGTCGATGGTGAGGATACCTGTATTGATGATGTGGATACTTGTATCGATGATGTGGATACCTGTATCGATGATGAGGATACTTGTATCGATGATAAGGATACCTGTATCGATGATGATGAGGTTACTTGTTCTGACGATGAGGTTGACTATAAGGATACCTGTACCGACGATGAGGTCGATGTGTGGTCCTTAGACTTTGTCTAAGTAGACTAATGGATTGTATCATCCCTGGATTTTATGTCCTAAAGAGATCAACATTAACCATCCTGTAAGTGGTTGAGTATTAATCATCTTTAGACAGTAAATCCCGTAATTCCAAAAGGAAGGATAGTCTTAAATGTTGATTGTGATAGGATTAATCATCCTTAGACAGTAAATCCCGTAATTCCGAAACGAAGGATAGTCTTAAATGCTGATTGTAATAGGATTAATCATCCTTAGACAGTAAATCCCTTAGTTCCGAAAGGAAGGATAGTATTAAATGTTCATTGTGATAGGATTAATAATCCTTAGACAGTAAATTCCGTAATTCCGAAAGGAAGGATAGTCTTAAATGCTGATTGTGATAGGATTAATCATCCTTAGATAGTAAATCCTGTAATTCCGAAAGGAAGGATAGTCTTAAATGCTGATTGTGATAGGATTAATCACCCTTAGACAGTAAATCCCGTAATTCCGAAAGGAAGGATAGTCTTAAATGTTGATTGTGATACGATTAATCATCATTCGACAGTAAATCCCGTAATTCTGAAAGGAAGGATAGTATTAAATGCTGATTGTGATAGGATTAATCATCCTTAGACAGTATATCCCGTAATTCCAAGAGGAAGGATAGTCTTAAATGTTGATTGTGATGGGATTGATCATCCCTAGACAGTAAATCCAGTAATTCCGAAAGGAAGGATAGTCTTAAATGTTGATTGTGATGGGATTGATCATCCCTATATAGTAAATACAGTAATTCCGAAAGGAAGGATAGTCTTAAATGTTGATTGTGATGGGATTGATCATCCCTAGACAATGATCCCATAATTCTGAAAGGAAGGATCATGTGTGTTGTAGATGATGATGCTGTCAATCGAGATATCCAGATGATGCTGTTGATCGGGAGATCTAGATGATGATGTTGTTGATCGAGAGATCTAGATGATGTTGTTGATCGGAAGATCCAGATGATGATGCTGTTGATCAAGAGATCCAGATGATGTTGTTGATTGGGAGATCCAGATGATAATGCTGTTGATCGAGAGATCCAGATGATGTTGTTGATCATAAGATCCAGATGATGTTGTTGATCGGAAGATCCAGATGATGATTTTGTTGATAGAGAGATCCAGATGATGCTGTTGATCGAGAGATCCAAATGATGATGTTGCTGTATCTAATCAAGTGCTGCAGAAGATGGAGAATCAATACTGAAGATGTTGATGTTCCAGTATTGAAGATCTTGAAGATGTTCCAGTAGCTGTTTGAGTTACTGATGATGATTGAAGAAAGATTCCAATGATTTATAGATGTATCATGTATCACTGTGATGTAGTTGATGACTCCTTGCTCCTGCAGATGTTGTTAGAATATCCTTCTCGTTATGGGGGAGTGTTGAAATATTGTAACTTCAAAGAATATTCTATTTGTACTTTGTTATTATTCATCCGAAGATGTTTTATTCCTCCGCCGGGATGTTATTATTATGTAAAGTCATTGAGGTAAAACCTCCCATGTAATTCGGGGCATTAGTTCCCCTAGAGTCAATTGTAATGGGGTGTTTAAGTCCCCTCGAGGATTTGGCCCAGTCAGCATTATGTTGAGTGGTTAAATTGTTGGGGCCGACCTAGTTAGGGTTAAAAGTCAAGTGAAGTAAAGTATAAACAGAGGAGGTGTGTTCCTTATTTAACACACACTCACTCACTTGTGAACTCGCATAGGAGAGAGAGAGATCTGCAATGGAGGAGAAGGAGCTCTTATTTGGGGACTACATCTTTGTATTTGTTGGTAATCTATATTGAGGAAGATTTGCTAGGTTTTCTACCCCATGAGGGTTTCCCAAGATAAATCTGTGTCTCTTGTGTTTATGCTGTGCTTGTTGTTCTTTTAGCGATCCTGTATATGCTATTGTTGTGAAATTGAATGTAATACTAACATTATCCATCTTAGCATATTGAATACTAACAGTTATGTATGATAAATATATGATTTAGTTGGAACACGACACTTCATTTCCATCATGATTGTATATAATATGTATAGGGCATGTTTGACTAGAGATGTAGACATTATGCTATTTGATATCTAGTCTTTTGCATTCAATGAGGGTGCTAAAACAATTTTACCACATTTTGCAAGCTTTCAAAAATTTCAAGGACATGGATACAAACACCTACTCAGTTTATCTAAGAAAAAGTAGTCTTTAACAGATTAGTTCTAATGATATGTATGATGATGCATTAATTTTCTTTCTATTATTGTTAGTGTATGTTCTTATTTCTAATAACCATTGCATGTTTCTAACTAACTCTAAAAATTCTAAATCAAATGACATAATTCATATTTTGATTGGCAACAGAAGAAAGGAAAAAGTGGCATTCGTATCTATAAACAGATAAGCATGTTATTTTTTCTTAGAGGGTAGCTTAAAAATGAGAGATTTGGAAAATAAGCTAATTTGGAATTCATACGCTATATTAAGGTCACGGGTCTCGATAATACTCCATGTTGTAATAATGGTTCGTGGGTGCCATGATCGCTCCATAGTGTAAAGTGTTCAATTCTATTAGTTTGTCGGCATGTTAAGATTTGGGTCCCAACATGTTTGTTGGACCATTAAGGGACAAGATAAAAAGTGGAGTCCCCACTTTACCCGAATCTAGTTGTTAGGATATTTCTATACTACATTCCTTTCCTACCTAGCATTATCATTGTTTTGCATCCAGTCATGCATGCAGGCATGCAATTGAATGCATCCTAGTCATCAATAGCCCTATCTCCCAGCACCTTGTCCTTAGTATGCTATCCCTAGGAGCTTCTTTCTGTATAGTTCCATCCCTCCTAGTCAATGATGCGCCCTCTTTTCACCTACCACATGTGAAAGTGCGCCGTCTCTCACCTACCACTAGTGGCACACTCAGTTAGTTGCTTGTTAACTAACTGATACACTCTGTTAGACATCCAGAGAGACTAGTTTATCTATTCTGACTACTGACAGCTTCAGTTACATCCAGTTAAGACTAGTTATATTCTGTTAGACTCAGTTACATCTAGTTGACTCAATTTGACAGCTACTAGTGCATTGATGACACTCCACTACTGATCTGATGATGAGTTCATGCAGGCTAATTCTAATTACCACCTTGGTATTCGAATCTTGTCTATTGTAGCATTATTGTTTGATATACAGATTAATGAAACATGTGTAATTATTCTTCTCCTATCTGAGTTATATTGCATCTATGTTTTGCTGCTCCATTCTGCACTCTTCTTCTATTTTTTCTGCAGTTCTTTCTTGTGAGGTATAGATCAACTCTTAGATCTGCTGTGAGGATTTTCACATGGCATCAGAGCATGTTGAGAGTATATTCTATCTCCATTCTTGAGATTTTTTTGCAGGTCATTCGAATTTCCAGCAGTTGCGGCAGCAGTTTCACCTTGTATTCGCTCTAGCAGTTGAGATGAGCAATTGGAACACTCCCCTCACTCCTAGAATCCTGAAACCTTTCAATTACTTTGATTGGAAGATTGATATGGAAATGTCATTGAGAAGCAAATATCTACACAGGATAACAATGGGAAGGGACACCGAACCAACTTCAGCTTTGGAGAAAACCAAGCATCTGAATTGATTAGATGAAGCATTTGGTTACATGTGCATTCATATTTCTAGATATCTACTGTTTCATCTCGAAGGGTTGAAGAATCCAAGAGAGTTATGGTTGAAGTTAGAGGCCCTCTTCGGAAAACAAGATGAGCTAAGAGGCCATGTTCCGGAGAATGAATTGGTTTCCCTACAACCAAGCAGTTTTGAGACCATTCAGGAATTCTTCTTGAAATTCAAAAATTTGGTTATGCAATGCAAGCAGTGTGGAATTGATAAGAAGGATGAGCAATTAGTGCTATCCATTTTGAGTAAGCTAGGATCTAAATTTTCTGTCTTTGTATCTACCTTCCACTCTGAGCGAATGTCAATCCCTGGTTGGAAGATGCCCTCCTTAGAAGTTTTACTGTAGCTCTCATCCAATGACAAGACAAATTGATCCAAATGGGTGCCATCAAGGCCTCCAATGATCAAGCTCTTTTAGCTGGAGAAGCAAATAATGCGAACGTGAAAGGGAGTCACAAAGGCAAGGACAAGAAGCCATCTAAACCCAAGCTGAATGCCAAGTCAAGTCCATCAAAAGGAGCCTCCAGCTCCAAGAAGGACAAACAGAAAATATCTTATAGATCTAAGTGTCCCTATTGCAAGAAAGGAAACCACCCAGAGAGATATTGCATGCACAAGAAAATAGATCAATTAACCAAGCTTCTTGAACATAACAACATTGCCATTCCAAAAGGTGCAAGAGTGTCTGATTCTGGAAGTGAATCTGATGGTCATGAGGAATGCCATGCATTGATGGATGGATTTTCGAAATCAAAGGCCCCGCTCATAGATTCAGGAGCCTCCAACCACATGGTTTCCTCTGAAGAATCATTTTATTCTTTAGATCTCAAATATGGCCCAACTATTCACATGGGAGACAACTCTCAGATCTCTACCAAAGGGATGGGTATAGTACACATGGAACATGGCAAGTTCAAGAATGTTCTATTCATTCCCTCTCTGACAACAAATTTGTTGTCTGAATATCAGATGACTCACACAGGATCACCAAAGAAGGTGATTTTTGGTCCCGACACAGTTGAGATTACAGAGATCTCCACTGGGAAGACTATAGTGAAAGGGTTTGCAAATCATGCCTCCAAGGCATATGAATTCTCATTTTTTTCCTTTCTCTTTGCCTACTCCTTCAAAATCTGACGAGGATCAGAGTGACTCCTCATCTGATGAAGGTGAAGATGAAGATCTTAATGTTGAGATCAAAGTTCAAGAACATTCAGATTTGGATCCAGAACCAACACATGCTCCCAATCTAGGTCCAAGGCCAATATGGGATCACAAAGTCCTTGCAGCTGCTGGGAACACAGTTGAGGATCCATCTTATAACAGAACCACCAGATCTCAGTATCATGCCAACCTTGCACTATGCCATGTAGATCTACCTCTTCCTGAGAGATGCTGCATGATGGTGGGGTTCGATCTACAATCTCTTGGAAAGGCTCACCATGGAGGGCCATTCGCTCTAGTAGAAGAAAGGTTTCTTGAAAGAATTACTTTGTCCAACACATCTTCTACACATCGGGAGGCACATCAGAAGACCAGATCCAGATCTAGCACCTGCATTGGCATCCTACAGAGGATCAACTTGCCAAGTTTTTTGCAAAATTTTTCATTGAGGAAAGATTTTTCCTTCTCTGCTTAGTATGAAGGTTCTTTGAGTTCCTTGCTGTTCCTTTTTTGAGGGGGGGTATTTTTCCCATGAGGTATTCCCCATTTCCTCGGTTTATGGACAATTATTTTTTTATTATCATTTATTTGATTGTATGGGTGACCTTTGGTTCTAGTTACCAGGGCCTAGGATACAAAGTATGGATTAAGGGGGGGTGTTAGGATATTTCTATACTCCATTCCTTTCCTACCTAGCATTATCATTGTTTTGCATTCAGTCATGCATGCATTTTTGCATGAAGTCATGCAATTGCATGTAGGCATGCAATTGCATGCATCCCAGTCATTAGTAGCCTTGTCTCCCAACACCTTGTCCCTAGTTTGCTATCCCCAAGAGATTCTTTCTGTTTAGTTCCAGCTCTCCTAGTCAGTGATGTGCCCTCTTTTCACCTACCACATGTGAAAGTGATCCCTCCCTCACCTACCACCAGTGGCACACTCAGTTAGTTGCTTATTAACTAACTGCACTTAGTTAGTTGCTTGTTAACTAACTGATACACTTTGTTAGACATCCAGAGAGACTAGTTGTTATCACTCCAGGAAACTACCTAGGGTTATAAGCTAGGTATGCCTGGTAACTTAAGAAATTATGTTTTTTGTGTTTTTTTTGAAAAGGTGGATCAATGGGACAACTCAATCCGAGTATGGCATTCAGACATTCAGCATGATAAACAAATGAAACAGTGCTCTCAAGAGTTGATTAATCAGCATATAACTTCAAAGATGGATGAAGAAAAGGAATGTAACCAAACCAGTACAGAGTAGGGTTCGAGAGACATTCAAGAAACTAATACCAGGCTATGAGCTGAACAATGGAAAAGAAACCATTCAAAGCTAGACAACACAGATAATAGTGAAAGGAAAATGGAAAGCTGACACCAAAACTGAAAGAAACCTGTGATCTGTATTAGCATAAAGAAAACTCAGTACAATAGCAGATTACTCTATCCAAAATCGAACCCTTTGTTCTCCAAATGACTTTGGCTTTATAGCCTTACAAGATCAAATCTAGATCCCTAAAAAATGGATCAGATTTGCCCAAAAATAGTCAAACCAACAAGTGTAGGATGAGATCCTATAAAAATGGATCTGGAATGCTAATAATGGAAAATCAAATCAAAATAGGAAAAGATCATATCCAATGAGTCAAACTCTATCTTGAAAGCCTTGATATCCTCCAATCTCTTTGACAGGTGTAGAAATCCTTCCAAGGCTGATGAATCATCATGAGAAATTCGAATTTGCCTCCTTTGGCAAAAATACAATATTTCTGCTCATTAACTAGTTCACCATTTTCACTTTTCAACCTTCTTAACCATCAAATACATCAAGATAAACTCTTAAACCTGATGTATTTAATTATTATACATCATTAGAAACCAAATTCGAGAGATTTGGTTGAGAAAAAGTCAAATCTGGGCAAAAATAGAAAAAACTGCCAAAAACAGGCTTTCGGCAGCTAACAATTCTGCTGATTTCGTGCCTTAGCCGCCGGAAGTCAAACCTTTCGGCAGCTAATGAGCTCTGTGGGGCTCGCCTAAGCTGCCGAAAGCTGTAACTGTTTCAAAAATTAAAACCCAAAACGCTGCTTTCTGCTGATTTCGTGCCTTAGCCGCCGGAAGTTAGACCTTTCGGCAGCTAATGAGCTCTGTGGGGCTCGCCTAAGCTGCCGAAACCTGTAGGATTCCTGAAAAAATTCCCTTTTGAAAAAATCGATTTTCTCAACCGTCCGATGTCCGTTTTGCATGTTCGAATAGTCGATTTTGATCTACAGATCATAAGCTATCCATTGGTGCTTCCAGATCTGAATTTGGAGTTCGGGAAGGCTGTCAAAATTGCCCCGCAAGATCACGCGATTTCAGCAAAAATATTCCTCCAATTTCCATTCACTGCTCTGTGCAATAATTATTTTTTGCCAATTCCTTGACGATTCTGCTGCTTTTAGTCCTTTAGCTTTACTGGTCGTTGTAATATAGCTGGTAGTATTTTTCCAGAGCACAATCTTTTTTTTAAATTTACACATGGAAACATTTTCGGCAACTAAAATCATTCTGGCAAACCAAATTAGCTGATGAAACTGAGATTTTGAATTTTGAAGGCCATGACTTATAGAAATAAAGATTTTTACCCATTCTGTCATCCAAAATGACGGTGGTCAATTTGGGAGATAACATCTGGCTCCTACTCGGGGATGGAATCCTCCCAGTGAGGTTCCGAAGAATCCCAGAACCAAGTAGTTCCAGTAGCCTTAGTATTGGGCATGGAGTCATCAAGCCATCAGCACTGATCCCTCTGCAACCTGTATCTTCCATGCAGCCTGTTCTGCTTATTCAATAACAAATGAAAAATGATCTACGTGCTCATAGGAAGAGCTTATTCATCTACCTACCCCTACACTAACCAGTAGAGGTAGATCATCAAGTAAAAGAACACTTCCAACACAGCCATGTAAGAAATTTATTTGCTGACAGAATTCTTAATCTTGATCCCAAAAATGAAAGAATACGTAGCCAACAGAGATGTGTTCTAGAAAAATGATAGAAACAGCTTTCATCTGATAAGAATATATTGATCTTTACACTGCTAAATGATTCCAGAAAATCGGCAATAGGATCAATAAAATAGTAATGGAATACCTCTTCAAGCTTCTGTTCTGACTGTAAATGAAAATGATGTGGTTGGCTGTCTTCCTTGATCTCAATGGTGTGTGTAAACTGCTCAAGATCTGCTAGAGAAGCATATCCAATAGATTGCTGATCTGGACTGCTCAAGATCTCGCCACCATCACTCTCTTCAAAAGTGCTGCAATCTACCTTTGTCTGCAAGTCTGGAAGATGTGGGCTGTCCTCGGCATATGCTGCAAATTCAACCCCAAGATTCGGATCTTCTCTGTTATTAGGATCAAGAGACTCATGACTAGTATCAACTACAGCATCAACCCATTCTTGATCATGATTCTCATGTTCTAGCTGAAGATTGGACAGTCCTTGCAAATCTGGACTTTGTAAGCTGCTCTCATCAACCTCTGCAGATCTGAAACTGTCAGCTGTTGTCTTGTTAGTCTGCTCATCATCTTCAAAATTTTCAGAGATAAAAATCTGATCTTCGTGACAACTAACAACAGTAGATGTGTCTGATATGATGTCAAAAGCATAACTAAGATTGTCATAGTGTGAATCATTTATCTCCTTATCATGATGAGAAATATCTTCTGCTTCAACATGTTCTTCATGATTGTCTAAATCTTTATATAATAAACTAAACTCATGACAACATTCTGGATAAAGAAGATCAGTTGAAAACTTTGTTTTGCAAAACAAATTGAAGGCAGTATGAAAATCAGCCAAAGAGCTGATGCTAGCAATAGGCAAAGCTCGGTACCAATCACGAGCAATTCCTTCTAATGAAAAAAAAAAGAGCCGGATCTGAACATCCTCATGCACTACCTGCAACCGATGCATGTAGTCATGAAAGTCCAGCACATGCTCAGCTGGCACTTCCCCCTCTTCTCCTCGAAATCTAGGAAGACTGTTCTCCCATTCATCTCTAGCAGGTACTTGATTAGGAAAACTAGCAATGCTTGAAAAATCACAGAACGCATACCTCTTGGCTAAGATTCTGTTCATGTCATACCAGTGGAATCACCAACAGAATTCTGAACAATGGAGTCGCCATTGAGTTCATCCTTCATGGAGTCGCCAGATAGAAGATTTATAACCAGTGAAGTGTCTGATCCTTGTCTATCATCAAGGACCAGATCTGTGTCGTTCTCCCAGGAAGATCAGCTTCTCACCTCGCTCCCCGGCAACGGCGCCAATTTGTTATCACTCCAGGAAACTACCTAGGGTTATAAGCTAGGTATGCCTGGTAACTTAAGAAATTATGTTTTTTTGTGTTTTTTTTGAAAAGGTGGATCAATGGGACAACTCAATCCGAGTATGGCATTCAGACATTCAGCATGATAAACAAATGAAACAGTGCTCTCAAGAGTTGATTAATCAGCATATAACTTCAAAGATGGATGAAGAAAAGGAATGTAACCAAACCAGTACAGAGTAGGGTTCGAGAGACATTCAAGAAACTAATACCAGGCTATGAGCTGAACAATGGAAAAGAAACCATTCAAAGCTAGACAACACAGATAATAGTGAAAGGAAAATGGAAAGCTGACACCAAAATTGAAAGAAACCTGTGATCTGTATTAGCATAAAGAAAACTCAGTACAATAGCAGATTACTCTATCCAAAATCGAACCCTTTGTTCTCCAAATGACTTTGGCTTTATAGCCTTACAAGATCAAATCTAGATCCCTAAAAAATGGATCAGATTTGCCCAAAAATAGTCAAACCAACAAGTGTAGGATGAGATCCTATAAAAATGGATCTGGAATGCTAATAATGGAAAATCAAATCAAAATAGGAAAAGATCATATCCAATGAGTCAAACTCTATCTTGAAAGCCCTGATATCCTCCAATCTCTTTGACAGGTGTAGAAAGCCTTCCAAGGCTGATGAATCATCATGAGAAATTCGAATTTGCCTCCTTTGGCAAAAATACAATATTTCTGCTCATTAACTAGTTCACCATTTTCACTTTTCAACCTTCTTAACCATCAAATACATCAAGATAAACTCTTAAACCTTATGTATTTAATTATTATACATCATTAGAAACCAACTTCGAGAGATTTGGTTGAGAAAAAGTCAAATCTGGGCAAAAATAGAAAAAACTGCCAAAAACAGGCTTTCGGCAGCTAACAATTCTGCTGATTTCGTGCCTTAGCCGCCGGAAGTCAGACCTTTCGGCAGCTAATGAGCTCTGTGGGGCTCGCCTAAGCTGCCGAAAGATGTAACTGTTTCAAAAATTAAAACCCAAAACGCTGCTTTCTGCTGATTTCGTGCCTTAGCCGCCGGAAGTTAGACCTTTCGGCAGCTAATGAGCTTTGTGGGGCTCGCCTAAGCTGCCGAAACCTGTAGGATTCCTGAAAAAATTCCCTTTTGAAAAAATCGATTTTCTCAACCGTCTGATGTCCGTTTTGCATGTTCGAATAGTCGATTTTGATCTACAGATCATAAGCTATCCATTGGTGCTTCCAGATCTGAATTTGGAGTTCGGGAAGGCCGTCAAAATTGCCCCGCAAGATCACGCGATTTCAGCAAAAATATTCCTCCAATTTCCATTCACTGCTCTGTGCAATAATTATTTTTTTTCCAATTCCTTGACGATTCTGCTGCTTTTAGTCCTTTAGCTTTACTGGTCGTTGTAATATAGCTGGTAGTATTTTTCCAGAGCACAATCTTTTTTTTAAATTTACACATGGAAACATTTTCGGCAACTAAAATCATTCTGGCAAACCAAATTAGCTGATGAAACTGAGATTTTGAATTTTGAAGGCCATGACTTATAGAAATAAAGATTTTTACCCATTCTGTCATCCAAAATGACGGTGGTCAATTTGGGAGATAACACTAGTTTATCTGTTCTGATTACTGACAGCTTCAGTTACATTCAGTTAAGACTAGTTATATTCTGTTAGACTCAGTTACATCTAGTTGACTCAGTTTGACAGCTACCAGTGCATTGATGACACTCCACTACTGATACGATGATGAGTTCATGCAGGCTAATTTGAATTACCACCTTGGTATTCGAATCCTGTCTATTGTATCATTATTGTTTGATATACAGATTAATGAAACATGTGTAATTATTCTACTCCTATTTGAGTTCTATTGCATCTATGTTATGCTGCTCCATTCTGCACTCTTCTTCTATTTTTTCTGCAGTTCTTTCTTGTGAGGTATACATCAACTCTTAGATCAACTCTTAGTTGCGCACTACATCAACTCTTAGATATCCAAGTTTTTAAAATATTTAATAATTTAGTGAAAGAAAAATATCTTATAATTTAGTGAAAGAATCGCCAAGATTTTACAAGATTTTATAATAGAATGAAAGATTATCCAAAACATTATATATACATATTATATTATTGATAAAATAGCCTTCAAATTTTCCTATATATTAGGTATATTTTCCCATTTATTATACATACAAATTTCAGGGGGGTTCTTAAAATTATCCTTGGTTGCTTGCCCAACATAATGGCCTCTCGCAACTCCTTCATGGGCCTCCTTCAGTATCATAGGCCTTTCATGCTCTAAGACACATCATTGCATAATCCTGTATGCACCCAACTTATTCAAATTTCCCGCTATCAACTGATAGTCTGCCGCCTTCACCACTAACTGCTTCTTCTGCACAACTGTGTACTAGGTTGGGGATACACCAGTACTTAAGAACTACGCAATTTCTGAGAAGTAATCATCAACCATATGAACTGCAAATAGGTGCACATTTGGAATACTGTCATCTATGTTTCCTACATCTTCTCCGGTTTCTATGCACAATAAGTGGTGAGGTCCTGAGTTCAGATTTCTCGGTTTCACCACAACTTCAAAATCGTATTCTTGAAATAATAGTAACAATCTACATATCTCCCCACCCAACATTGGCTTGTTGATGATGTATCGCAGCGCATAATGGTCAGTGTAAATATTAAAGTGCGATCCCCATAAATATTGTTTGAACTTCTGTAGCGCATGCACCATATCCAATCCCTCGTGTTCTGTCGTGGTATAATTCTTTTATGCAATCGACAACTTTCTACTTGCAAATGAAATAGGGTGGTCTAAGTCTCCTTCACCTGGATGTGATAAAAAATGCACCTAACGCTATGGATGATGCATCCACATGAACATGAAACTCCTTCTAGTATGGAAATACCAGTATGGGCGTAGTCACCAACTTCTGCTTCAATATTTCTAAGCTCTACTTACACTCTTTGCTCCATTGAAAGTTGTCATCTTTCTTCAACAAATTTTCTAGTGGGGCTATTATATGTGCATACCCTTTGATGAAATTCTTGTAGTATCATGTGTGCCCAATGTAGTGCGCAACTATTGCATTGAAGTAGGTGTTGGTAAGTCAACAATAATTGCAATCTTTGTCGGATCCACCAACAATCCATGTTTACAAACTACATGACCCAGTATGATACCAAATGGCACACAAAAAATGCACTTCTTCATATTTAACGATTTGTGGAATTGTCTGCATCTATCCAACATTAAGCGCATAAACTCAATGTGATTCTTCAATAGACTGAATACCATCCAGTCATCCGGATATACCTTTAGAAACTTATGAATGAACTCATTGAAGGATGCGACAACCACCCCGGAGAACTCCTTGAAAGATGAACTCCTGGAGAACTCCTTGAAGGACGAAATCCTAGAGAACTTATGGATGAACTCCTTGAAGGATGCGACAAGCACCCTGGTGCATTCTTCAATCCAAATGGCATCAATGTATATCGATAACATCACCATTTTGTCGCAAATTTCATTTTATGTCTATCTTCTGGTGCAAACTTGATTTGATAGTATCCTGAGAATCTATCAGTGAATGAGTAGGCTGCTTAACCCCCTACATTATCTAGCACTTCATCTGTGAATGGTGTGGAAAATGGATCATGTAGAAAAATATCATTGAACTTGCACATATCTACACAAATTCTTATTTCTCCTGTCTTATTATCTTGGACCACCATTGAACTGATCCATTATGATTCTTCAACAGGTTCTATAATTCCAGCTTCCAGCATCCTGTCGATCTCTGCCTTTAATTTTGCGTTCTATACTGGATTTAGCCGAATGTGGCCTCTGCTTCACTGGTTTAACGTCTGGCTTCAGATGTATCTTCATTTCTCCTAGATCACCAACAATCCCCTTCATCTATGATAATTTAGTGGGGAATGGATCCTGATATTCACAGAGTAAATCAACAATCTTATTAACTATTTCAACATTCCAATAGTCCCTAATATTTGCAAACTTAGGATTCTCCTCCGTGCCAATATTCACTTTGCGAGTCTTCAATGTTTGTATGTAATTGGTAGATCCCAATTCATGTTCTTCTACTGCGTTCTCTTCCTCGCTCTCTGGTATTTGCACATTTCTCGAGTTATCCTCCTCTTGGTTTTCCTCGTCCATTTTATAACATTGCAACAACTCTTCAACTTCCAGAGATGATCTATGTACAAGCTTGTCTAAATAAACCCTTTCAGTGGAAATGACAAAAAGATCAACAAGTGTAGAAGGAAATAGGCTTTAGTGCAGGATACTCAGATGCAAAGAATGCAAAGTGTCCAGATGCAGAGGGAGAAAGATACTCAGATATAGAGGGAGCATAATACTCAACTGTAGAGGGAGTGGGATGCTCCCACACAAAGGGAGAAACTTAAACACAACTTGTTGATAAATAATACTTTGTACGGACTCAAACAGACCCCCAAATATTGGTATGCTAGGTTTGAAAGATACTTGATGAGCTTGGTTTTCACCAAGAGTGATGTGGATTCCAAAATTTACTACAAGGTTGTTGATGATGATCTAGTGATCTGGTATTGTTTGTTGTATGATATGTTCCTTACAGGAGTAGATAATTTAATTGATGAGTGCAAAAGGGATTTGGAATCTTAGTTCGAAATTAGTGATTTTGGGCTAATACATTACTTCTTGGGATTAGAAGTGTGACAAAGATTAGAAGAGATATTCCTCAGTAAAGGGACATATACGATCGATATATTAAAGAGATTCAGTATGATGGAATATAATTACATGACTGCATTGATGGAGGAAAATATGAAGAAGTTGAGTGATTCCACTTCAGATTCAGATTTGGTGGATCCCACGATGTACATACAATTGATCAGATCCTTGATGTATTTGGTTAAAACTAGACTATACATTTGTTTTGTAGTAAACACCTTTAGACAATACATGGTTGAGATGAGAAATATACATTGGGTTGCAACAAAACATGTATTGAGGTACCTACATGGTACAGTTGGACATGGCTTGAGATATGTCTCAGACAGTGAACTGAGGCTACAAGGTTATGCAGATTCTAACTGGGAGGAAGTGTAGTGGATAGAAAGAGCACCTTAGGGTGCTGCTTTACCTTGATATCAACCATGATATCTTGGTTTATAAGGAAACAAACTTATGTCGCACTTAGTACAACATAAGAAGAGTATTATGCAGCTAGTGTCAAAAGTCGTGAAGCAGTGTGGCTTCATAATCTAATTGCAGGACTATTTGATCATGAGATAGAAATGATGATAGTACACTATGAAAATCAAAGTTATATCAAGATTTTAGAAAATCCATTATTTCATGACAGGTCAAAGCATATTGAGATCAAATACCACTTTATTCGAGACATGGTGCAGAAGGGAGTAATGAAGCTTCAATACATATCCACAGATGAGCAAATGGTAGACATTCTCAGAAAGCCTCTGTCCATGGAAAAGTTCGTATATTTCAGGGACAAGCTTGGTGTGTGTTTGACAGACAATCCACTCGAGCAAACGCGAGCCGGATCTCCCTAGCTCAATGTGAGTCTAGAACAAATAGTACAGACTATAAACCACTTTCCTAGATCTAGTTAAGGATCAAGTTATCGGATGTCTTACCTTAAGTTTGCAGTCCCTTTTCCTAGATGTTGTTCCATGCCTTGCGGTCGTCAGATCTAAGCTGCAAGACCTGTCAAGATGCACAAAACAAGACAAACAAGTAAAAGTATCCGAACAATAATAGATCTAAGTAAACAGTTAAGAAGGTAAACTACACAATATCATCAACACAATAATATTGGTGGAAAGCATTTATATTACTGTAAATATAGGGAAAGTACATAGAAAATAATGATTACAACCAAGGCTTAATGTAGCAATCCTTCTCCATCCAAGCCAATGCCATATCCTCCCAAGGAAGTATGAGTCTCTCAATGGATGAGTAGATATCTCTCCAAGATGATTTCACCAGCATGTAGACACTATAGACTTCCTCCCTTTGGAAAGGGATAGAGCTTCATTTATATAGGACTAAGTGGATAGGGTATGGATAGGGTAGGTTGAGATATGGTAGGAGAGAGATAAGGGATCCTTCCAAGAGGTTAGGAACCGAGTGCCAGCTCTCCCACAAGGTTAGGGATAGGGATCCATGTCAACTGGATTCGAGAATGGGCTCAAAGGAGCTATTTTTGTCCATTAACTAACATCGTCGTACCCTGCAAGAGAGCAAGATGCGACGTCGTAGGTTGCATGAGTGTAGCATGCGACGACCTCTCAAAACATAGTGTAAATGGGTTATATCTCTTCCAGGACAATAACATAGTTAAGGAATCCTTAGGGATGTATACACTAAATCTCATGATGGAAGGATTTTAGGTGTAATAGAATGCCCCCCAAAGCATGAAGTTGTTGAAATTTGGACAGGTGAAATACTTTTACAGAAGGAATGGAAATGGCTTGTCGGATGAAGGACGCTGCTGCAGTACAACTGAATCTGAGTACACAATCTCATATGACGTACAACATGGATGCTGACCAATACAATGCAGATACATGGTGGTAATGACTGATTGAACACAATCATGGCTACTAGACACAAGCATAGATCCATGATGAGATCATAACACAGCCACGACCAATACAAATGTGGATCCGTGTGATATGAATCAAATACAAACTCCATCACAACCTGGGTAAAACATGACTCCCCAGGGTCTTCAAGCTGGACCCGCAATTATATGAATCTATCCATGTGATTACAAATGTCTTGACGTCGAACATGGTAGAAACCACTTGATTACCAGTCATTGATGTATACCATTAACAAGCGCGAGGGAAATCACCATTGATGTCAATGATTCCCAAGGTATCACAGTACATATCATCAAGCATGAATAAATGAGTTGAAGTCGAGTGCGAGATGAAATATTTCAATCAAGAGTCAATGATGTAAACTCACGTTGAAAGCGAGGTAACCCGCCATTGAGGCATGCAGGGCCAGGGTACTTGGTTGGTTTCTAGATTTGATCCTCGGATGATGTGTTGAAGTCGACAAGGATGAATCCGTCGAAGGAGGGCCATGATGAATCCCCCATCATTGACACAAAACACGATAAAGTATGTGTAGAGCAGATCGGATGGTACAGTGACATGCAAAACTGACTTAGAGTAGATCGACATGATGGAAGGTGTACTGATTGCAGATAATGAGTAGTGACAATATTCTTGAACATGGGCATGGCATGCCTTGGTAGTATTGACTTGACGAGTTATGATACCAACTCCTAATGCAACTGATGATGGAAGTGTTCTTCGAATGACTCAAAGGAGTAACAAGACTCAGGAAATAGGTAAAACTCGAGGACAAATGGATGATCCAAGTGTAGTATGCAAATGCAAATGAGTGCCATGTTTAAGAAATGACTAGGTACTACCACTGATAAAGGGTGTAACATAAAATATTTCCTTTTTCCCCATCATGAACGATGAGTGCCTCATGTGTTTTGTACGAGCTTGATGAGGGTAACCAGATGCTCGGTATAGCTCATCTCATAGATGAGTCCAATCCCAAATATTTTTTGAACTTGGGATAGGAGGGGTTCGTCCCATGGCGGGCCCTTCAATGTAAAAGTTTAACGAGTCCATAGAAGGTAAACTCGGTCGTCATTTCATGTTTAGAGAGTCTAAAAAGAACTAAAGAAGACTCCAATGGTCCTTTTTCATAAAGTTAGCCTCATTGCTCGAAAAAGGGTAAAACAACGCGGGAGAGGAGTCTTCCAGTCATGATTGGCTGGAGTATACCTTTTTCGTAAGTAGTGCCCCTTGGTCCGAAAAAGGGGTAAACTATCACTAGGAAGATGACCATTCAAATTCTTTAACAAGCGTGAACGCGACAAGTTCGCTTAGTGATATTTTCCTATTTAGGGAGCCTGAAAAGAGCTTAAAGTGGACTCCATGAACAACTTTTTCATGGCTAGTGACCGAGTACGAAAAAGGAAAAAGTAAACTCGGCACAGTTCCTTTTCCGTAAATAGTCTAGCGAGGCCGGATAAAGTGATAAACCTATACTCGTTAGACACACCTTTTTACTCAATTTTTTAATGAGCACAATAATGGTATCAAAAGCGCTTGGAATCTTTTTCATGTTTGAACCAGAGCACGAAAAAGTAGAAACTAAGCTCAAACCACTTTTCATGTTTCAACCAGAGCACGAAAAAAGTGAAAAGTAAGCTCAAATACTATCTTATTGTATTTAACGAGCTCAAAGATAGGTTGGAAGAATTCTCATGATGTTTGCTTCATTTTTTAACGAGCTTGTAACAGAAAATGAACTATGGTCAGGATAATGCCCATTGGCAGGTCTCTTCCCAACAAAATGGCTAGAGATTGGAAAGTTTGCGCCCAACACAAGAGACTGACGGCTTACTTCTAGTATGTTTCTAGAGGTATTGTTTCATTTTTTAACGAGCTCGAAAACCAAAAAGGGAAGTATGCTCAAAAAATGTTCCCAATGGTGGATTTCTTCCCGTCATGAAATCCAAAGGTTGGTACATGCCCCCAGCATGATTGCTAGAAGTAAGTGATTTATCTCCAACGTGGTGTGGAGAGGCAAACGAGTTGACTTCAACGTAACTTCCAGAGGTTGAAGACATGCCCCCAAGCTTCATTTCATTCTCCTAAGGCATAGGCAGGTGAAAAGAAGGTTCAAGTACTAAGTCTATGAGGAGACTCGACTCAAAGGGAAAGGATATGTTTCATTTTTTAACGAGCTTGACATAGGAATAGAAATCTGCTCAAAAGACCTGTTTCATTTTTTAAATAGCTTGACACAGAAAGGGAACTATGCTCATGAAGCTGGTCTCATTTTTATGCAAGCTCGAAACCAAAGGTAAAATATGCTTAGGGGGTCTATTCCATTTTTTAACGAGCTTGGAATCAAAGACTAATCTGTGCTCATGGGAACCTGTTTCATTTTTTAACGAGCTTGAAATAGAAAGGGAACTATGCTCAAACTACTGGTTTCTTTTTTTAACGAGCTCGAAGCCAAAAGTAAAGTCTTCTCAAACTACTGGCACCTATCCATAGGTTGGTAGTGTGCCCCCCAGCGTGATGTCCAGATATTGGAGATACGCCCCTCATGCTTAAGGGGAAGAAACTAATAATACATGTGGAACGTTCAGGGATTTTTTTTGAATGGCAGTCATGCGATGATTGGGTGTCACGAAGGAAAGTTGATCAATGGTCACAATTCTCCCATCATAGGGAAAATACATCACTCGAAAGAGTGTGGACACTATGGATTTCATAGCATAGGAATAATCATGTCCAAGGAGTATATTGCAATCTAAAGGAACTTGGACAACCATGACATCAACATAAACAGTTTTACTTCTCAACGTGACAGGTAACTGCGAGAGAATTCCTAAAGGTCTGGTAGGCCTTCTATTAAAAGCCAAAATCTGGCCGGTAGCCGGCACAAGCTGAGGAAACCCTATATCTTGCCAAGCAATCAAGGATAAAATACTAACAAAATCTCCCTCGTCAACTACAGTGCGAAATATTTCCTTATCGGCAACACCTACAGATATTTGGAAAGGAACATCCGAGGGGAGATGAGATTCTGCTAGACTATTCCAATCAAATGAAATAACCTCAGTACTTGGAGGGGATCTCGTGGAAACAAACTCTTGTCCCCCATGATTAGAACTGACTAGAAAAACATCAGTGGTTATCAATCCACTCTCATCGGGGAGAGTAGGATGAGATGAAGACTATGTCAAGGTGACAGTTGCAGTCTGAACGCTCTCTGATAGAAGAGCGGGATCGAGTGGAGATGGAAGTGACTCGATCACTTCACTCTCGGAAGGAAGAGTGGGATCAATTACAGATGAAATTGAACTAATCACTTGGTGAACCAGTGGGGGGTCAAGGGACAACTTACTATCACTTGTTGGAAGCACCTGTTGAGGACTAGTAATACCTTCCAACCAATGTGAAGCTTCATCCATTCTTGTACAAAGAAAAGTACGGTGCATACCCTTGCATATCAAACAGGGATACAAGACTTTACCCTTCCGACCCTTCACCAACGGGTCACTGGTCAACGGAGTGTCATCAACATGATGGTCAGAGGTTGACGATACAAGCGGTTTGGGGTTTCTAGACCACACTTCTGACACACGGGAAAGACCGGGACAATCCTTGAGAAGGTGATCACCCTTGCAAAGTTTGCAAGGGAGATTGGGATTACGAGGTGTTCTCATAGAATGAGTGCCATTGGAGGAAGATGGTTGACGCTCGAGCTCTTCCTTATCCTTCTTCTTCTTTATCTTCCTTTTCTTCTTCTTCTTCTTCTTCTCCTTCTTACTAACATCATATTTTTCAGTAGGAGAAGAGGAAGAGACGGAAGCCGATTCAAATTTCGACGAAGAAGGAGAAGGGTCACAATGAGATTGATGCTCATGTGGTGAATGAACTAGGTTCGACACAATTGGTGCACTTGGTGTAACCGGATTGGAGAATAACCATACTGGTAATCCTATCATCAATCTAGGAAGACTCAACGTAGCCATAAAGGGAGGACCAACAGTTCCACATGGGGGAATAAAAAATGGCATACCTTAGAAAGGGGCGCCTTGGTCGGTAGTCCCAGAAGAATCTTCCATATCTAAACTTCCTAAGAGTCTCTAAAGTACCACACAAATCAAACATTACTCAAGTCTAAAAGCAACAAGCAAACTGTGTGAATAGGAGTGGATTCAAAGTCAGGATCCTCACAGGATTATCAAGGCTTCGCAACTCGCTATATACCACAGGGTCCAACAGTGAAACGCGACAAGGAGGATTGGGACCGTACCCTTGCCTGGATACCCGACTACCTGGACGGCACGTGCGTAGTAATCTCCCCAATTGTTGTTCTCGGTGTATTGCGATTCCAAGATGACCAAATGGTTAACTTAGTTGGTCTTAGGAATCCTAGTGGTGTCTCTCAATATATGTGAGGTACGTGGGAGCTCAAATCCATAGTGGTGTTGTCTAATGCACAACCGTACTACACGAGACCTTCCTATATACTACCGAGTACGTGAAACACCTTTCGATATACGCCAAGTACTTAAGGGACTTGGTGGGTACGTGAAAGAGCTTCGATATACCAATAAGTATGTGGAAGACTACAATACCCCCGGAATACAGTGCTGGCAAGTAACGGCAGCTGCCATGTTTTACGACACTAGAACATGTCTTTAACTTACACACAGTTACTAAATGATTTTAACCTAAGCTAGCGTTAATTTTATCTTGTACGGTTAGGTGGATGCATGAGGTGAGTACATAAATGTAAACATAATGCAATCCTCAACTACATGATAATGCGCATTTTTCTTTCCTTTTCAATGAAAACTACTTAAGGTAAGGAGAGATTTTTCTTTCTTTTAAACCAAAATTACTTAAGTAGTAGCGAAAAAAAGAATTCCTTCCTAGAGTGCAATAACTCTAACTTTCTGCAATAATCAGTTAAAAAGCGCAAAGAAAATGAAAGATGCAACTAATCTTAACAATATATAAGAGAAAATAATGAAGCACTTTCAATTTTCAAATGCATGTATCAAAAATGGAAATTGATAACTAAACGCTTTTCGTATCTACATATAGAAAGTGAGAGAATATCTACAACACTCTAATTGTTCAGAAATTCCCAAAGAAAAATGACAAGCACCCAAACAACTCAAAGGTACTCAAGAAAGGCTCAAAATCTACCAAATGCAATAACTATAATTCATTTCCTATCTTTTTACACTTGAAAAAGACACATCTAAGCTACGGAAAGAAGGATTCCACAAACGTTTCCAATCAAATGAAAGACAAAGAAAATCACTTAACAATTTTATCTAACTCAAATGCATATGAATCTGAAATGAACCTTTCTTCTTCTTATGAGTGTAATACCAAAAATTCCAAATGATGAAATTAAAGCAAGAAGAACACTTATGTTTTCCAATTTCATGAATATAGCAAAAGAGTGACAAAATCAAGCTTTTCTTTGAACTAAAGTGGAGACAAAGGTTCAATCTTTTTCCAATAATGATTAGATAGCTTAGCACGTAAAGGAAACAAGATGCATAACCCAAGAAAAAGAGGCTAAAAAAGACATGGATATCCCACACTCTTCAAGTCTTTAAAACAAGCCAATTACACCAAACCAAAAATGATCTCAAAACCTTAATATGGGTCAAAACGACTAAAGGATGCACAATTTTCAAAAATAGAACCCATTTCGCTTAAAAATGCAATCAAAACACTAGTTTTTACTCAAGGGGCCAAGCATGGATCCAAAACCCAAAAGACCCAAAATCAATCGGATGCAAGCAAAACCAAGAGATGTATGCAAACGAGGTATGGAAACCGATCCAATGCAATGATCAGATCAGGTAAGGAGAGGAGTTGATGCAAGGGTGAGTGGATGCAGGAAAGGGAGACCAAAGTGTCCACCACCACCAAATCTCATATTTGTCCAAGATGGGACCCAAAACCAATCCAAAAAGAACCAAACACTACTAACACACAAATCAAAGAGAGGTATCTGATTGGATCTTGCAACACAGAGGGAGTCTATACATCAAACCAAAACTCAAAAGAAGAATGGAGAAGGGATGCCTGTATGGAAAATTCAATAGATCGGCACAGTCTGTGTTTGTACATAGTGCGACGTCGCAGTTTACCAATGCGGGAAGTGCGACGATGTTGCAGTAGACTAATGAAAGGGTTGCGACGATAGGCTAACAGACAGAGAACAAAGATAAAAAATGACACAGTGTCGCTCTGAGTCCACTGACCAGGTGCGACAGGTGAGATCCAAGTTCAGTAATGAACAAATCTCCACACAATGAGCAATGAAATGGTTTGAAAAGAGTGAGTACAGACTCATAGGAGGACTACAGACTCTTCAAAGTGAAGATATGATGGTGAAACCAGTTTAAGAGGCAAATGACAAATAAAATGGCTTGTAACAAGAAATCAACCGAAAATGACATTCAAATTGACAACTACAAAACAATGTTCATTCCCCAGTATGGTCGCCATATTTGTTTGATGGAAAATCCACTCGAGCGGACGCAATCCGGATCTCCCTATATCAATGTGAGTCTAGAACAAATAGTACATACTATAAACCACTTTCCTAGATCTAGTTAAGGATCAAGTTATCGGACGTCTTACCTTAAGTTTGCAGTCCCTTTTCCTGGATGTTGTTCCATGCCTTGCGGTCGTCAGATCTAAGCTGCAAGACCTGTCAAGATGCACAAAACAAGACAAATAAGTAAAAGTATCCGAACAATAACAGATCTAAGTAAACAGTTACGCATGTAAACTACACAATATCATCAACACAACAATATTGGTGGAAAGCGTTTATATTACTGTAAATATAGGGAAAGTACATAGAAAAGAATGATTACAACCAAGGCTTAATGTAGAAATACTTCTCCATCCAAGCCAATGCCATATCCTCCCAAGGAAGTATGAGTCTCTCAATGGATGAGTAGAGATCTCTCCAAGATGATTTCACCAGCATGTAGACACTATAGATTTCCTCCCTTTGGAAAGGGATAGAGCTTCATTTATATAGGACTAAGTGGATAGGGTATGGATAGGGTAGGTTGAGATATGGTAGGAGAGAGATAGGGGATCCTTCTAAGAGGTTAGGAACCGAGTGCCAGCTCTCCCACAAGGTTAGCGATAGGGATCCATGTCAGCTGTCTTCGAGAATGGGCTCGAAGGAGCTATTTTTGTCCATTAACTGACATCGTCGCACCCTGCAAGAGAGCAAGATGCGACGTCGTAGGTTGCATGAGTGCAGCATGCGACAACCTCTCAAAAGCTAGTGTAAATGGGTTATATCTCTCCCAGGCCAATAACTTAGTCAAGGAATATTTAGGGATGTATACACTAAATCTCATGATGGTAGGATTTTAGGTGTAATAGTGTGATGGAGATTGCCTCTTTGAGTGAGAGGGATTAGTATCACCAGATGAGCGACAAACATTCAAATGATATGAATGGCCCAGACACCGTGATGGTTTGATAGATGAGTGATAGACATTCATATGAGATGAATGGACCAGACACCGTAACAGCTCAACAGATGAGTGACAGACATTCATATTCGATGAATGAACCAGACATTGTGATGGTTCGACAGATGAGCGGCAAACATTCATATGAGATGAATGGCCCAAACAATGTGATGGATCGACAAATGAGCAACAAAAATTCATATGAGATGAATGGCCTAGACATCGTGATGGTTCGATAGATGAGTGACAAACATTCACAAGAGGTGAATGGCCTAGATATCGAGATGGTAGTACATATGTAGTTGCAGTACATACATAGTATAGATGCCCAAACAATGTGATGGATCGACAAATGAGCAACAAAAATTCATATGAGATGAATGGCCTAAACATCGTGATGGTTCGATAGATGAGTGACAAACATTCACAAGAGGTGAATGGCCTAGATATCGAGATGTTAGTACATATGTAGTTGCAGTACATACATAGTATAGATGTAGTTGTATTAAAGATGCAGATGGAGTACAAGTACCATACGAATGCAGATGTAGTACATATGCAATACTGTTAATGGACATTCTCACCAAGTATGTGGATTAGCGTGATGCAAAATATCTCCCTTGCTGAGAGGGAGTGTTGATGTTTCTCCATGGTTCTAGCATCGTGCGACATTCTGCAGATCATTCTCCTATAGTGGTCATGTGTATTGACTAATGGTTGGCAGAGAATAGCCCCGTTGTATCCCTAATTATTAGCCATGTGTATTAACTTGTGTATTGAGGCTCATATGTTTAGCCTTTGTCTAGTCATATGAATTGACTAGAGTGAAGTAAGGCTAGTGGTCACATTGCATACTCTATAGGGGAGTGCTCTGTAATAGGGGTGGTCTATTCTAATTAGAGTGACTTGACTTGTCTATGTTATAGGGGATTTTATCCTCTTGTGTAATAGACAAATTCTAATTTAATGTTGAATTTGACACTGGATCTAAGAAGTGTCAAGGATTTCTTAGAGTATGGTCAAATCAACATTATAGCTCTATGTGTGAATTTGATCTACATGTGAGGAGATGGAAATCAACGAGGACAAATTTTCTATGATGAAGAAATAACCAAGAAGTCAAGACAAACCATTGAAGAAGTTCCAGATAGCATTGAAGAAGTTCCAGATGAAAATGAAGACCGGAAGACAAGTCGGCTTGAAGATCAATAAAAGATGGAGGACCAAAAGAACAACTTCTCCCTAGTGAAGGAATACAAGTTGACCCCATTAAGGAAAAATCTAGTGAATAGAAGAATATAAATAAAGTGCTTCTACTCTTCATTTGAATATTCACTCAACACACAATATTCTCTCTCCACTTCTGCACACCTCCTAGGAAGGCCTAGCGAAGGCAAGGATAAATATTTTGGGGATCCTACTATCTCTTGGAAGATTCACTACCCTTGCTAGGGTTTCTTGTGAAGGAGGGTGAACCTCTCTTGTGCTAGGGTTCAACTTCATGATCGGTATTGTACTTGTATTGGATTTATTTATTTTGAGAAAAGTTTGCTGGGTTTTCGCCCTATTTGTTTTTCTAGGTAAAATCTTTGTGTCTCTTGTGCACGGTTTTTCTTTCAGTGATCCTTGTTTTTATTTCCACTACAAATGAATGGTGATATTTATTTAAAGCATAATTGTGGGATGAAATGAATTATGAAGTAAAGTTGAAAGAGATGAAACTTATAGTGCTATGTTAAAATTTTTAACACTTTGGCCTACCCATCATCTCCCATGTTTGCTTTGATAGTATGTCAACATCAGATCCCAAATCTAGAATGATATAATCCATATCATAATATCCTATTTTTCCTTCTATTGTGATGCACCTAGTTAACTGCAGCAGGATATCCTGTATCTTGCATGCATCGGTTGATCATCCAACATAGTATACCCAAAGCAGATTCATCCTTTATCAATTCTAAAGAAATTTTCAAGAAATTTTTCAGAGTGCTTACATTTTCATTTGGACCCTCTGGTACTGAGTAGTCGTATGCTGGAGGCATCTCATATACAGATGATCTATCATATACTTGTCGCGACGACGATGATCCATAGTCCGGTCTCAACAGCTCTTTCCTTGCTTGACTGTACGTGTCTTTCTCTCTTTGAGGATCAAACATTGGAATTTTTCCTACGGATCTCGTCACCTAATGTTTTGTGCAAAATTCTTGCTCTGTTGCATAAAATCTTGTCCTTGCTCCTCCGTAACGGTTTCTATCCTAGGTTGGTCCTCGTGCTCTTCTATTGCAATCATCTGGAAATTTTGTTTTTGGTTCTAATTCTAATTCAAATTCTAATTTTGTTTATGATTTTGATTCGGATTCTAGTTTCTCCTCTGCTACCATTTTTCCACCAGTAGTGGACAGTCTTCTGTCGCATGGTCCAATTGTCTGTAGTATGTGCATGTTGTGTACGGGTTCTGGAAATCCCACGCAAAATGTCCTTGTTGACCACAATTATAGCATATGATTGGTCCTCTACCCATACCATATCCTCCTCTATCTTGACCTATGAATCCTCCACAACTTCCTTGGTTATTGTCTCCCGGGGCATTTTTTTGTTGTGCGGTTCCTTCGGGTGAAAAATCCCCTTCTACTATGTGTGTGTTTGAAGCGTAGTCTCTCATGAGGTTTAGAACGCGAAAGTCCTTCTCATCATGTCCTAGTGATTTACAAAAATTGCAGAATAGACTCCTTGGGGTGCTCACATACTTCTGTAGAAACGAACAAGTAGCAGGGGCATGATCCCCTCTACATATATCACACCATACCCCTCCAGCCGAGGCAAAATTATTTGGGGCTCTTGTTGCCAAATATTCTCTAAATGTTGGACACTCATTCTTATGATGACATTTCTTTGTGCAGGTTGTGCACCATATCTCTTCACGCTTCTCCTTCCCTTTGGCAATATCTTGTAACTGCATCCTAAATACTGCTAGCTATGACTGGAGTTGATAAATCTCTGCGTCGTTCTCTCCTACAAGGGATGCTTCCAACTTCATGGGAAGCTCTAACATGTTTGATTGCGATGAAATTTTTTGCTGCATCAAAGGGTTGCTTATATGTGGAAACGACCCTGCAATAAACCACCCCTTATATGTTCCCCAGGGATCTGGAATGTTATTCTTTCGATAAGCAATTTGAATCTTTGATCAAACTCCCATAATGATTCATTCGACAATTGTCTAATCTCCTTTATTTCAGTAATGCACTGCAACTCAGATTCTGGTTTCTTTAATTCCTTTATGAAATCTTGTTTGATACCATCCAGTGTCATAGTTTGTACAGTGTTCTAATACTTCATATATTAAGTCAGCTCACGTTCCCTGAAATTTGTTACCAACTGTGCAATCTTTGTGGTTTGATCTTGTACTTGTTTTGATTTCCATATTTCCTCACATACAAACAAATGTTGATCTAGATCATCTGTCCCCGCCCCTTGGAAGATATGAATCCTCAAAGTGGGGTCTAACCCCACCATTGCGTTCTATGGGGTACTGCTACTAGGTGTCGCAGACTGCATCTGAGCAATCGAGTTACTTCCACTACTTTGACTATCCTTACTACTATTCCTAATTGCAAGTGACAAACTTTGAGTTCTTACTTTAGAAGTTGGTGACATACGCAGGGTCATGGGTTTGACATAGATCCTTTCCTGAGTAACGCTATCTTCTTCTGTCAGACTGATCTAATGGTATTTTTCCTTCTCTGGGCATGATAGTCCTTCGATATGGAGCCTTGTGCATATGTCTCTTTCTTTGAGTTCACTGCGCTGCTCCTCTATCTCAATTGTAGTCTTCTTCCTAATATATTTCAAATATCGTTTTCCACCGCACAGTAATCCAATCTCTTCTACAGTTGCCTCTCCTTCTTTTCTCAACATTCTTTGCCCATCCACTATTTATTCATTATTTCCTTCTCTTAATCAGATCATTCTCTGTCCAACCCCCAGTCCCCCCATACTGTAAGTTTTAAACCTGTGCAGAGAAGCAAAGCATATGTATATTATTTTAAGCAAAACAAATATTACACCACAACATCCACACATAATACACAAAGATTTACCCTGGAAACCCTTAACCGGGAAAACCAACAAAACTTAGAGCCACACCTCTTATTTTTCCCATAGTCATTATGAATCACTCACAATACAATATAGGTATTCTGCAACATCAAATACCCTAATCCGTCAACCCGAATTAGAAATAGACCCCAATCCCTTAACCAGGATTAAATTTCATATTTTTAGACAATTGCCCGAAAAGCCAAAAATAGCCCCAAAAAACGTGTCGGAGGTATCATCAAGCACACAACTGATAGGTGCATCATCCCCTGCCACACACATGCAAAGAATATAACACATTCCCAACACATACACACCTAGACACTTAACTGCTATGGTGATCTAACTCGAATATCATAGTTCCTTTGTTGCACAATAACATCTTGATCCAAGCATATAAGGACTTCAGGTATCTTTCGTGTGGGCCCTTAAAGAAGTATCTCTTGGCAGTGCTGTATGATTGGGTACAATCTATAACAAATTCTGTGACATACGCTTTCAACACACTACCCAACCAGAAGTATACTACGCGGGAGATTGGGTTGCTTACAATATGGAGATGTTGGATCAATTAAGGGGTCCAACTCCTTGGTATCACAATGCGGGATGTCGGATTTTGCTCAACTATCCTTAAAAACCACTCAGCCAAGATGATAGGGAACTCACAACAGAAGATATCATGCATATCTGTATAGATGTACTTCTATAGCCAATGTTATTTGCTGATCCGAGGGTTCCTATTCTGTTCTCTGGAAATTTGTAGTCTTTTTATTTCAACCACTCTTCTATCTCTTCCTTTGTCAGTCTCCATGGAACCATCAATTAACCTCCCTCTTACCTTCAGTCGTAGATCCCGGTCCCATCAACAGAACCATTTGTTGGTGCGCGGTAAGAAGACCCAGGGTTCAACATAAATTCACCAACAAAACCCAAGACACCGGCCCTTTCGTCATCACCTGTGAGTAGATGATGTCTCACCCGAGGTATCTAGGGGTAATGTAGGAACCAAGTTTCCACAATGTTGAAGGTATATGAGCAATCATTCTACAGATCTAACAACCATTCATCTATTGCAAATAAACGTATAAATTTTACTCATATGAATTGATAATCCATTCAACACAGTAATATAAGAAGAACATCCATGTGTGCAACAAACATAATATCCACCATATTAAATATAGATACATTAGGCTTAGAACATGTTTACTTCATTCATATTATCATCAAGGATAGTCTTACATAACCTGCACAATGCACAATAGATCTCTGTTACAGACCCATAAATACCAAGAATTGGTCAACACAATTGCAACTACGACAACATCCACAATAGTTGTTGAAGCAATCCAACAACAACTCAAGAAACATAACACAAGCACGGGGGCTTCACTCAATAAACTGCTATCATAGCATGCTTGTTCGTGGCATATGAAACAATACCCCTAATTTCAATAAATATTGGAAAATACATTCCAAAATCGTTTTTTAACCCCCTCCCAATATGCCTTCCCAATTTAAAAAAAACCCTTATTTTCACTAGATATTGTGTGTATCAATTTTTTCATTAACATTTTTTATACCCCTTTATATTTCTACCTAGTATATTGATATGATACCCCTCTTATGACCCCACATGCATTCTACAATGCACCTTGCTTCTTTTGATGTATATTGTGGATGCACATTAATTCACCCACAATGCAATTACCCAATCATAGATCATTATGATTTGCAACATCTAATGGTCTAATGAAGAGATAGGAGATCACTTCTTATATGTCACTAGAGCCAATGCACATAGTACAACATTTAGATTGCATGTTGTAGTTCCCAAATCGCTGATTAATCCTATTGTGGGTTAGGTATCCAAGCCCCCAGGGCATGTAAAAATCTCTAGGAGGCTGACTAAACCTCCCAAGGCTTGTAATAGGCATGAGTGGTTGGGTATTCAAGCCCCCAAGGCCTATCGAGGGCCTATAATAGGCCCTGGAGGCTTAGAGCCTCCCCAGGCTATTGGTAACAACTGGATGAGTGTTATTGGTAACAACTGGCTGTCAATGACCACTGTCTCTCGACTGGAAACCCTCTTCACCATGAAACCCCTAGCCTCAAGCATGCCTCAAGACGTGATTTCCCTGTGTACTAGTAAGACCGAGCCTTGCCTCAACCCTATTTATCATCCGGTTGTGATCTCGCCGTCTCCATTTGGCAGATATTTGTCATCCTGCCCATATAAAAAAGACCCCAAAGTAGTTTTGTATTGTTACATTAAATAAAAAAACCCTTTTCCCATTAATATATAAGCAATATAATTTTTAGGTTTTCATGATTATTTAATACCCCAATATGAATGAACGTGATATTATATTTCCTTCTAGTGAAGCCCCTGTGAACACAAGCTAACCCTTGACTAAAAAACTCCTTACATATTTATACATTATGACAAGGGATGAGCCTGTTACAAAGTGGAAACAAATGCCCAACTAAATTCTAACTAACTTCCATCTTTTGTGTGCTTTACTCCATATGTTGGGTTGTCACACGGTCCATTTACGGTGTGTGACTTCCAATATATGTCCAAAAACCCACTTCAACATGCCTCCGTACTCAAATCGCTACTAGCTACTCCTTGCAAAACAATTTCTTTTCACACGATCTTTGTAATAACAATCTCTGCAATAGACCTTGTAATACAAGTTATACGGAGATTATATCCATGATATTATATTGGGCATCGCTCTGAACAATGTGTTTGAATCCAATTGGGGCTAGGTATCAAGCTCCTCTTGCAAAACCAAATGCTTCTACAACTCAAGATTTCAACTTAATGTTCTCAGTTCATTCAATGTGGCAGAGATGCCCAAACAACTTGCCAATTTATAAATCCTTAATAATTCTAAAACTAATATTGCCAAGCTTAAAATCGACTATTAACAAGCCCCTTGATGCTTTGGATGGATCCAGGATTAATGCATTTCCTCAGAAGATTTATGCACTGTAGAATGCCAAACAAAAAAACTCTTTATTGCACTCTTAACCCACCATCTTCACAATCTTACAATGCATTACCAAAGGCCAAAAATGTGGAAAAATGCTTGCCCATTCTCTGGCAAGGAAACGTTGAAAATGTGCCTATGAGGTTGTACGCTCTTCTCCGGGGAAAATAAAACTTATGTCTGCAACCCAAGACACATCCTTGGAGCTTGAAACTTGAAAATCAAAGGAGAGAAGCAAATCAAACAACGATGGAATAGAGCATTCTTCACTTTGAAAAATGGAGAAAAATAATTGAAAAATGAGCTCCCAAGAACATATATTGATCTGGTCAAGAAGCATACAAGCAAAATATAAAGAAAATTATTATCAATCCATCCAAAATGTATCAACAAAAATGACTGGTATAACAATTCCGGCCTATGTAGCAAGCCATTTTATGAAAATACAACAGATAAATGGAAGCCATTTCTAGTTAAGCATATCCAAATAGGAAGCCATACAAATTAGGGCCTGAATATTCTTCACATTAATGAATATTCACTTTACTCTAGAAGAAGCTTTACCAAAATTCCCGCTGCATTTCCTCTGATCATAAAGTTCACTCCTATAATGGATGCCCAATACAAATACATAGCAAGATCCAACTTATTGGCCTTGTTATTTCCAAAAAGGCGTTATCTCAGGGAGCTTTTGTAACTCTGATAGCTAGAAGCTTTGTTAAACTAGAGAAGGAAATAGTCGAATTGGTCAATAATAAAACTACCAGTGCTGATAAAATATACAAAAAGATTGTTGATGTGGGTGACTATGAAAATATTTTGGATGCAATAGAACCAAATAATTCTACAGGATCAAGTTCTTCTACACTTCCATAGGGTGTCATTAGAGATTCATGTTGGGTTCACCCATGCCGTCAACGTATATGAGATTCCCCACGCCTTTGATGTGCAAATCTGATTTAACCTAAATCACACCAACACTATCTTGTTCTTCCTTATGGATGGTAGGCTTTTATAGCTTGTGTATGGATTTGATATGGGACAATGGTGTGGAGGTGTGCAGAGAGAGACCAACATAGAAACTAGGTCTTGGAGAGGCCAAAACACAGGTCATGATAGGTGTGGAGAGATGTATGCGTAGGACGTGAGGAGGGCATGGAGAGCCTCACAAATTAGGGTTTTCACAGTCCCGTCAGCTAGCTCAAAACATGCCATTAATTCCTTCACCACCATAGACTGAAAATTGATCCACCACCTCTCTGAGTGACCGCCGGAATGCTGAAAATCCAAACCATTGCCACACCGTTTTGATCTTGTCTTGCTGTCACAGTTTCGTATGGGCATCACACCACATTGATTTCTGAAGATGCAGTTACAGCCTTTGCTACAGTTCATCGAATGATTATTGGGGCTGAGTATTACATTGATTTTTGAAGGGGCACCCATAGACATGTTCAGGCTGATTAGAAATTAAAGGGACAACGTGTTCCAGCCGATCAGATTATTGAAGGGGCATCCAACGTTCCTGTTGCAGTACATGAAAGGGTAGAGAATTAATTAAATTATGAATAGTCAATTTTGGTGCAGCGAAAGTTCAAGTTGAATTAAATGACCAATTATATTTCTGATGTATAAATATCGATGTAATCTGTGTTTTGTGAGATAGGGAAAAATTGAAGAAATAGAGAGTGACAATGGTGAGGAAAACAAATTCTGAGTTGAATGAAAACAGAGTTTCAACTCTGTACTTTTGATCCTATATTCCTCTCTGTTGTTAGGAGTTCGTAAACTCATGGTTGAATGTTTAAATGTTGTTTTTATTGTAGCATGATAATTATTTGAGTTGGAATGGAATGTTTAGTTTTGCTGCAGCAAGTTAGATTTCAGAATTTGCTGAAACAGAGTATAGAGATGTTAAATGTGTTTGATTGTTGAAACATTCAAGTGTTGTGAACGCAGGGGTTATCTAAACATAGCTGAAACAGTCGTGTAGTTGACTGTTAGCTGAAACAGTTCTGTAGAATACAGTCAGCTGCGACTGTGCTGTAGATTGCAGTTAGCTGCAACTCAGCAGAGACAGTCCTGTAGGTGAGAATTTATGAATTTTGTGATCTGAGTGTGTTGCTGTGAGTAGATGCAACACCCCCCTGCCTTCCCACAATTGGTATCAAAGCTAAGTGTTTTTTTAATTTTTGTTTGTTGGTTCTGTGCTCACTTCATGAATGGGCCATATGATTGTATGTTGGAACCTTTTTTTGTTTTGTTTGGAGATCTTGCTGTTGAGTTTTACTCCAACTCCCCCCACTTCCTGCTATCTAGAAAGAGCAGAAGTAAGTTAAGTCGAGCTCTGTGTTTGTGAGAGCTCATGTGCTCCCTTAAGTAAAGGTTGAGTCATCTTTTAGTAGTTGAAGTCTGAATCAAGTGTTCTTGTGTTGGTCAAGCCTGGTCGTGGTTTGCGTAAAGAAAATAAAGGGTTGTAGCTCGTGGATGAAATTGATTTTGTGTTAGTGTTCCCTCAGACAGAGGTTGAGCAGTTGAAAGGAAGACATTCTTTCTGGTTGAGAGCTCCCATATAGTTTAATGGTAGAATAGTTTGATTTCCACTATTTTGAAAGTTTGTTTGGTTTCAGTTGAATCTCTTATGCATGAAAGAGGACCGAAAGAGAAATTTAAATTCTGTGCAAGTAGTTACTTGAAGACAGAGACACGGGGAAAAGCAGAAGGCTTAAAGAGATGAAGAATAATATTGTTAATGCAAAAGAAGTTGGTTTTTCCATAGCAGAGATATTAGGAGAAGCCATCGAGGAACCTGCTGAAGCAGATGAAGTTCAAGAGAAGGCAGAGGTTACTGAAGCAAATGAATTTCAAGAAAAGTTAGAAGATGCATGGAGCAACATCTATTATCCACTGCCATATTTCTCAGGTATAACTTATGAATGTTGGTTAGTTAATATTAAAAATTTCTTGCATGATAGAGGTTTATGGTATTTTGTTGTGAATGGAGTTAAGAAACCCCAGGATGAGGAAAAGGATGCATTTTCCTTGTACTACATCCAGCAAGCTTTGGATGATAATATTTTTTATGTAATTGCTGAAGAAAACACAGCTAGAGAAGCTTGGGAACATTTGAAGAGAAGGTTTGATGTAAGGGGGAGATATATGGCTGAGTCACAACCTGTTAATATTTCAGAAGACAAATTTGAAGAAGTAGCAGAAGATAGTCAAATTATTTGTGAATCTCACTGTTGTGTTGATCTATCAATTGATGAAAATGTTGTTGAAACTAAAGAAGAAGATGAAGCTATTGTATCTTGTATAGCAGTAGCAGAATTTGAAGAAGTTGAAATTTCTATTGATAAAGGTGTTGATGTAGTTTCAAATTTAGATGTCATTGAAGTAAATTGTGAAAATGATGGAATGGTTAACATGCAGAATGCTGATAAAAATGATAAATTCTTCAAGTGTGAAGACAACGAAGAAGTATTTGTGCAAGAAGAGCCCTTAAAGGACATGCCCATGAAGGTATATAATTCCTGTATTGAATCTGATAATTGTGGACATATAGGTACAATGAATCTAGAAGATAAATTTGAAGGTGTTACAGATGTCAAATACCAAGATGAGTTTGAAATAAATTACAGTAGTCATGTTGCAGAAAATGAAGAATGTTGCACTCATCCATTTGGTTCACATAAGGAAGATGGTAAAGCTGCTGGTTAAAAATACATTTTTGAAAATGGTGTATCTGTTGATGGAAAAAGTGTTGGTGATATTTTTGAAGAAGAATCCGCAGCAATATTGAATGGTACAGATAAGTCAGAAAAGAGAATGAGATGTTTTCTAATAATTTGTTTGATAGTGATTGTGCAGGTACAAAGGAAGAAAATGATGAAGTCTTGGCTTGTAAGTCAAATATTGAAGGTGATGTAACTGCCAGTGTATCAGTTTGTTCTTTGAATTATTCTAGCGATGTCTATTGCTGATGAAAACGATGAAGAAGGTGCCAATGAAGTAGCCAGTATTGGTAAAATTTCCCATGGAGAAGTAATGGTCAATGATGATCATGATGGTGGAATGAAGATTGCCATATCAACATTATTTGAAGCAACATCAGAAGTTAAGAAAGATAAAGTACACTGTGTTGAAGTGCTTGAACTTGTTTGTGAGTTTTTGAAAACATTGATGATTTTAATTTTGTTGATGAATTTGATAAGATTGTTGAAGATTGCACAGAAGTTGCAACAATTGAAGCAGAAGGAATCTATAAGGATGTTGAAAATAAAAAGGTTGATGATTTGGTGATTGCAGAAGCAGTGATAGAAAAATAGGTGCATAATGATAACACTCAAAATGTTGTATGTTCTGTTGTAGACAGAGCAACTGAAATAAGGAATGATGTTCTTGATGAACAGTTGAAATTTTTGGAAGAATGGCTTGTAAAGCCAAGATATGATGATAAAGATGATAGTCTTGTTGTGGAAGCAGAAATGAAGAAAGTTGACTGCCTTGTTGTAGCAGCAGAGACAGATTTGAATGAAGAGATAGTGACAACTCTCAGAGAAGAGCAAAATGAAAAGAACCAATATGGTTCACAGTATGATAATTTATATAATGTTTACAAAATGTTTGAATGCACAGATGAGAAACCAATCAAAGATGAAGAAGAATCCTTTGAAGATGATATTGTAAATGATGAATTAGATTTGAATGAAGAAAATTGCAGTGAAGATGGATAGGTTGAAGAATTAGTTGAAAAGGTATTCATGTCATGGAGTCCTGAAAAAATATGGCATTATTATCTGTTAATGTGTTTACATAATGATATTGAATAGATTACTCTTGTTGAAGTCAAAGATGGCTTGTGGGATCTTTGTATGCCCACGTTACAGTATTTAAAGAAGAAGATTTGGATTGTAGTCCTTGGCATAAAGGACATTAAAAATTTGAATGACGGTAAGCAAGTTGAAGAACGTATTTCAGTTGAAGCTGATTATAATAAATTTGTGGAATCAAAGAAAACATTGAAGGTAAAGAAGAAAGTGAATATGAAGAATTAAATGTATTATTGGTATAAAGTTTGGCATTCTAAGCCGAGTAATGATGAAGCTAAAGATGAGAGTAATGTAATAAAAACTATGAATGATGATTGGTTTGCAGAATGCAAGAAGGTTGAAAGAAATGGTCTTGGTGTTGAAGTAAAGGATGAAATATTATATTTTGAACAACCAACTGAAGATGAGAAGAACAAGTATTATGGATCTACTGAGCAAAAGGAGTCCAGATTAATAAGATCCAAAGTTAAGATGAAGAGATGGATGAAGCCACGAGCGAAGCAAGTGCTGAAGAAGATCAAGGTAAAAATGAAGATAAAACATAAAACAAAGTTTACATATTTCAAAGTTTGGATTCAAAAGAAAAAGAAATGCGCATGAAAGAGTTGAAGAAACGTTGCACTAGTATGTTGCAGCAAAGAATGTGAAACAAATTTTTGAGTTGTTTTGATACTGATGTAAGCCTTGCTGAGACTTAGACCAGCAGGAATTATAGTTGTTTTTGTTATGATTGTAAAATTGTAGTTGTTTGAGTATGATGTATTTTGGGTGAAGTAATTAAGGGGGAGAATGTTGGAAGCCGTTAATTCCTTCACCACCATAGAATGAAAAGTCATCCACCGCCTCTCTGAGTGACCACCAGAATGCTGAAAAGCCAAACCACCGCCACACCATTTTGATCTTGTCTTGCTGTCACAGTTTCGTATGGGCATCACACCACATTGATTTCTAAAGATGTAGTTACAACCTTTTCTACAATTCATCGAATGATTATTGGGTCCGAGTATTACATTGATTTTTGAAGGGGCAACCACAGACATGTTCAGGCTGATCAAAAATTAAAGGGGAAGAGTGTTCCATCCGATCAGATTATTGAAGGGGCGTCCAACGTTCCTGTTGCAACACATGAAAGGGAAGAGAATTAATTAAATTCTGAACAGTTAATTTTGGTGCATCAAAAGGTCAAGTTGAATTAAATGACCAATTATATTTCTGATGTATAAATATCGATGTAATCTGTGTTTTGCGAGATAGAGAAAAATGGAAGAAACAGAGAGTGACAATGGAGAGGAAAACAAATTCTGAGTTGAATGAAAACAGAGTTTCAACTCTGTACTTTTGATCCTATATTCCTCTATGTCTTTAGGAGTTCGTAAACTCATGGTTGAATGTTTAAATGTTGTTTTTGTTGTAGCATGATAATTATTTGAGTTGGAATGGAATGTTTAGTTTTGCTGTAGCAAGTTAGATTTCAGAATTTGCTGAAACAGAGTATAAAGATGTTAAATGTGTTTGATTGTTGAAATAGAGTATGCTGAAATAGTCAAGTGTATGAACGTAGGGGTTATCTAAACATAGATGAAACAGTCATGTAGTTTACTGTTAGCTGAAACAGTCCTGTAGAATACAGTCAGCTGCGATTGTGCTGTAGATTGCAGTCAGTTGCAACTCAGCAGAGACAGTCCTGTAGGTGAGAATTTATGAATTTTGTGATCTGAGTGTGTTGCTGTGAGTAGATGCAACACCCCTCTGCCTTCCCACAAGACGCACACAGGATGAGGAAAAGTGACCAATGGAGTTCATGGGTTCCTAAGAGTGCTAATATCTATGAGGAGGTAAGGGTAAACATGGAGAATGGTGTGCTGGGAATCATGCATAATACCAACATGTAGAATTACCTCAAAAGGAAAGTATAGAGCCACCATAACATAGAGAAGTAGTACTAGGTCACATATGTACTACCATAGAGGATTAGGGTTATACATATGATAGGTAATGTGTGTGGATTCCAGAGAGAGAGATCAAAGATAAAATTAAGGTAACTTATCATGCTCAACTTTGCAGATTGAGAGGGAGAGAGTTGGCAAGCAGATTGTATGCTAGGCAGAGAAATATGCCAGACCATAGGTTTGGAATGATAGTGCACAGAGGAGAAGGTATTCAACAGAGGGAGAAGGTCGTTTCCATGACATTCGTTGAGAATATATGCATGCAAAAAATAATACACATAAATAATACGTACTCATATATGATGGAAATAGTCAGATATGATGGAAACATAGATAGTCGACACAGCTAGTAGGTCTGCAGACCAGTCTTGCAAAAATGCTCAGACACGATAAAATTTGCTCAACAAATAATTTTATCAGCAAAATTTTACAAACCTAAAAACTACAGGGCTCTTATACCACTGTTGGAACACACAATGTTCAACCTAAAATACACAAGAAGAAGATAAGCGTGATATATATTTTTAAGGATATGTACACATAAATACATTCACTATGACCCTTGATTTCATATTCCAAGGCATCTCTTGAAATTCTAATGACTCTTCCTAATTATTTATGAGAAATAACATTAATAGTATAGACAAAGTACAATGATAATTAACCCTAACAGATTAATGTTTCCAATAATGAACTTATGGATTAGGGTCAATTTTTCTGTAACAATTTAGAGTAAAACTAGTTTATGCACAAATAAAATTAAATTATTGTAAATCATCTCTAAGATCCTATCTTTTGAAAATCTGTCTGGAATATGGGTGCATATGCTCTTGATCTATTCATTCTTCATTCACTCTATTTCTCCTATAGATGAAATTCATCATTCCCAAGATATACAGATATACACATGCTGCTTCCCCAAGAATTTTGAAATCTTGCACTTAGGTTATGCAGTCCCCTTGACCTACTAAATTGGATCTAGAAACCTACCAATCTTGGATGTTCACTTATCACTTATCCGGTACAGGGTTTGGATGTACTTTAATAACATTAGTGACATGCATAAGTCTCTTGGTTTCCGAAACCCAACCTTGATAGATTTACCGGATGTTGTGAATCTTATCATCATTGATTTGCTGATAAACACATGATATTTTGTATAGATATTCTAACGCTCTATACATACATAATACACACATAACAGTCAACTCTCCATCCACAGTCACCCAAGTACCTATGGTTGGCATTTGATAGGGTTCAAAGTTTTCTTGATATTACTTTACTAGTTCTGAAAGAAGGAACAACATAAAAGCATTTGACAAGATGCTTATCACATAACCTTGAGTGGTTCCTTCTCTATGCAAGAGTATCATATTTTTTTACTAGACGGTGCAATATTGTTTCTGTAACATGAATGATGTTGAACACTCTATACATACATACATAATATCTGGCCCTCCATCTGCAATCACCCAACATGTGATTGGAATTTAGGGTTTCAAGATTTCATGATATTACTTACAGGGGATTACATCATGGAGATGGTGTAATATTGAAATATTAAAAAAGAAGGCATCCTTGGCTGTTGGTATTCCACAACTTTGTCATGCAGAATTGAATTTTCCATGATATTGAAGACTTGGTTCCTGTTCCTTTTGTGCGAAGGGAAGATCATTCATTTTTTCTTCTTATCTGATCTTAGTTTCCTCTACATTTTGAGTCTCTACTTATCTGATTTGTTTTTAGCAAAGCCTTTAAACTTGGTTCACCTCACCTTTTAAACATCACCATACATTTCAAAGACATACAAACGAAAAATGAGTTCCAACCCCTCCTAAACCCTAAAAACTGGGCTACATTGTTAAATTTTGAGCATTAATTCACAATACTCTAGGATCTTTACTGAGAGAATAACATGTACAGTATATCAATGCATAAAAATCATATAAAGCATGTCAAGCATCACAAGAATCAAAAGCATGAGAGATAAGAAACACAGAGTTTCCGAGGGGAAAACCCTAAGGTGAAAAACCCCACAACTTCCTCAGAGATAGAGAGAGCAATGGCTCAACCAAAGTACAACCAAAATACACTGAGATAGTCTCCTAGTAGTAGATGATCCTCCTCCTCACTAGTGCACCACTTTCTGAGTGAGAGAAGTATGAGTTTTCGAGTGATCCAAATAGAGATCTCCCGATCTCTATTTATACTTAACCTGTTTGCCCAATATCCTTACGGGGTCGACTTATCTAGCTAGGTATATCAACCATATGATATATATTTCAGGGTCGACCCCACACATGCTGGTCTAATAACCCTTCGCCAAGTACACACACTTGCGACACTTGTCAATACACATGACGACACTTCCTTATAGAGGAATAACACATCTCTTATAAGGGTACAATAAATATATATGAAATACATAGATGAAATACATAGATGAAATACATTCCGAAGTTACATATACATCAACACTCCCTCTTAACTAGGAAGGTATTTCTCGACACAGTTCTGCTAGACAAGTCTTCTTCTCGGGATCATCGTCATTGATGCATCGTCATCATCATCATCACTGCTGCTTCTATCTCAACCAATCTCTGACTCTACTTATCATAGGAAGTTCTACAGAGCTAGTCCTTTTCCATACTAGATGTAGGCCCACCACCTGCAGGTCTTCGTCATCATCGGCCATACTGTGGAATCATCAGGACTTATTACGTGCGTCACAAAACCTTGCAAGAGCATCCCAAGACTTATTACGGGCACACAGCCCAACCTATCAGATCTCCCAGGGAGCTATTACATGTGACCCTACCACAAAACCTCGAAAGAGAATCCCAGGATTGATTACGAGCACATAGCTCAACCTATCGGATATCCCAGGGAGCTATTACATGTGGTCACCACAAAACCTTGCAAGAGCATCCCAGGACTTATTACGGGAACACATCCCAACCTATCGGATCTCCCAGGGCGATATTACATGTGGTCATGGAAAAACCTTGCAAGATCATCCCAGGACTTATTACGAGCACATAGCTCAACCTATCGGATCTCCCAGGGTGCTATTATATGCCATAGGGAAAAACCTCGAAAGAGCATCTGCCAGATATCCCAGAGAGCTATTATATGCCAGTGGAAAAACCTTGCAAGACTATCTACAGATCTCCCAGGGTGCTATTATATGTCCTCCCAAAGAAAAACCTCGAAAGAGCGTTTGCCAAATCTCCCAGGGGGCTATTATATGCTAGCGACAAAACCTAGCAAGAGAATTTGCAAACCTCCCAGGGCGCTATTATATGCTTATCTGCACAACCTGTCCACGGCCACAGAGTATCAACCTTATACTTACCATACATCATCCTGATGTATACATGATCATCCTGATCATCATCACTGCAACATCCTGCTGCATGTCATCTGGAGTAACATCCTGAAGCTTGTCATCCATGATCATCTTGATCATATAATGCATCTACCTGATGCATAGCAAGTATCTACTTGATACATATCACCATACATGATCCACCTGATCATACAATGTATCCACTTGATACAAATACAAAACATGATCCACCTGATCATACCTGATACATATCAACATACATGATCTACCTGATCAGTGTCCACCTGATACATATACAGATACATGGTCCAAGCATCCAACATCATGCATATACAAAACATATACAAATGATCCTACTGATCATATCCAACATCCAACATGATGCGTACATACATATACATATAAATGATCCAACTGTTCATATCCAGCATCCAACGTGATGCGTACATACATATAAATGATCCAACTGATCATATCCAGCATCCAACATGATGCGTACATACATATAAATGATCCAACTGATCATATCCAGCATCCTCATGATGCATATACAGAGCAGTAACTAGAGCATCGTCCCGATACTCATCATCCAGCGCTTACATCCACAGCCATGTGAAGGATCCTCCTTCCAACATGCTTGGAATGGCTTCTGCAAATGTTTCCATCACTTCTTCCTCGAAGTGTCATCAATCTGAAGAAAACCAAGCCTCTCCTTGAAGTACTCAAACTTCACCCTGGCTAGTGGCTTCATCAGCACATCTGCAATTTGCTCGTCCGTCGCAATGTATAGGAGTTTCACAACTCCTCTCTGCACCATATCCCTGATATAGTGATATTTGATCTCTATGTGTTTCGACCTATCATGAAACACTGGGTTCTCGGACAGCTTCACACAACTCTGGTTATCACAAAAGATACCAGTTGCATCCAACGGGGGATCAAATAACTCAGACAGTAGCTTCCGAAGCCATACTGCCTCACAACTAGCTAAATAGGATGAAACATACTCTGCCTCAGCTGTACTCAGTGCTATGTAGGACTGCTTCATGCTAAACCAAGATATCACACCTGATCCCATACTGAAGCAACACCCAGATGTGCTCTTCCTATCTACAACACTGCCAACCCAATCTGAATCAACATAACCCTGCAGGTTAAACTTTTGATTCGCTTCATACTTGAGCCAATAATCCACTGTCCCCTTCAGGTACCTCAGAACATACTTTACATCAACCAGGTGAACACTCCTCGGATCCGTCAGGAACTGGCTCAATGTGTTCACCACAAAGAAAATATTTGGTCTCGTGTTCGTCAGGTACATCAAGGACCCAATCATTTGACGATACATAGAGATATCAACTGGCTCAGATGAAGCATCACATAGAAGCTTCAGATTTGATGCCATAGGTGTGGCCATGGCCTTGCAATCCATCATCCCGAATCTCTTCAGGATATCTACTATGTACTTCCCTTGACCAAGGAAGATCCCACCTGCACTCTGCCACACCTCCATACCTAGGAAATAATGCATCATTCCCAAATATTTCATATCGAACTTGGAAACAAGCTTCCTCTTAGTATCTGTAATCAATCTGTCATCTCCTGTTACACATAAGTCATGCACATACAGGAGTAGAATCACAGGATTCCCTTCCTCAACCTTGTAGTAAAGGTTGGAGTTCGCTTTACTCTTGGTAAAGCCCAAACTAGATAGGAAACTGTCCATCCTACCATACCAAGTTTTGGGAGCTTGCTTCAAGCCATACAAGGCTTTCTTCAATCTATACACATATGACTCCCTATCATGTATTTCGAAATTGAGTGGCTGCTCCACATATACTTCCTCTTCAACTACACCATTCAGGAAAGTAGTCTTGACATCCATCTGGTGTATTTTCCATTTCATTGCTGCAGCCAGGGCAAGTACTGTTCTGATGGAAGTATACCTGGCTACAGGTGCAAAAGTTTCTTCATAATCTATTCCCTCCTTTTGAGAGAAGCCACAAGCTACGAATCTTGCCTTGTATTTCTCTACACTGCCATCTGCAGCATGCTTGATTTTGTAGATCCATTTGGAAGTCACAACATACTTCTCTTTAGGTCTTGGGACAACATCCCAAACATCATTCTTCATTATTGATTGGTATTCCTCAACCATGGCATCCTTCCATTCTTTCTTTTCCGCTGCTTCTTCATAACTGGAAGGTTCTTTGTTCATAATGTCACAGAGTAAGGCAACATAGCTGGTATGTGATCTGGTTCTCTTCTTTGCTCTGTGTTCTTCTTCTAGAATGCCAAATCTTTCTGCATCTTGAATGAGCTCTCTAGCCCATGCAGGTTTCCTCTTGTGAGATTTATCCTCACGGGGTGGATCTACAGGTTCTTGCAGATCTTCAAACTCTCGAACAACTTCTGGAATTGCTTCAGTCATGGTAGTGTCTTGAAATCTAGTTTCCTTAGGTTCTTCATAAACTTCGATAGGTGCCTTCCTTGATTTGATGAATGCTGAGTTTTCATCAAATGTTACATCCCTGCTTACATCAATCTTCTTGAACCCTGGAAAGTATATTCTGTAAGCCTTCAAGCTTTCACTGTAACCCACAAAGATACCCTTCTTTCCTGAAGGATCTAGTTTGGTCCTCTTTTCCTTTGGGACATGAGTGTATACTGGACAACCAAATATTCTAAGATGGCTGACTTCAGGTTTCTTACCAGAAAATATCTCTTCTGGTGTCTTGTTGTCCAATATCTTGTGGGGTGTTCTATTCTGCACATATATAGTTTTTCTAGCTACTTCTACCCATAGATGCATAGGTAGATCCTGGTCATGCATCATTGCCCTTGTTGCTTCCATGATTGTTCTATTCTTCCTTTCTGCAACTCCATTCTGTTGAGGATTATAAGGAGTAGTCAACTCCCTCTTAATCCCTGAATCACTGCAAAGCTTCTTGAAGTCACCTGAGTTGAATTCTCCACCATTGTCAGATCTGAATGTTTTGATCTTCTTGTCAGTTTGATTCTCCATCAAGGTTTTGAATTCCTTGAACTTATCAAACAACTCATATTTGTTCTTCAAGAAGTATACCCAAGTCTTCCTGGAGAAGTCATGAATAAATGAGACATAGTAAACATACCCACTTAGAGAACTGGATGACATAGGACCACATACAATTGAGTGGATGATTTCTAGGATACGTTTTGCCTTGCTCTCACTGCTTGGGAAAGGCTTCTTAATGTTCTTACCTTTTGCACATCCTTTGCAAACACCTTCATGTTTGGTCTTGATTTCAGGAAGACCCTCTACAGCCTTGCTTGCAATTGGAAGTGCCCTATAGTGCATATGAGCAAGTCTTCTATGCCAAAGTTCACTTGGCTCCATGGATTCATGCACCATGGCATGTTCAGGTTGTCCTTTCAATTTATACAAACCTCCCTCTTGCTCTCCAATCACTACTGCATCATCTATGGTATTTCCCTTTGGCCACATTAGGACTTGGCCATCCACAAATGCAACCCTCATACCTTTTGCATCCAATGCAGAGATGGAGAGTAAGTTCTTCTTGAGCCCAGGTACATAAAGGACTTTTTTCATCTTCAAAGATTTTCCAGAATATAGGTTTTAGGTGGCTTCACCACTTTCTTTGATTGGGTATTGATAATCATCCCCAAGTTTCACCTTATGGGGTGATTCATGTTCAGATAGGTTTACAAAAGATTCCTTAAACCCAGTCATGTGTTTGGAAGCCCCACTGTCAATTAACCAATCATTACAACCATGGGAGATAGTACCTGTGAGAGCAGAGATTAGAACATACTCTTCTTCACTTGATGAGTCATCATCACTATCATCACTTTCTGCCCTAGCCTTCTTGTTTGAAGGTTCATCATCTTCAGTAGCATGAGCATGGAACTTTCTTTTGTTGCCCTTCTTCTTCTTGCTGGAGTTGATGTTATCCCTTTTGTTCTTGGGACATTCTGAAGCAAAGTGACCCTTCTGATTGCATGTGAAACATCTTATATCCTTCTTATTCTTTTGTTGGTTGTGATAGGATCTCTTGTGGTGAGAGTGCTCCTTCTTGGGCTTGCTTCTTTTGGTGTGGGATGCGAGAGCTTGATCTTCACCTCCCATCTTTTCTTCACGAGCTACAAGCCTGGCTTCTTCTTGAGAGCATTCCTCCCACAGTTTACTGAAAGAGATCAATTTCTTTCTTGCACAGATTCCTTGAATAAAGGAGTCCCATGACCTAGGAAGGCCATTTAGAGTGGTCATAACAACTTCACCATTATCCACTACTTCATCCACAGCTTCAATTTGTTCCTTGATCTGAGAGACCTTGGAGAAGTAAGATTGAATGGTTTCTCCATTCAACATCTTGACCCCTTTCAATTGATTCCGTAGAGTCATCTTCCGATTTATGTTCTTCCCTTCAAATAACTTGGTCAAAGAGTCAAACATCTCCTTGGGTGTCTTTAGAGAAGACAAATGGGGTATGAGATGGTCTTTGATGGAATCATCAATGATTATCTTTGCCTTGACAAAGTTCTTCTTATGTAATACCTTAGCCTCTTCATCCTCTGGGATAGGGATGTCTTCTTTTATGTATGAGTCCAACTCATTCTCTTCCAAGATTAACCCAATCCTATACTTCCAAGCTCAAAAGTTATCAGACCCTTCAAGCTTATCCTCAAGCTTGGTGTAGTGAGACATCTTAAAGAGTACTTCAAATGGAAATAGAAAATATTTAGGTCTTACCACTTGAAATGCTGAAAACTGGATCTGGTCCCGGATTAGGGTTTGTCGAAAAAACCCTAAAAATTCAAAATGTGAATTTCAACTTTCTGAAAGGATAGAAAGATGCACCTTGATGAGATGATCAGCCTGGTGTATTCAGAATTTGAGATCAGCAAATCTTTACCCTTCAGAGTTTCCTTTTTGTCCTCCCGAGTTCACTAGGGAGAGCCCTGAATTAGGGTTTGAGTTTCCCGGAGATATACCCCGCCAAAAATCTCTATCCAAAGCTCTAAACTTTGATTTTTGCAAGGAGCTTCTAGGTATGTCTTCAGATTTCAAAAATTCCTATTTTTGTGGAAACCCTAATTTTTAGGGCAAAATCTGAAAATGCTCAGAATTGAATTCTGATTGGATAGATAGATTCTCCTTGATGAGTAGAGTCAATCTACTATACTGTTTTCCCAAAATATGTGTAGAGAAACCCAATAAACAAGAAACTCAAGTTTTCGTCATTGCAAAATGTCTTCTTCTCAGGGTAGCTCTGATACCATGTTAAATTTTGAGCATTAATTCACAATACTCTAGGATCATTATTGAGAGAATAACATCTACAGTATATCAATGCATAACAATCATATCAAGCATGTCAAGCATCACAAGAATCAAAAGCATGAGAGACAAGAGACACAGAGTTTCTGAGGGGAAAACCCTAAGGTGAAAAACCCCACAACTTCCTCAGAGATAGAGAGAGCAATGGTTCAACCAAAGTACAACCAAAATACACTGAGATAGTCTCCTAGTAGCAGATGATCCTCCTCCTCACTAGTGCGCCACTTTCTGAGTGAGAGAAGTATGAGTTTCCGAGTGATCCAAATAGAGATCTCCCAATCTCTATTTATACTTAACCTATTTTCCCAATATCCTTATGGGGCCTACTTGTCTAGCTAGGTATATCAACCATATAATATATATTTCAAGGCCGACCCCACACATGGTGGTCTAATAACCCTTCACCAAGTACACACACTTGCGACACTTGTCAAAACACATGATGACGCTTCCTTATAGAGGAATGATGCATCTCTTATAAGGGTACAATAAATATATATGAAATACATAGATGAAATACATTCCGAAGTTACATATATATCAACATACATAGAGGGTTTGGTGCTCTCGATTAAATGAAATTCTAATACCATCATACATGATAGAATCCAATGGAAATGTTGCAATCTTGCCAATCCATAAATATTGAAAACTATTAAGTCTGTTGAATTCTGAATGGGATATGAAATTCTATTTTCTTCATATGAATTCCAATGAAATTGGAACCACTCTCAAATATTCTAGAACAATTAATGGTAAAAATATAAGTAAAAGGATAGAAAATGAGAATCTGGAACAATTAATGGTAAAAATATAAGTAAAAGGATAGAAAAGAAGAATGTTAATTTTTTACTCTAAGAATTTAATATTACCAGTAATTAATAGGGAGGGAGTGTGGGAGTAATATCATAGTATTGTTTGGTACAAACTGGCTGTGGACGTTAGAATTCCAATGTCAAACTAACATGATTGGTATTGAAAGAATTTTGTTCCCAATGCTTGATCAACGTTCTTGCTATACCAATCATGTTGATGGGACGTCATAATTTCAATGGTTGGTCGATGGTTTGGGGTCGAGGAATTGCCAATATTTTGACTTGTATTGTGATTTCAAATAATATATATACTTGTGTCCCATATACATACTGACCTTGTGACATTAGTGAGGCATCAATTAACTATCATTATTTTGACATACAATGGGGTTTGAAACCAAAATATATGCCTAAAATGACACTTCGACATTGAATTTCCATTGATAAGGTGTCAATGTTTTGACAGTTGATGCTATTTGAGGGAAATGAAATCTGCCACGTGGCCCTCTAGAATCATAAGGATTTCGATGAGGGGTTGACATTGGTAAATTAATGTTGGAATTATGATGAAATCATTCTAACATTAAAATGTACTATTTTGATGTTTTTTCAAGAACACTAACATTGGTCCAACATCAAAATTTGTACCCAAATCTAATAGTGTATGTGTGATTGAGGTTTTAAAGATTGGTAGAGGTGTATCATGTGTAGCATATGAGTTTTTGAGCCTAGCTCTTCATATGTTTGTTTCCAATCATTATTTTGAAGATCAAATTTTTGTTTGTGTAATAAGGTGTAAGGCATATGGCAGTGTAGAAGATCTTTTTTGTGATCTCACTTTGGTTATAATCTACATGGTAAAGGCTACTTGCACTAGAAAAGACACAAAACAGAGTAGATTTGTGTCAGTGCCTTACTTACTATGATTTTTTGATGCACGTGAAGCTATATGGAATATCACAGCGAAGGTAAGAACTTTTTACCTATGAGTTATTGATGTGGGACTCTTATGATGGAAGATAGATTATCGTGGTGTCTATTGTAAACCTAATTGTGAGATTATGCCTCATATTGTAGGATTTGGAAGTAGAAGAGACATTATTTTCTTGGAGTCAAAGAGTCATATTTAGTTTTTTGGATATAAGCACCCATGGGGTCCAAGAGTAGCCTATTTGGGATTACAAAAGGAGGATCCTTTAGTGGATCATTGGAAGCTACTAGTAATTCCACCCAAAATGTCTTTGCTTGTAACTTTTGAAAATGTTATGTAATAGATTTGGTGAGGTGATTGATTGATAGTAGTTGATGTGTTTCACTCTTCACAACATTTTAATTGGAGACTATTTGAAATTGTTTTAGAGCTTTCAGTTGAAAAGATTGTTGTAATGCATGCTAGCTAAAGTGCGTTTAGACAAAGATTTCCTAATCTTGTTTATTTTTTTTGGGGAAAGTAAATCACTTTTTGAAGGGTGGAAGGATATTTGAATAATATTGTGATTATTTTTCCTATGTTATAGAAAAGGGGGACATAATTTTTTTTTGGAAAAGGGGGGGGGGGGGAAAGACATCGGTTTAGTTCCCAAGGTAAATTTACCAAGTTTTTTGCAGGGGACCTCACTCTTTGTGTGCCCCACTCATACACCATGGGTATCTATTGCATGTATAATAAATTGAAGAATGAACACGATCTTCTTCTTTCTTGGTTATATGAAAAGAACATGACGATCAAGAGTTGGTGTCATCTCAATCAGGGCCATATTCAAGAAGTGTAATGCCCCCATTCAAATAAGTGTATAGTAAGACAATCCCATCAATCCTACTAGTTTCCTAGGTTGGATGGGCACATGTGGGATGGTAATAAGGAAACTAATAAATGATATTTAGACATTAGAAGGGTTCAAGCATTTAATAAATATGATGAATAAATAAATTCAAGAGAAATTATAGGTGGCAAGTGGTTTTGGAGACATATGGAGGTGGTGGGACCCACACTAGCTTGATTTTTCAATGACACATGGCAGCTCTTTCTTGCCAATTCGAATTCATGGGAAGGTGAACACTCTTGGATGAGTTGGTAAGTCATAACACATGGCATTGAGCATCTTAGGTCGAAATGGGATGGAATAGTAACCTCCATGGGAGAGGAAGAGTCAAATTGGAGACTAGTGGACACTTGGGCTAGATTCCCTAGTTTTATGACAACAATAATGAAGAATCTATGAAATTTATGACAAAAGTCAGACCTGACTTCTTACACCTGACAATTATGACATGTCATCCCCAAAAATAGGCTCAAGAAGGTGCTCATGGAGTTGGAGGAATCTAAAGAGACTCAAATTCGAATTTGGGAGAAGATGGAAGGTTGGAACTAGGAGACAAGTGGCAAATGAGGAATATTTTCTAAATGGAAAATTATTGAATCTATTGAGAGGATTTCGACCCCTTGAAGGATAATGTTGGTTATAAAATGTAGAAATAAATTATGAGAATGGCTTTTGATGATTTGATAAAAATTGCATTTGTGAAGAGAGAGCTAGTGGATGACTAGTTTCTTGCCTTAGCCAATTTCGAGGGTGAAAGATTCCCATCCAAGTTGGTGTTTGGAGAGGCCACTCAGGTCTTTCATGGTGCTTTAATGGAATTTGTATTTGTAGGTAGCAGATACAGGAAGTTTCATGGTTTGGTTTAGTGCAGCACTTTCTCTCCACCGTTTCCAGTTTTGAAGGCATATTCATGCTCCTTGAGGGAGGGCGTTTTTGGTGAGCACTTGTGCTTCTTGAGAGAGATTCTAATTATATATTTCTGATTGTAATAGCTTCATATCCGCTTTTATTAATATTCAGAAAGTCTCAGGTCTAAATACCCACTGGTTGTATGCAAAACTATTGATTAATGAGCAAACAATGTCCATTTCCCCAATGCATTGATGTATGACACTATAATGTTGATTATTTCGAATGGATGGATGATTCTATGATATATTTGTGATAAATATACTGCCATGGATGTCTTCTACAAGTTTCATGTACTGTACTTGAGCATTTGAAGCATTTTTACTCAGTTTAGTTGTATTGGGAGGTGAAATAGTGCCATTTCCCCAAGGGTCGAATTGGGGGTTTTTGCTGTTGAATGTGAGAGAGTTAGAACAGTAGTAAAAATAAATTAATGGTGCATATGAGACCTTAATCACATAATTAACACATTATATACCTCTTTTCATAAATTTGTGGGATTTTGGAGGCATTTGGAAGGCCATTTGCAGTGTTACCCCGGGGGGGATTTGATGCACAAATTACTAGTCAAAATTACATATATTGATTAGAATACAAATCAAGTTTGCAGCAGTATTTGGAGGGCCATAAAACATCCCTGAACCTGATATTCAAGTCTAAATACCATTCATACACTCTTGCAGAAGATTTGGGAGCATTTGGGTTGATTTGGAGGTCAAAACAGTAAAACTAGTCAAAGGTCGAAATTGGAAAAAAAAGTGGAAAATTGGGCATTTTAATAAAATTTGAAAAAGGGATATTACAAGAAGTCACCAAGTTAAGAAGCATTGAAGGTAAATGTATTTTTTTTTTTTGCATTTAGGAAGTATGTTGACATTGTTTTTAGATCAACACCTTATACATATGAGCAACACAAAAACATAAGGATCTCTATCAAGATCTCATAAATGAATTTGTGATAAGAAAGATCTATTTGGTGCTTTGAAAGAAGAAGTTAATTTTTTTTCTCAACAACATATTGATGGTGATGTTGCTTCTCAATATTTTCTGATGATACTTTTGATAATAGTGCTAATAATGATGATGTTTTCTAGAAGGATGATATTGATAACATGCCTTCCTCTCATGCCTTGTTGGCTATTAATGAATTGGTTTTCCTTCATTTTGGAAAATATACCAAAGTTATTGTGTCCTAGTGGTTGTGCCATGTGGATATGTAGGGGGAGGAATTGGGAAGCATAAACAACCAGTATCGCTATTACAATAGATCCCAAGATGAGACCCTTGAGAACAAGACTTGGATATGGTGAGACTCATTTGCCAGATGGAGGCCATTCTTCCAATGATTTCTAGAAAGGTTATTTTGTACCCATTGCTATTTTGTTTATTGTTGAAGGTCATTCCACTTAGTTGTAGAGGGAACAACCTACACCTATTGATGATTTGGTTGATAGTAGTATGCTTGAGTTGGATATAGATGACAACTCTATTGGTTTATAGGGACAACTTGTACCTTTGGTTGAGTAGGAATCACATCCTTCACCTTTTTCTCAATATGAACATGACTAGTTGACATATTGACATCCTCATCATCAAGACATGAGGATTTCATCAAAAAGTATAAAGTCTTGGTATGGTGGTAGTGATGCTTATGGATCTTTGTAGAAGAGACATAAGATCAAATTTTAGACCGATGCTGATTATCATAATTAATTGTGGTTGAATTGATGAATGGTTGTCATTCCATTTGAATAGGTGCTCGAGGATGCCATACATATGTGAATCATCAAATTTACATTTGTACAATTAACCTCGTTATTCTTGTTGATTAATCAAAATTTGCTACAACCATTATTGCATTGTTTTGGTAAATAGTCTTCTTAGCATGTTGGCATATTTTGCATGCAGAACAATTTTGCATGGATACCTTGTGTGTGAGTCTCATCAATGTTGTGATCCCTCAAGTTGTGTTTAATGGGGGTGTTAACAATCAAATTAACACCCCCAGTCACATGATAGAAGAAGCACATTTTTACTATGCACCCACAACATGAAGACAGAAACACAAGTACATTCAAAGACAAGTCCTCTCTGATCTAATCATTTCTCCCATAAATGGAAGGATTAGGTGGAGAAAGTCGAAACTTAAGTGACCAAGTTCAGTAAATGAACCGCTCACCAAAGGTCTGAAACTAAGCTACCCTAATCAAAAAGTGAAGAGAAATGCATTAATTGTGCTTAAAGTGGTGCAAAAAGCCTAAAAACTATGGAAAAGTGGGTTTTCAGGTTAAAATATTTTAAAATGAGGAAAATGAGTAATCCCACATTTAGAAGAAAATCCTAAGGCTCATTTCCCAATGCTATATAATAAAGACATGGGAGGCACTGTAGAGGACACAAAGGAAGAGCAAAGGCATGCTGGAGAGATTTTGAAGGAGGAAGAAGAGCTCAAATTATTCAAAAGCAAGGGTGGAGAAAGGAAAGCTTATGGCAATGGAGGAGGGATTCACACCAAGATCCATGGTAGGAATGTATCTCTTCATTGCTTTAATATGAAATGATTCAATTTTGTTCCATTCAGATATTTGAATGTTGCTTATCTTGCATGATTTAGATGTTTAAAGTGGCATTATATCTTAGCTTTGCTTATCTTAACTGATGAATTAATGTAGATCTATTAATGACTTGTGATAATCATTTTAATATGCTAACATAGAGGCTCACCACCTCTTAGTAAACTAGCATGTTTAGATTAGACACAACCCTACACTAATTGATGTTATCAGGGGGATGTTGTCAAAGTTGTTGGGATGCATAAACATAGCAAGATGTGGTTGAAGTAATATTGATGGTTTCGATCAGTTGTAGACATTATTGCATTGTTTTGTTGAATATTGATGTAGGAGCATCTTTCTGACAAGTCAAACTTGTCATTGACATTTATGAGGTCTTAATAATTTACTAAAGGGAGTGGGTTCCCTTAATGGAAATTTGTATGTAAATGGTAAATAGCTCTAAGAATAAGCTAATGAGAGAAAGATGGATTCCTCTTTGCTGCCTATAATGAGAACTTCTAGAAGGATAGGGTTTGGTTATGAAGAAAGGGATTTGTCTGCATAATCACCATGCGATTTTCTATTTTGTGCATATAGTTAAATAACTTAGATATTTGAGGGATAGTTAGAATTTTCTGGTATTTTCCTAAATATGGTAGATACAAATCTATTTGATGAGGTTCGAGTCATCATCTTCCTTTTTGTGTATAAACAAACCTGTTGTAGCATGAAAATGAGACCAAATAGTTACAAGATTGAATAGGGGTGTGCATGGGAAAGTCTATGTAAAGGATATCTTGAGATTAGTGAAAATAATTAGTTACAGAATTCACCATTGTTTATCTCTTTTTTAGTTCAATCTCTAGTTGAAGTGTGTTCTTGATTATGAGTACTTCTTTGTGCTTAATTCCCCGTTCAGTATTATCATGCGATTTGTTGTTAACTTGGTGTATATATATAGTTTCATGCACAGATATGGTTTGGTAAATGTTTCTATCAATTAGTTGTATGATCTCAGAATGTTGAGTGCATAATTGATTGAGCCTTTGGTAGCAAGGGTGAGTCAATTGGAGTCTTGGTGGAACGAGGTCGAGGAGTCTGAGTCGAAATTCCTATGAATTTTGAATCCATCATAGTACTTGATTTTGGTACTTAAGATTTGGGGCATATATCTATAAACACCACATAATTGAGGATTCATATCTAACATTAGTGCTTGGACATAACGCTTGGATTCGATCGTGCAAATTGTTGCACTGTTATGAAATCTGATTCAAGGATGATTATGACAACGTGTTAAGTGAAGAGAAAACAACTAGAGATAGATGATTGGCCTTGGCACATTGTGCAATATTAAATCCAAATCATGGGTCAAAGATAAAATTGGTGATATCAAATTGTGGTGAATGAATGGAAAAGCGAGTGTATCTAATCGGTGAGAAATAATGCGTTGACAATCATGGTCTCTTTCACTCAAAGAAAAGGTAAACCTCATCGACAATTGACTGTGGATTTGTCATGTCGCAAATTTTGTATTGGGTCACAATGGCCTAAGCCAATTGGACATATTCATGAGAGTTTGTCAAATTGATGTTAAGGGTCAAATAATTGCCAAGGAAGAAAATTACTAGTTTCCTAGGTTGGGGGTGGAAGCTTTGGGATTTGGAATAAGGGGGATAATAAATGATGTGTGGACATTAGAATAACATAAATATTTAATAAAGGAGATAAATAAATATAAACAATGGAAAATCAAAGTGGCATTTGATCATGAAGACACATGGAGGAAGTGGGACCCACACAAGCTAGATTTTCTATGCCACATGGCATTCTCCTCTTGTCAATTCGAATCCATGAGAAGTCCAATGTTATTGGGATGATTTAGAAGTGAATAATACTTGGAATAATTCAATGAGTTCGAAATGTAGAGGAAGAGTAACTCCCATGGAAGAGGAAGAGGCAATTTGGAGCTAGTGGGACACTTGGGCTAGATTCCCTAGCTCTATGACAACAATGATGAAGATGCTATGACACCTATGACACAAATCAGACCTGAAGGCTGACATCTGACATATATGAAATTTCAGAGCTAAAAATAGCCTCCAAGAGTGCGCTCAAGTGAGTTAGGGAAGCCAAAGAGACACCAAGTCGAATTTGGAGAAGGAGGGAGCTAGAATTGGAAGGACAAGTGGCATACTTGGGAATCTCTTCCCAACTTGAGTTGGAATGAATCTCTTCGAAGGAATTCGACCCATGAAGGACATTAGAAGTTTATAAAATTCATGAACAAATAATAATAGCATATTTTTATCATTTTGAGAAATTGCATATGTGAAGAGAGAGAGCTAGGGGATGACTAGTTTCTTGCCTTAGCCAATTTTGAGGGTGAAAGATTCCCATCCAAGTTGGTGTGTGGAGAGGCCATTCAGGTATTTCATGGAGATTTAATGGAGTCTTTATTTGCAGGTGTAATATATAGGGAAGCTCGTGGTTTCTTCTAGTGCAGCTCACTCACTCAACTATTTCAAGTTTTCATTGCATATTCTTGCTCCTTGAGGGAGGGCGCTTTTGGTGAGCTATTGTACTCTTTGGGGGAGATTCTAATGCCCCATTTTTGTTGTAATAAGATTAATGTAATATGTTATTCATATTCAGAAATGTCTCAGGTCTAAAATATAGTTGTAATGATGTAAATCTAATGTTTAATGAACACATAGTTCCATTTCCCCACTACCTTGTTGTGAAACAATGTAATGTTGATGGATTCAAATGAATAAGTAAAATACTGATGGTTTATTTATTAATGGACTGTTATTGATGTATTATATGAGTTTATTGTTCAGTACATAAGAATTGGGAGTCATTTTGTTGAGTTTCATAGCATTTGGAGGAGATTGCCTATCATTTCCCCCAAGGTTGAAACTAGTCTTTTTGCATCTGATTGAAGGGAGTTATAGCAGAAATTAAAAGTTTACTGGTGATGCATATGAGTTCATGTTGATGTATTTTATATTTCCCCTACTTCCATTCATAATTTCGAGTTGGATTGAGTGCATTTGGAAAGTCATTTTCATCATCTACCCCTAGGGGATTTGAACCACAATTTACTAGTAAAACTCCATACATTGACCAGATTGCTAAAGTGAGTTGTAGAAGTCATTTAATGGTTAAACGACACCTATAAACAACATTTTTATGTATTAACATCATTCATACACATTCTGGTACAATTTGAGAGCATTTGGATCTATTTGGAGCCATCTACCATCGGGGGTTTGATCCTCAAAATTACTAGTAAATTCCCTGAGTTCTCTTGGATACCTATTCAAACCAAAAACCACATATAATGATGAAAATATAATTTAATTAATGTATTATAACATATCCAATTCTCACACCAACCATTAGTGGAGTTTGTACAGTGTTTGGAAGAGCTTTTTCCCAATACCCATGGGGGATTTCCACTTCCCAAATTGACTAGTCTTGTCCCGAAACTTCTTCCCTTGCAAATTGCAGACCATGGTTGGGTATATAAGTTTATTATATGTATTATATATGTGTTAATATGTACCATAACCCCTCATGAAATTCCTCACCAAGTTTGAAAGTATTTGGAGGAGTTTGGAATTAGTTGTATCCATATACCTAGAGTTGAAATTTGGTGAATTTGAGCACATTGGGAAATTTATTAAGAAGGGAAATTACAGTGGTATCAAAGCATGATATTGGCACCTGATGTGGTCTAATATTCATGATGAAAATAATTCATGTACCACCATTATATATTGAAACCAAAAGTGATTTTGTTGAAAAGGAAAAAGTAGGAAAAAAAGAGCATTTTTCGAGGAAACTATGGCTAGGGATGAAAAGAGAACCTCATATATTATTGAGGAGTATAGGAAACTCATGAAACACCTATTTGAAGACATGAACAATCATATAATTAAAGGATTTGAATTGTTGGCTAGCCAACTTGGAAGCAAAGGAGAACGAGGAGGTAGTAGTAGTTCTCATAATGAGGAGAAGAAGGTAATGGGTGAGCATATCTTCTCAAGCACAAGACCCCATAGTAGAACTAATGAATTTCAGAATGCAGCAAGGCCTACCACACCCAAATTTCTTGATTCCAAAGAAAATATTAATACTCCAATTTATGTGCAAGAACTTCTAATCGAATGGAAAAATTTGAGTGAAGATTGCAGAAACATTCTACCATCTGATCAATACATCATTGTCTCAAACAGGCTCAAGATGAAGGAAGGTAACACAAATCCATTTAAAAATAGAGATTCCAAATATATTGATCTTAAGGAAACCAAGGGGAAAGATGAATCAACTTGCTTGAAGGATCAAAAAGAGGAGACCCATGAACCACCTAGTTCTGAAATAGGTGAAGTAGAAGAAGCAGTACATGAAGAGGATTGAAAGTAGCTCCCAAGTGACTCTGAAATATATGAAGATACATCACATGAGCATGAAGAAGGTTCTATTGAAAGTATTGAAGATCATTTCGAGACACATTCTACCTTGGAAAGGAAACAAAGAGCAATGTGCAACATCAAAGGTAATTTCATATCTTTTCCTTTTGATAGAAATAATTTGGTTGAGTTTAATGAATTGTTACATGATGCATACTTGAAGAATGATGAGGATAATCATAAGCTCACAATTCAAAATGAGCAACTTCTTGAAAAGTTGCAAGATACTTGTTTTTCCTCCTATGTTTCAAATTTTCAGATGGTGGATTGCATGGAGGATTCTCATGACATGGCAGATCATGATAAACATGGAAATTTGAATGTGCTTGATGTGTTTGAAGATGAAATTGAAAAGATACAAACACTTGATGTGGTGGAAGAGGAACTTGAATTGTCTCTTGATGAAGGTTATGCAATTTTTAAAGAAGAGCAAGATTCCTCTACATGGGAACCAATCTATGACAAAGGTTTCACACTTTTGAAAGAGCTGCATGATACTACCCATATGGATCCTTCCCATGATGAAACTTCTGCACTTTTGGATCATTTGGGTGAGTTAGTTCATTCTCCTACATCCTACAATTCCATGTTTTGCAGCATTAGTCTCAATGAAATATGGGTGAAAGGGTTCCTTTTGATGGTGCCACATGAGGAGTATGGAAATCATATATTTTCTTTTTATGATGACATGGTTGGAGCACATTCTTATTCACATTTGCAGCAGAATCCTTTGTTACTTTATGATGATGCACATCTACATGGATGCACCTATGACATGCATTTGAGTCACTTGAAGACTCATGGTTTTTCTTGCTCAACACTTGGTTCATTTGATGTTGGAGGAACTTCATCCAACACTTGGGTGAACAGATTTATGATTGGAGAACACTTTTGTTGGCAGCTACATACTTTGTTATATCTTTATGATTCTCACATTCATGGATGTATGGGTGAGACTTCTTTGAGTCATTTGAAGTCTCCTTGTTTTTTTTGCTCATTATTTGGTTCAGATTTGAGTGGAGATTCTTCATTCACTTCTTGGATGAAAGAATACATGGTTGAATATTTTGATGCATATCACATCCTTTTGGAGCCGCATTATAGGACATGGGATCCTCACCTATGTCATTGGAGCAGATTTGATTGGTTACTTGATGCTTGTATTGTTCGGGTACACAGGGTACTACCAAAGGACCAAACACCAAGAGAAACCACTTCACACAAACAGATCACAGATCAACACACAGATGTTTTGACATGGTTTAAACCCTCTTGAGGGAAACACTCCACGACCCCGACCAAATAGATTCTACGGGACAATTTATTATGTAAAGAAAGAAAGTTAAAAATGAGCTTCTCATAATCGATCAACTAAACAATGACCCTCCATGCTCTTTAAATAGAGATATGGACCAATTGGGTGTTAAGCCATGGATCAAGGTTAGGTTTGATCTAAGAGAAGTTGAGCCGTCGGATCACTCTATGTCAGGAACATATCGTGACCATCGGATTAAGTATTTACAAATGCATACTAATGCATACTAAAGAAACACACTATCCCTAACGGATATATTACACAAGTTGATCTTAAATAACTCCTAAGTGTCTAAATATCCTAACATCCCCCCTTAAGAACAACTTGGGATAGGATTGAAGGATTTACAAAAGTGACACTATTAGGAGAAGGAAGGAGGCATTAGAGCCTATCCCCCCTTAACGACAAGTTCCTGAACTCCTAACATAGATCAAAGTTTAGAAAACTTCGCTTCTGTAAGAGACTTGGTGAAGATGTCTGCAACTTGATCATCTGTAGGGAAAAAGAGCACTTCAAGAACATGATCATGAACAAGATTTCTGATGAAGTGCATATGTAGCTCAATGTGTTTGCTGCATTGATGTAGAACTAGATCTTTGGCAAGCTTGATGGCACTTTGATTGTCGCACCAAAGTGGAGTAGGCTGCTGCTGCTCAAATCCAAACTCTGAAAGGATCTGTCGAAGCCATAAAGCTTCCTGACTGGCATTAACTGCGGCTCAATATTCTTCTTCTACTGAAGAAAGAGCAAGAGCTTGTTGTTTCTTACAAGCCCAAGTGATAGGTCAAGATCCTAGACTGAAAACATAACCTGCAGTAGACTTTCGATCATTAGGATCGTCGGCCCAATCTGAATAAGTGAAACCAACCAACAAAGGTTTCCCCCTTGTACTGTAATGAATCCCAAACTGAACTGTACCTCGAATATATCGAAGTATTCTTTTAGCTACTTTCTAGTGACTTTCATGAGGTGTCTGCATATAATGGGAAACACGACCAATGACAAAGGAAAGGTCAGGACGGGAATGAGTCAAGTATAAGAGACTACCAACAAGCTGATGATACAAGGTGGCATCGACTTCAGGTGAAGTACAAGTGGCAGAAAGTTTGACTCTAGACTGGAAGGGAGAAGGGGCTGGTGTACAATCTTCCATGTGAAAGCAACGAAGAAGGTCACAAGCATACTTCGACTGAGAAAGAAAGATTCATTCTTTGGTTTGCAGGACTTGGAGACTAAGAAAATAATGCAAATGTCCTAAGTCTGACATTTCAAAATTTTGTTTAAGACTAAATTTCACATGGGTTATAAGCTTAGGGTCACTACCAGTAAGAATAAGGTCATCAACATATCGAACAAGTATGATGAGATGGTGTCCTACTTTCTTGGCATAGACATTGGGGTCAGAATGGCATCTAGAAAAACCAGTGTCAAGGAGAAAGTTATCCATTTTGGCATACCAAGCTCTAGGAGCTTGCTTAAGGCCATATAAGGATTTCTTAAGGCGGCAGACAAGGCTAGAGTTATTCTGAACATAGCTAGGATGTTGTTCCATGTAAATTTCCTCCTGTAAATCACCATGTAAGAAGGCAGACTTGACATCCATTTGATGGACTTCCCAGTTGTGTAAGGCTGCAAGGGAAAGAACAAGGCGGGTGGAGATCATTTTTGCGACGGGAGAAAAGGTTTCATTGTAGTCAATCCCTTCAACTTGGGAAAAACCTTTGCAACTAACCTTTCCTTAAGTCTTTCAACACTTCCATCTAATGCATACTTAGTTCTGTAGATCCATTTACATTTGACAAGTTTTCTTCCTTTTGGAAGAGGTCCAAGATCCCAAGTATCGTTCACCATTAAGGAACGATATTTTTCATCCATGGCTGCATCCCAATCTGGATTCCCTGAAGCTTCTGCAAAAGTTTATGGATCATGATTCTCGGAAACTTGAACCAAAAGAGAAGAGGCTCGCTGAAACTGAGAATGTGTTCGACGTTGATCTTTAGGATCACCGGCAAGATCACCAACTGCTTCACATGTTGAACGGACCCATCGAGGAAGCACTTGTGCTAGTGCAACTGGAGGAACATGAGCAGGTGGAGGTGGATTTTCATCCTCACTGTCATCATCATAAATTGGAGTTGGAAACCTTTTAAGGAAGTTGGAAGAAGAAGATGAAGGCACAAACACCAAATCAGGATCCCAGGCCAAAGATGGCACAATCGCCGAGTTAGGCTCGTAGGCCAAGAGATTTTCATCAAATTTAACATCTCTTCTAATGATTATATCATGAGAATGTGGTTGAACAAGTCTATAACCTTTTACATCTTTAGAATATCCAACAAATATGCACTTTTCACTTTTAGGCTGCAATGCTTTCCGTTTTTCATCCGGAATGTGAGCCCATGCTTCACTACCAAACACACGGAAGTGACTTACATCAGGTTTAGTTTTACTCCATGCTTCTTCCGGTGTTATACCTTGTAATGATTTAGTGGGGGTGTGATTAACTATGTAATTTGCACAATTAATGGCTTCAACCCAAAATTGAAGACTTAGTCCCCTTAGATTGGATCATACAATTAGCCATTTCTTTTAAAGTGCGGTTCTTCCGCTCAGCTACACCATTTTGTTGTGGTGTATATGGAACAGTGTGCTGTTGTTGGATGCCTTATTCAGTGCAGAAAGTAGTGAACTTATTGTTAACATATTCTCCTCCATTGTCAGATCTTAACTTAATAATTTGATGACCAGATTGTTTTTCCACAAGGGCCTTGTAGGCCAAGAACATGTTAAATACTTTGCTCTTAAGTTTGAGGAAATAAACCCAAGTGCGTCTGGTGTAATCATCAATGAAAGTTAAGAAATATTTGAAACCAGAAAAGGAAGCAGATGGAAGAGGACCACACAAGTCACCATGCACAAGCTCCAAGGGAACCGAAGCATGCCAAGAGGCACGTTTGTCAAAACTGTCCCGATGATGTTTTTTGAGTACACAACTAGAGCAAACACCATCCCTACAAGATACCATCGGAAGACCTGTCACCATATTTTCTTTACATAGTTGTTGCAATGAGCGATAATTTAAGTGACCAAATCGCTCACGCCAAAGTTTGCTCAAGTTATCACTATGAGCAACAAAAACTGAAGGGAAAGGTGATGACCCAAAGTTGTTAAACTTGTACAACCTGGTAATATCATCAACAATTCCGGTAGCTAGGACCTGTTGAGGATCTTTAAAATCATTGTTTACCACTTGGTGAGGTGTAAAGGTCACAGTTTTACCTTCACCCTAATGAGTGATCTGATAGACTGATAACAAATTGCAGGAAATTCTTGGAACACATAGTACATCACTAAAATGACCATTATCTACTGGAACTGTTCCAGCTCCTACAATACTTAGAGATCTATCATCACCGACAAATATTTGTTTGGTGTTACATTCATGCATAGTAGAAAATATGGATTGATCCTTATCCATATGATAAGATGCTCTAGAATCAATGAGCCATTCATCTGAAGTAGAAGAAGAAGATGCATTATAAGAATAACCAGAAGTACAAAGTGCATGTCCATGAGAGGCAGATTCTGAAGACGAATCTAGGCTGATGTGGTGCTTCTTCATTGCTGCTTCTAAGGCTGCCATCTTCTTGAAACACTTAGATTCATCATGATTATCTTTCCCGCAATAGTTGCAATGACGCTCAGTCTTCTTGCCTTTTGGCTTGGATCCTTTGTCATTTTTTAAAGAAGGAGCTGACTGAGAGGGTTTGGGACCCTTGTTTGACTTATTATTGCAAAAATTTTGTTTTTTGGGAGGCTTGGAATTTTCTTTCTGTTGGGACAATAAGGCTTTCCCAGATGTATTTGCATTGTTGATTATTCCAAGATGAATGAGTTTATCTTGTTCTCTAATTAAGGAATCACAAAAGGATTCAAGACTAGGCTCTTGATAGCTAGCTGCATTCAAGGATGCTTTCATGGAGTAAAATGTAGATACAAAAACAGAATATGCAGGTCCAAGTTTGGAAAGAATATGATAAATGCATTGTTTGTCTTCCCTCTCAATCTTACATTCTGCACATAAGAGTTTAAGAGTTTTGTACTTAGATAAATAATCTTGAATGCATGAAAAGTCACTTGGATTTAAAAAAATCAACTCATTTTCGAGTTGGTGACCTCGAATTTCATTGTGTTTACCAAACACAGATTCCAACTTGTCCCAAGCAGCATCAGGTTTATCAATTCCAGATATGTGGAATCGCAAATCAGTAGAGATTGACATCCCAATCAATCCACGAGCTTCATCACATCTATTTGCCTATTTTATTTTCTTATCATCATCAGTGGGTTCTATTTCTTTCCCTGAGGTAATTCTGAAAAGTCCCCTACTTCGTAGAACATCCTCCATACGAGATTTCCATGAGAAATAGTTGGAACTGTTAAGTAGAATATCACAAGGGGCGGCCATATTTGTAAATTAATGGTTTTAAAATCAGAAACCAATAGTCTGGATGTGAAGAGCTCGAAAAAATAGGCAGTTTAAAAAAAAAAATGGCACTGAAAACTGACTCTGTATTATGAAGTTATGCTTGAACAAAGAAACTGTTGAAGATGTCCCCAATAGTGACGTGGATGCTAGAGAATGTCCAGCAAAAAAAAGAACCCCCCCTCTTCCCAAGATGAACCTTTTGACAATCACTTTACAAGAAAGTTGCTTTAAGTGAACCACTTTTGTAAAATAAGTGATTTCACTTTTACAATGATATTACTTTTAAATAGTGCAACAATAAAAACTTAAGTGACTCACTTGTATTTTTATTTTTTATTATTTAAGTGAGATGCACTTTTACAATAAAATAATTTGAAAATAGAAATTGCCTGCACTTTTTCTTTTAAAAGTAACTTTCTAAGACTTGAACTTAAGACCTATTAAGGAATAAAGCAACTTTGAACCAAGTGCGCTAGATTAAAAGGTATGTAAAATATGGGAATGAGGAAGGGTTTTTTTTTTTTTTTTTATTCTTCTTGCTCGGTTTGCGTGCTTGCCTTTTTTCCTGCAAAACACACCACAAATCGAAACAAAAAAAACTTTTCCACACTTGTGGAGTTAGATCTTGTTATATTTCCTGGAAAGTCTACGTTTTCTCTCTGTTTTTTATTTGCCGAGATCGCGCAAGGTGCACGGCAAAGAGCATATGCAGCAGAGAAAAACCCTTTCCCTTTTTGTTTCTGATTTGTCGAGATCGCTCAAGGTGCACGGCAAAGAGCATACACAGATGGGAAAGCAAAAATCCGAACCCCAAAAAAAAATCTAACAGTAAAAAAGATGAAATATGAGATTTTTTCTTTTTAAAAAAGGAAATAAAAAAATGCGTCACTGTAACATTATATCTTCAGATCTGATGAAATACGCGTTTCTGGAGCAACCGGGAACTGTTTTCGATCAAACGAAAACTATTTCCCAATGGAAACGACGCTCCAGACGCAATGGAACACCTCCCACAGCCCAGAAATGCATAGAAATACCATAACTAGAAACCCTTTCGAGTTTCGGCAACAATAGTTCAAGATTTAGATCATAACCGAAAGCGGCACTTCATAAAAGCTCTGATACCATGTTCGGGTACACAGGGTACTACCAAATAACCGAATACCAAGAGAAACCACTTCACACAAACAGATCACAGATCAACACACCGATGTTTTGACGTGGTTTAAACCCTCTTGAGGGAAACACTCCACGGCCCCGACCAAATAGCTTCTACGGGACAATTTATTATGCAAAGAAAAAAAGTTACAAATGAGCTTCTCATAATCGATCAACTAAACAATGACCCTCCATGCTCTTTAAATAGAGATCATGGACCAATCGGGTGTTAAGCCATGGATCAAGGTTAGGTTTGATCTAAGAGAAGTTGAGCCGTCGGATCACGCTATGTCGAGAACATATCATGACCGTCGGATTAAGTATTTACAAATGCATACTAATGTATATTAAAGAAACACACTATTCCTAACGGATATATTACACAAGTTGATCTTAACTAACTCCTAAGTGTCTAAATATCCTAACATGTATGCACTTGGAAAATGGTGGTCTACTTGCTTGGAGGTATAAGCACTTTCATGATTCTTTGATGAAGCATCTTCTTGATGTACACTCTCATTATGTTGTTATGTACTTTGATGATATATATTTTGTACTCATGATGTTTGGAAGAAGGCATACAAGAAAATGAGATCTAGGAACTCTCTTACCTAATGGTATGAGTTGGAGAGCAATCCTAATTGTTGGAGTGCAATACAAGCAATGGGACCCTGGGATAATTATTAGTCTCATTGGTTTCAATTTTTTGGGGAAACAAGTAGTATGAGGGTTGGATTACCCACTTAATAAAGTGATTTTAATCAGAGTAGTGTAGCAAAAAGCATGGTGGTTCCTCCCTAAAACCTTCATGGAATCTCGAAGAATCAAAGTTGAGCAACTTCAAAGAATCATACAGAAAGCATGTTCTTCAACACCCCTATTTGAAATTGATTGAGGAAAAGCAATATTGGGAAGGGAGGATTTGTCATGTCCCAAATTTTGCATTGGGTCACAATGGCCTAAGCCAATTGGCCATATTCATGAGAGTTTGTCAAATTGATGTTAAGGGTCAAATAATTGCCAAGGAGGAAAATTACTAGTTTCCTAGGTTGGGGGTGGAAGCTTTTGGATTTCCTATAAGGGGGATAATAAATGATGTGTGGAAATTAGAATAGCATAAATATTTAATAAATGAGCTAAATAAATATATACAATTGAAAATAAAAGTGGCATTTGATCATGAAGACACATGGAGGAAGTGGGACCCACACAAACTAGATTTTCTATGCCACATGGCATCCTCCTCTTGTCAATTCAAATCCATGAGAAGTCCAATTTTATTGGGATGATTCAGAAGTGAATAATACTTGGCATGAGTCAATGAGGTCGAAATGTAGAGGAAGAGTAACTCCCATGGAAGAGGAAGAGGCAATTTGGAGCTAGTGGGACACTTGGGCTAGATTCCCTAGCTCTATGACAACAATGATGAAGATGCTATGACACCTATGACACAAATCAGACCTGAAGGCTGACATCTAACATATATGACATGTCAGGACTAAAAATAACCTCCAAGAGGGCACTCAAGTGAGTTAGGGCAGCCAAATAGACACCAAGTCGAATTTGGAGAAGGAGGAAGCTAGAATTGGAAGGACAAGTGGCATACTTGGGAATCTCTTCCCAACTTGAGTTGGCATGAAGCTCTTGGAAGGAATTCGACCCATGGAGGACATTATAATTTTATAAAAGTCATGAACAAAGAAGAATAGCATCTTTTGATCATTTTGAGAAATTGCATATGTGAAGAGAGAGAGCTAGTGGATGACTAGTTTCTTGCCTTAACCAATTTTGAGGGTGAAAGATTCCCATGAAAGTTTCCAAAAGGAGAATGATATGGAAGAGCATGGCATGTTCTTTGGATGAAAACAATAAGAATATTATTGACCAAGGCTCTAATTCCTTTTTCAAATATTCAATAAAATCAGATGCGGTTCTCAGCCCTTTTGATGCGTATGTCTATCCATTTGCTACCGTGGATTGTTCTTGGAATGTAATGATTTGCATGCACTAAAATACCAGGTGATATTTTTATTATTGTAGGAAGATGGCCTATGCTCACTACTTCATGCTTTTTATTTTTATTTTAGGTTTTCTGGTTGTTTTAGGGCTGGCATTCATGTAATCATATGGATGAATCAAAATCAAAGCATTATGATGAGCTTAAGCTCTAGAGTATAGATAATACATAGACATTAAATTCAAGGAGGAATATGTAGTAGAAATATCTAAAAACAAACCACGTCATCAATTGTTTGATGTAAACTCTTAGTTGATTCCCAATTTCCAAAAGTAGTTTGACTTAGGCCCTAAAATTATCTAACAATCTCACAATCTTCCCAAAAATTAGAATTGGTTGTTCCTTATTTGGAGGAAATATATTCAGGGCTCAGTGTAATAAGGATCAACGATCTTTCTGCATGTTAGAGTAGGGAAACGTTTTTAGGTATCAAGATAGAGAAATGCATAAATGGTTAGCTGTCTGGAATAATCCTGCATATGGAGAATCAAATAGGTCCAGAGTTACAATAAAGAGGAATGTGATTTCCTGGATCTGAAACGTCGCCAAAATAATGATAGCATGGAAAGGGGCTGGGCGATGGGAATTAGTGTCAAGCTAGGTTCAGTTCTATGTATATAGTATATCCAAAGTTGAGTAACAAAAGGTTACTCGAGGGCAAGGTCAAATCCAATTTTTTTACAAAGAAAAGCAATGCATGAAACAAGGATTTAAAGGATTAAAATCAAAACAATTTGAGCATTCTTTTGGACGTAATGATAATCAATTAAAGGTTTTGATAGATTATCCCAACCCTTTTAAAATTGAAGTTTGACCAAGCATAACATTGAAAGCGTAAGAGTTCAATTTACTCCAAAATATGAGTATTACAAATGCACGGTATTTGTAATTATAATCCTAATAAAGGAAAGATCTCATGAGTTTATTCTCCATTTGATTCTTCAGTAAAATGTGGATAAAACCCCAGGTCGAATTGACTAGGGAAAGATGAGAGCTATCAGAAACCAAATTACCCACATTATATTTCTCAGATCCAAAATATGAATTTAATATTTTAGTTACATTTTGGATATACTATCAAAACAAATTTCTTAATAAAATCAAATTCTTGTATAATCACCGGAGATTAGAAAAAGGCACATCAACCATCAAATAAATAACTCGGAATATAGATGTATATGAGATCAATACCGGGAAGAATTTTATAGTCAAAGATAAAAGCTGCAGTGTTGATTAATTTGGTGAGGGTTTTAAACTTGACTTCGATCATGAAGATAATTTTGCGATTTCAAGCTCGTAGGGTAATGAATTTGATCAGGGCGATGAGTTATTTATCCAATGAAAGAGCAGTGCGGCAATGAACTAGCATTAAATCAATTTTTACAGCTGCAAATGATGGGATCCAAAGTATATTAAGCATTCTTATGACACCCCAGTAAAGTAAATATATAATAGATAATCTATGAAGGCCAAATCAGTCAAACTTAATTTTCCACATCAACAAGATGTGAACGCATTTGCACAAATAAACACCACAATTTGCTTGATCAAAGCATTTGCAGAATGAATATCGCGGAGAGAAAATACCAAAAATTCATAAAAATAAGCATAGGGTAGCTATCTAGCTAATTCAATACCTTCAAAACACAACGAGTTAGGATCTATGGTTCTGCATAATATGGATCTATTAGAATCAACCCTCTTAAAGAAACTATACTTCTCTTCTTGTTATAATTTAAAGGTTAAGCATAGATTGTAGAGTATGCTGATATATATATGCTACCTAGCGAAATTATGCAAGTGCCCAATGACTATATGCCATATTAATTAACTATTTTTGCTTAACATTCATTATGTGCTATAGTTGAGCACTCATTGCTTCCTAAGTAATCATTACTTTCCCTTCTATATTACTTGTCCCAGCATTCTCTCACTTGTCATATACCATGCAAGAATATAAGAGATAATACATCAAACTATGAGCTAATTACTAGGCTCATACTCAAATTGTGAGCTAATTACTAGGGGGCAAAAGGCCCATATACTTATAGTGCCATTTGAGTTTACTCATGCTCACCAATTTGGTCAAAACATCTACAACATTTTGCAAAGGTCAAAGCATAGTGCAAAGTGTCAACTTTCTCCAATATCACCTTACCATCCCCTACTATGTCCTAAACAAAATGTTAATGATTTGTTTTCACATGAAAGGTATATTTCTTAGCCATATATATGGCATTATCATTATTATATTGAACTATAATAGATCTATAACTTAACCATACATCTGAACACAATTTCATATGCCAAATGACATCCTCATAAACATGAGTAGTTTCCATATATCCTACCTCTACAATGGACAAGGTGACCATAACATCCCCCTTGCTCACTCAAGTTAGAGGACATATGTTGCATATTTCATGATGATACTCAATTTTTCATGTCGCTACTTATTTTTCATGATGCATATTTCACATGGATACTCAGTTTATTATGGTTTCTAGATGTATAGGACATGAGATACATGATACATTGATTGTTGATACTCAATTGGTAATTTATAGTTTTATTTATGTCATCTTGAAATGTAAGTTATGGTGGTATTACATGTTGTTCTTAGAATGATGCCTTATAGACACGTGATTCATGGTCATGCATTATTCATGTGAAATTTGATGATTGGATTGTGCATGTGATACTTATTGATGTTATTTCATTATGTTATGATGCTTTATAAGATAGCTGACATGTGGAACATAAAATGATATTAATTCGTGATGATATTAATTTAGCATTTTGATAGCTTTATCATGGGGTCTAGAGATAAATGACATTTGACATACAAATGGTATGAAATCATGTTGTGGTTTAATATGGTATTTTATAGCTCTATCATGTATTAGTGAGGAATAAGAAATTATATCATATATTTGGTATGACATGTTATCGTTTCATGCTAACCCTTATTGTTCCCAGTAGAATGCATATTTGATATGATGATGGATTATGTGAGTTGTTACTCCATGTTTATAGTACTAATGTTGAAATATGGTAGCTTATCATGACATATTAATGAGATGCTTAGTAAAATTATGAAAGTATCATGACCAATTATGTTATAATGGTAGCACAAAGCACCTAAATGTATTAGATGTTAAACTTGGCTTGACTTAGCGTGACAATGGCTTATGATGCAATATGAACTGGTGGCTAAAGATTCTTGTTAGCACATGATTCAAGGTTGATCCATGATATATTATTATATTTAGAAATGGTTACTAATGATTATTCATTATGGTAAGTGCCAGTTGTTCTAGGTGATCCACTCAAATAGATTGATGAGGCTAAGTATTCTATGATTTCGTGGGAGCCCATAACCACAAATGAGAATGGATACTATAAATAAATTATGGGATGGGGGACAAGCCAAAAAATTAGCTCTATGTCATCAACACTTGACTTTTGTACCAAAATTTGGGAAGGTGGCAATGCCATGAATACTTCCCGGAGAACTTCTGATGTGACCGGAGTCCACGGTTGGAGACATACTCACCAGGAGGGAGGTTTATGTAGAAGGACTTTTGATGCCTGGGGCTAGTGCCTTAAGGGTGCTATGGAGGATTTTTAGGATAGCCTTCCGAGATACCTGGGGTATAATGATCTTGATATCAGGATCGAGGTACTAGGAACCAGATGCCAGTTAGTACTGATGAGGCCCAGATTCCGGTTAGAATCCAATGAGGCCATATTATTACCAGAAGTCGGGAAGGTAGCAATGCCGTGGTAACTTCCCGGGGAAATTCTGATTCCTACTGTATGCACAAGGGATTCACTTAATAAACTGCTATCATATCACGTTCGTTCGTGGCATATGAAACAATACCCCTAATTTCACTAAATATTGGAAAATACCTTCCAAAATCACTTTTTTTAACCCCCTCCCAATATGCCTTCTCAATTTAAAAAAAACCCCTATTTTCACTAGATATTGTATGTATCAATTTTTTCATTAACATTTTTTATACCCCTTTATATTTCTACCCCATATATTGATATGATACCCCTCGTATGACCCCACATGCATTCTACAATGCACGTTGCTTCTTTCGATTTATATTGTGGATGCACATTACTTCATCCACAATGCAATTACTCAACCACATATCATATGATTTGCATCATCTAATGGTCTAATGAAGAGATAGGAGATCACTTCTTGTATGTCACTAGAGCCAATGCACATAGTACAACATTTAGATTGCATGTTGTAGTTCCCCAATCATTGACTAAGGTTGTTGTGGTCTAGGTATCCAAGGGCCTGTAACAAGCTCTAGGAGGATGAATAAACCTCCCAAGGCCTGTAATAGGCATGAGTGGTTGGGTATTCAATCCCCCAAGGCCTATCGAGGGCCTATAATAGGCCCTGGAGGCTTAGAGCCTCCCAAGGCTATTGGTAACAACTGGATAAGTGATATTGGTAACAATTGGCTATCAATGACCACTGTCTCTCGACTATGATCGATTTGCAACCCTCTTCACCATGAAACCCCTAGCCTCAAGCGTTCCTCAAGATGCGATTTCCCTGCGTACTGGTAAGCCCAAGCCTTGCCTCAACCTGATTTCGCATCCGACCATGATCCCACCATCTCCTTTTGGTGGATATTTGTCAGCCCACCCATATAAAAAAGACCCCAAAGTATTTTTGTATTGTTACATTAAATATAAAAACCCTTTGCCCCTTAATATATAAGCAATATAATTTTTAGGTTTTCATGATTATTTAATACCCTAATATGAATGAACGTGATATTATATTGCCTTCTAGTGAAGCCCCCATGACTGTATGATCCACAGACAGGTTACAGTAGAGGGCCCCTGCCATGGCGAGAGGGACCATCTGGAGTTGGAGGGGAGGTTTATGGAGGCGGCGGATGGTATGATTCTCAGGGAGAGGGTGAGTAAGGAAAGAGAAAGTAAAAAAAACACAGTTATTAATTATTAATTAATTGTCTAATGCTTATGTGTGTATGATGCATAATTGTTGCTATGGTTTCATACTAGACTCATAGAAATTACTTAAGAGCATGTTGTAACTTAGGACGTTTGATTGTATTAGTGTGGTTTGGAGACTTCTATGTGGTGGCCATACATATAAATCTCTTAACTTCACAATAGTACTAGCTACCTATATACTCTAGTATTTACTTGATTGATTGATTGAATAAGTGTTGTATTTATTGCTTGAATATTATAACTTTGGGACGAAGTTTCCTGAAGGGGGGAAGTATGTAACAACCCTCATGTAAAATAATGAAATAAAATGGGTAAAATAATAAAAAGGGAATATATATAATGAAATGTAAAATAATAAATAAAAGGGGTAAATAATATAATGGGGAATATGAAAGAAAACAAATTGCATTCAAAAAAATTAAGAAAAGGGGAGAAGGGGGAGATAAAAGGAGGGGAAGAGAAGAGAGGGGGGTATTTTTGGGTCTTCTGGCATTTTGGAAGGAGATCTCTGTAAGAGCCAAAAAAGAGGAAAGAAATATAGCACTGGCACATGGTTAATTGTTGGGGGTTCAGGGGCCTCAACCATTGGTTGGGGGTTCGTTGGGTGGAGAGTCATCCCCCCACCTTCAGTTGCACACATTGGAGCTATCAAGGTAATGGTAGCTGCTAGGTCATCTAATCAGGTATGGCTCCTTAATTTTCATAGTATAATTTCTGTTATTATTGATTAGATCCACTTTCTTTTGTCATATCTTCTATGCATGTTGTTCTTTGTTTGTTACTAGGATTTATATGAGTTTACAGATTATCAGATCCACTGTTGGTATATGATTTCATTTGCATGTTGGTTCTTTGTCTTATTATAGATTTATATGAATTAAGGAGTCTTACATCCTATTCCCTTAGATCTCCAAAGGGTCATTGATAAGCATTCCAAGGTATTTGAAGATATTCCAAAAGGTCTTCTACCTAATCGAGATTTTCATCATGCTATTCACTTGATTCCAGGAAGTGTTACTCCTAACATCAGACCTTACAGTTACCCCTATGGCTAGGAGAGCGAAATTGAGCGTATGGTTGAAGAAATGTTAGAGGTTGGCATAATTAGGCCCGGATAAATTTATTACTATATACTAGTCATAATGGTAAACAAGAAGGAGGGATCATGGCATATGTGTCTAGATTATAGAGAGCTCAATAAGCTCACCATTAAAGATAAGTTTCACATCCCTGTCATTGATGAATTCTTAGATGAACTACATGGAATAGTTTACTTCACAAATTTGGATCTTCGTTTATGGTATCTTTTGGGATCCAAATTCGCCACCTTTTTCCACCGTTAAATCCACCATTTTAAACCAATTTCCCGCTCTCCATTCATTATACATAACCATTATTCATCATTTAACCCTCTACATGCTTTGTGGTTCATAGATATAATTTTATGATGTTTTAAGTGGTTAAAGATGGATTATATCCTAGTTTTACTAATGACGATATGAAACAAAATTCCCGTAGCAAAAACAATCAAATTTCGGTAGCACAAAAAAAATAGAGATATGGGTTTTGTTGGGAGTAGTCCAAATATGGTATTCTATCCAAGAAATTGTGCCTGGGTCCTTCTCTTTAAACAAAAACTTTCGTTCAAACAAAAATTCAAAGTGTGCCACTTGGACTACCAAATCACAACAAAGAAGATTTAGTTTGGTTTTTAGTTATATATTGTTAGCAAAAATATATGTAAGAAGTTATTCATGATTCAATACCTAAAATAAGCCAAATATTGCTTGTATAGTTTTTCCTAAATTGCATACCTCCAAAAGGTGGTTCGATCCATTCTTCCACCACTCTTGTATAAATAATGGAGGTTGATAGCAAGAAAAATTCAGTCAAAAGTTAAGAATTGGAATTGATTGTGCTGATCGTATTCAACTGTAATCTGTATTTCAAAATTGAATGAGAACTAAATAGTGTTGATCTTTTGTAAATCATTTTAGCCTGAGTTCGAAGCCAATGCATGGAACAAATCGAGAGGGCTCCTCAATATAGGCGACGAACTGTGTTTTTAATTTAATTATTAGATTAAAATTTCATTCACTGAATTCCAGTTTAGTTTTGTTATGTGTGTTGACTATTCTTTGTTTTATGTGTGATAAAGTTGCCATGTCATAGTTTAATATGTTTATAATGTTTATATTAATATGTTTAATATGTTAAGTGTTAACTTCATGTAGCCATGTTAATAAATGTGAGGTGGTAACATAAAGTATTTATTTCGAAGCATATTATTGTTAGGATATTTAATACCCCATATTTGTCTTACTTAGCATTATTTCCATTTACCTAGCAGCAGAGTATTTTTTAGGGGCGAAATTTCGCAAATTGGCTATTTTTTGGGTTTTTTTTCAAAAAATAAATTCGCTATTTGGTCATTTTTAGTCTCTAGTATCGCCTATATTTACATAAAATATGTTTTTTTGTCACAATATTTGCCAAAAATTACACATTTCAGTAGTAAATTGCATGTTTCATATTTAATATTAGCCTACCTATCTATATACATGTCTTTTTCAATCCAAAATAATCGCCTATGATACTATACTTAAGCATAATATTAGAATCCTTAAAAAATACCTTGCCTAGCAGTTGATGATGTCATTTCCCCCTAGTGGAATGTAAATGTCATTTAGGATCCAATAACCACCTAATGTTCCCTGCATGCATGATTTTAGGACTACCAGAGGTAGTTCCCTACATTTTAGGAGCCAACTCAACGATCTGGTTCAGTCCACCTAAGTTAGCTGATTCTTGTGGGGGTTTATGCTTCGATTTCCACTGTTTATGGCCTCATGCGCCCTTTTCTGAGTGATTTGCATGAAAAAATCATGATTGCGCCCTCCTTGGTCAGTTAACTGACAATAGCTTCATTTAACTGAGATTGGTTGAGTTTAACTGAGTTTGGGATCTCCGAAGCATTGATAGAGGTTACAATTCCTATGCTAGTTTAACTGAGGCTCAAATTCTCCTCCAAGATTCAAATTCTCTCTATTGCACCATCATTGTTGAATATACTGATTATTGGATCATGTGACATTATTCTTTTCCTATCTGAGTTCTCATGCATGATTAATTGTCTGCTCATTTTTACTACAATTTTCACTGTAATTCATCTTTTCTGCTCATTCTTTCTCTGTGAGTTATTCTCAGTTCCATGATATGATATGAATTATAATTTCACATGGTATCAGAGCTTAGTGAGTGTAGGTTGAGAATTTGATTTCAATAGTGCAACAGAAGCCTCTGGATTTCCACAACAAATCCTGGTGCCATTGCATTGAATTCATTGGAGAAATCATTTGAGGTCTAGTCAGGTATCAAGGATCTGGAAAAATGTGCCTATTGTCCTAAAACAATGCTCAATAGTAGTCTATCTCCAAAATTGAGATGTTTTTGCAGGATATTGAAAGTTTTTCAGTGCAATAGTAGCAGCAGTACCACATTGTATTCGCTCCAGCAACTCTAATGGAGAATTTGAATGCTCCTCCCTCTCCTAGGATCCTGACACCATTCAATTATCTTGACTGGAGGGATAATATGCAGATGGTGTTGCACAAAAGGTCACTGTATAGGGTAACAATGGGAAAGGAGGTCGAACCTCAAGTAGTTGTTGAGAAGGACAAGTATCTAAATAAATTGGATGAAGCATTTTTTTCATGTGTATTCATATTTCCAGAGATCTACTCTTTCACCTCGAAGGATTGAAGACTCCAAGAGAGGTTTGGTTGAAGCTAGAGAACCTCTCCGGAAAACAAGATGAGCCAAGGGGCCATATTCTGGAGAATGAGTTAATTTCTCTTCAACCCAATGGTTTCAAAACTATACAACAATTATTTTCTAAATTCAAATCTTTGGTCATGCAATTCAAGCAGTGTGGCATTAAGAAGAAGGATGAGCAGTTGGTGCTATCCATTCTAAGTGAGCTTGGTCCCGCGTTATCCATCTTTGTTTCTACCTTCCATTCAGGAGATTTTCAATACTTGGTTGGAAAATACTATCCTCATATGTGTTCAGTGAATCTCTCATCCAAGAACAAGACAAATTGATTCAAATGGGAGCCTTGAAGGCCTCCAATGATCCGGATTTATGTGGGAACGAAACAAAAGATAACATATACAGAATCATATACAGAGATATATTGCAAATAACACAGTGATACAGTAAACACATATTCTATTAAATAGCGGAAATAGAACAGACTGTAAAATACAATAGCTAGAATGGTGGTAGCTATCTCTGAGAAGAGATGTGGCTGCTATGCTCATTCGTGCCAAGATGAATACAAAGAGAGGCCGAAAGGGCCTATTTATCATAAGCATGAGGGAAAGAATCCCAAACATCCAAAAACCTAACCCTAGAAGATGAACCGTCATAAAGTTTGCGGCCCCAAGGTGGTTAGTTGAACAGTCAACTTCCCGGGGTCATAACTTTTGCATACGATCTCCGTTTGGGGCGCTCGGTAGCCCGTTGGAAAGGTCTATCTAAGATTTACAACTTTCGATTGGGTCCAAATGTATTCCTTTGGCACCCATTTGGTCCCCCAAATCACCAAAAAATGTCGTTTAGGGCCTCAAAATGGATCCGGAAGTTTAGGACCCGAAAAACTGCTAAAAATAGTAATTTACCAAAATTGCCAAAAGACTGTTTTGAGCCAGTTGGAAGAGGTGGGATGACACCATTATCCACCTGGATCATCCAAAAATCAAGCTCTTATCGTTGGAGATTCAAAAAGTGCGAATGCAAAAGGGAAGAACAAGGGTAAAGAGAATAATTTTTTTTAATCCACACAGAATTCAAAGTCTAATCCACCAGAAGAAGCCTCCAGCTCCAAGAAATATAAGCAAAAGGGATTTGAGAAATTCAAGTGTTCCTATTACAAGAAAGGAAACCATCCAGAGAGTTCATGCATGAAGAAAAATATAGATCAAATGACCAAACTTATTGAACAAAAAAACATTTCCCTCCCAAAAGGAGCAAGAGAGACTGATTCTAGAAGTGAGTCCGATGGTCATGAGAGATGCCATGCACTGAAGTCTGGATTTTCACAATCACAATATTTCCTCATAAATTCAGGAGCCTCCAACCACATGGTTTCCTCCCAAGAATCATTTTCTTCTCTAGATCTCAATGATGGTCCTAGTATTCACATGGGAGATGGTTCTCATATCTCAGCTGAAGGTAAGTGCACAATACAATTAGAGCATAGAAAGTTAAAAAATGTTCTATTTGTGTCTTCTTTGTCAACAAATTTATTGTATGTTTATCATATAACTCACACGGGGTCACTGAAGAAAGTGGTATTTGGTCCTAACATTGATATTGTAGAGATATATACTGGGAATATTATAATGAAAGGGGTTGCAAACCATGCCTCAAAGGCATATGAATTATTTCACTTTTTCCATATTCTCTTCCTACTCCATTAGCATCTGATGAAGATAAGAGTGATATCTCTTCTAATAAGATGATGATCAAGATTTTGATGTTGAGAATAAAGTTCAAGAAGATCCAGATCCAGATCTAACACCTGCTCCCAAACCATGGCTAAGGCCAATATGGGCTCACAAAGTCCTTGTGGTTGTTGGGAACATAGTTGGGGATCGATATGACCATAGAAAAACCAGATCTCAGTATCATGCAAACCTTGCACTATGTCATGCATATCCACTTCTCTCAGAGAGGTGCTACATGATGGTGGGGTTTGATCCACAATCCCTTGAAGAGACTTTCCATGGGGGATCTACAACCAAGTAAAAATGTTGTTTGGTTGGAAAAGGGTACTCAAAGGTTCATGATTTGTACTACAATGAGCCATTCACTCCAGTAACAAGAAGGGTTCCTGGAAGACTTGTCTTGGCAAATACAACTTCGACATAGTGGGAGGTACATTAGAGGAGCAAATCTAGATCCATATCTAGATCCAACACCTGCATTTCTATCCTACATAGGTGCAGATTGCCTACATTTTTACAAAGTATTTCACTCACAAAGTTTTTGCACATGTGAAGGTTGTTTGAGTTTCCTGTTGTTCATTTTTGAGGGGGGGGGTATTTTTCCCATGAGGTTTTTCCCCATTTCCTTAGTTTCATAAGCAATTCTTTTTATCATTTATTTGATTGTATGGGTGACCTTTGGTCTTAGTAACCAGGGCCTAGGATGTCCAAGTTTGGATTAAGGGGGGTGTTAGGATATTTAATACTTCATCCTTGTCCTACATAGCATTATTTCCATTTACCTAGCAGTTGATGATATCATTTCCCCCCTAGTGTTATGCAGATGTCATATAGGACCCAATGGCCACCTAATGTGCCCCACATGAATGATTTTATGACCACTAGAGGCACTGCACTACATTTTAGGAGCCAACTCAGTGATCTGGTTTAGTCCACTTGAGTTAGCTGACTCTTGTGGGGGGTTTATGCTTTGATTTACATTGTTTGTGGACTCATGCTCCCTTTTTTGAGTTATTTTCATCACAAAATCATGATTGCACCCTCCTTGGTGATTTAATTGACATTAGCTTCAATTAACTAAGATTTGGTTCAGTTTAATTGAGTTTGGGAGCTCCGGAGCACTGATAGAGGTGGCAATTCCTATGCTATATTAACCGAGACTCGAATTCTCCTCTGAGATTCACATTCTCTATATTGTAACTCAGTGTTGACTATACTGATGATTGGATCAGTGACATTATTATTTCCTATCTGAGTTCTCATGCATGATTAATTATTTGCTCATTTTTACTGCAATTTTCACTGTAATTCATCTTTTCCGTTCATTCTTTCTCTATGAGATATTCTTAGCTCCATGACCTTCTATGATTTAGAATTTCACAATTATTACATTAATTTTAGTCATGTTGGGATTGAAATTCTAAACGCATTGAATTATAATATAGGTACCTTTTAAATATACTTTATGATTTTTTTATAAAGGTGGAATTTAAGAACGGAAATAATATTCAATGCATATTTAAATATTTCTAATTACAATTACGTGTTATTACTTACACATTATGTCATGGTGTTTGTGTTATGCATTTGAAGGACAGTTTTTGAGTTCGAGGTCTGATTGCATTTAATTGAGTTATTGCTTTGATTACCTTTTATTACTTTGCTTATGTATTTTTTTGGGTTTTAATTCCTGTAGTTTGATACACTATTGGAATCCATTGAAGGACATGAAACTTAAGTTAGCTACTTACGATTAATAACAAACCATGCATGAATGAGTTACTGTGATCTAAGATAGAGGTATGATCTCATTCCAATTTTTATTGCAAAGAAATAATTTAATTATTTTTCCACATAGATCCCTGTTAGTGAGACTGTCAGGATATGAGCCTATATTTTATGGATAATAAACATTATGCAAGTTTAACAAATTTTGATTGCATTTATATGCAAATGATGAACTTGCTTGTTGGATACTTATTTGTAGGAAACCCTACAAAGATGTATTTTAAGAAGGTGTACAAGCTATGATACATTACTATTGGGTGACAAATTCTCGTGTTTCACCAAAGGAAAGGGATGTGATGCGGAAAATAATATCATGAGGTCAATATGAAACCCATGCAAAACATATATTAGAAATGAATCAAATAGATTCATGTTCAATAAATTCAAATATGATCACAGTGAATTTAATTTCTCAATCAACACATTTGTGCAACAAAAACCATGGCATGTTAAGCTTATCACTATATGTGACCCCAGAGAAAATTTTAAGGGGGGAATTTAGGCCATAGGCTAATTTTTGAGGTTATTTTCCAACTTTTTTTCTCAATTTTCCATTTTTTTCCAATATGATTCGGCCAAATTCCATAGGATTAATTTTTTTTTTTTAAATTTAAAAACCGTCAAAATTGTCCAAAAACTATATAAAACCATTAGAAATTTGAATACTTTTTTTTTAATATTGCCAAACATTTTATGGTTGGAAATTCAACAATTAGTAAGATTCGCCAAGGTTTCTAGACTTTAAGAAAATTATGGATCCTTAAAATTTTCCCTACGTGACACATATTCTTGTTACCATGTGGAATTTAAATTATACTATGAAACATTCCTTGATTTTGGAAATTTTGTTTTCCCAAATTCACCTCCTCCTTCCACAATCTATGCTTTCATATCTGATGCAGGAGCATCGTGGCCTAGGCAGACTAGTCGAATTTAGTCGACTTGAGGAAATCCAACCAGAGAGAGTGCCGATGAGCACTGGTGCGGAAGAGCTGATTGAATTGTCTAAGTCAATAAGTCGAACAGGAGCAGTCAAGTATGCGATCGACAAATGCAGTGGAAGTCGAGAGTCGGTGTGTTAGGGTCAACATACGATAGGAAGAGTGGAGCATCGAGGGTCGACATGTGTCGAACCACGACTTCAAAAGGTTTGGGCATGAGCCAAGCGAGGGGGAAGGGGTGGACTGGTGAAGCCTTGGGTGGAGAAAGGAAGCTGAAAGACAGTATAACCGACATGACAGATTACTGTAGCTTGTCAGAAGGATGCATGGAAGTCAAGGAGAGTACTTAGCAACAGTTCGGGGTTGCTATGGAAGTTAATGACAATTATTGCAGGTGGATGAAGACATGACATATGTCGTCACAGGAAGAGGTTATTCAGCACGGTTGGGCACTGACAGTTGTAGGTCTGCAGGATCTGAGAAGATCGACAGACAGAGGATGCGTGTCTCAGGAGTCAGAGTGATCTCAGGAACAACATCAGTAGAGTAGAAGGCTTGTGCGCAGGCACAGAGCAGGGGGACTTGGCATTTTGGAGATTCAAGTAGAGCCAACAGAGCTCAGAGAAGTATGGTAGATTGGATAGGAAAGTCACACATCTACAGAGCCGAGAGATCGAGCCATAGCTCAGAGTTCCACAGTGAACCAGGAGAGGGTGAGGTCGACACACTGAGATAGCACACAATTACTTCTGTATTGTAACAGTTTGAGAACAACAGTTAGTTAGTTATTTATTTCTTGGCAGTTTGCATTGTAACCGATTCGGAGAAAAAATATAAGCCAGCTTCTGGCATGTTGTTTGCATCTTGTCTATGTGAGCGTGTGTGTAGTGTGTAATGTTAAGCCAGAAACTTATTTGTCTAATACGCCTTGCGTCAAGTGGTATCAAAGCTATATTATCCTGAGATTTGAAGGATAGCCATATTAGAGTGGAAGAATCCTATGAGCAAAAGAACGTCAAGTGGTATTAAACATGCAAGTGTATTTACAGCTCCAGCTGAGGTTGGGTAGAGTTGTACACGACTTATTGAAGTCCAGTTGCGATTGGATGAAGTGGCAGTTTCAGCCGAGGTTGAAAATGGCTCATAGAGGCGTTAACGTTCGAGGAGTTGGACGAAGAGCGCGTGGCGCAGCAGTCACAGTTGATCATGAGATGTTTCATTAGAGAGATTTTGAGGTCAAAAAATGGCCTCCTAAGAGATGTACTACAAAAATATGAGATATATTAAAATATTATGAATTGGGGGTTTTATGGGGTAGGTATATATGATAAGTCACCTCCCACACTATTTTCTATGCACAATATAAATAACCATGGTTGAGTTGCTTTTCAAAATTCACTAGAAATAAAATTAATAAAATAAGTCTACATTGATGTGACTAAGATTCATTGTAAATTTCCAAAAATTTAATGTCCTTTAGCATTTATTTGTCTTGAACTTGCAAATGAAATTAAATAATAAGTAATATTTGTAAGAGTTATTTTTTAAATTTTATGTTGACTTTTTATATTTAGTACTTTTTTCATGAATTTAATATAATGTAATTTAATTGAGAATTTATTTACATGTAAAATATTATTATAATCCACAATGCATTATTATTATTATTATTATTATTTATTAAATCTATTATTATTCTTTATTAGTTTGACATTATGTTATTAAATAGAATGGAGTGAATATATAATTTAAAATTAAAAACATAAAAATGATAATATGTTATTTTATGAAAAAATGTGAAAGGACTTTCTTTATGAATTAAGAGCACTTCACTTGAAAATGACAATAATATTATTTTATGAGAAAGTGTGAAAAGACATTCATTATGAGTACTTTACTTGAAAATGACAATACTATTATTTTATGAAAAGACTATCATTATGAGTACTTTACTTTATGACTTAAAAGTACTTACACCACTACCTTGGTTAACTATGTGTTTTCATCCACCATAGAAAATTTGACAAATAAGCATTCTTAACTCATGCAATGCCACCTCACCAAGGGGGATGATGTCATCTACTAGAATGTGATTGGTTGTTTTTTATAGTACATTTTCTTTGTTTTGAGGCCATTTTTTGACCTCAAAATTTCTCTAATGGATGAGTGCATCTGAACAATGCGAACTTTGACAAATGAAGTCGCATTGATCAAAGAAAGCCAAAGGCTTGGTTGTATTCCTGATGCGTTAGACCATAGCGATGAGGAAGTTGAAGAAGTGGAAGCACGGGAAGCAGCGGGAGAAGAACCAAAAGACAAACTGATCAAACTTCTAATGGATATGAGAGGTCGGACAAAGATGGATGTACGTACCTACTTAGGAAGTCTGGACCCATAAGACTTGATTGACTGGTTCAGAGAGATGGAGAAATACTTCGACATAGAGCAGATCGAAGATCCTAGAAGGGTTAAGATTGCATGTCTGAGGTTGAAAGGTCATGCCTCATTATGGTGGGACAATGTGCAAGCTGATAGAGTCAAGAAGGGAAAGGAGAAAATAAAGCCTTGGGATAGGATGGTTGCCAAGTTAAAAGGGAAGTTCTTGCCAAATGACTATGTGATTTCCTTGTTCTGGAAGCTACAGAACTTTCGACAAAAAGAGATGACCGCAAAGGAATACACATAAGAGTTCTATAGATTGTTGATAAGGTTGGGTCAGACCGATGAAGGAGAAGAAGTTGTTGCTAGATACATGAACAGCTTGAAATATGCCATTACAGATGAATTGAGCATGTCAAGATTTAGAGCAGTGGGTGAAGCCTACTAGTTAGCTCTGAAGGCAGAAGAGAAACTGTCGAGGAAATCCGCAGCGACCAGAGGTAGGATGATGGGTTGGAGTGCGAAGACTGTTTCCGCAAAAGGCCAAAGTAGCAGTTACAGGAAGGAATCTGTCGAAGAAATTCGATGTATGAAACGGACATCGACAAGGGAGAAAGCGCAAGAGAACAAACGCGATGGTCGTGGGAACCGCGGTCGAGGTGGTCCATCCAATAGAAAAGGAGCTAACAGACCAGCCATAATCTATTACAAGTGTCATGGAGTGGGACACAAGGCATATGAATGCCCAGAGAACCTACATGCTGCAGAGGAGTCAAAATCCAGACATAGAAGGGATGAGCAAGTCGACGAGAGGGAAGTATCGACATCTGACAGCAATGAGGATGGTAAGAAGAAAAGTTGGGCCATGATAGCAAGGAAGACACTGGTTTTTGATGACAAGCGCGACGAACAAGAGTCGACACAGTGGAAGGTGATCTTTCAAACCAAGGTGCGAATTGGCGAATGGCATTGCAAGACCATAGTTTATGGTTGAAGCACTGAGAACCTTGTGTCGACAGAGGTGATCAACAAGGAAAAGTTGAAATGCTGGGAACATCCACACCCATACAACATCTCATGGTTGTAGAAAGGACATCATGTGAAGGTGAGCAGATAGTGCCCGATTAACTTCAGAGTCGAGGGATTTGAAGACAATGTACTGTGTGACGTAATCCCAATGGACGTGTGCCATCTATTGTTAGGGAGACCATGGCAATATGATCAGAAGATGATCTATGATGGTTGAGCCAACACAGTCACAGTATAGAGTTTTCCTATTGGAAAAAGGGATAAGTCAGAACACGGGGTTTTATGCACCATTACCTATACCAGATACCCCATGGGCACACCTGAGCATGGATTTTGTGCTAGGATTGTCGAAGATGCAACAAGTAAGCGACTCAATTTTTCTTGTAGTCGACAGATTTTTGAAGATGGCACACTTTATTTCGTGTCGAAAGACAAGTGACACCACGTGAATTACTGTACTATTCTTCAAGGAAGTAGTCAGATTGCATGGGTTGCCGAAGAGTATCACATTAGACATAGATACCAAGTTAATGGGACATTTATGGAAAACCCTATGGAAGAAACTGGAAACGAGGTTTTTGTTTAGCTTGGCATATCATCCACAGACAAACGGATAGACTGAGGTGGTGAACAAAATTTTGGGAAACCTTCTAAGGTGTTTGACGACCAACAGACCCAAGCAGTGGGAGAATGTGTTGGCAGAAGTAGAGTTTGCATATAACAATTCTGTGAATCAGTCGACAGGGTTGAGCCCATTCCAGATTGTTCAGGGAAGAAGCCCACATGGAGTGGTAGATTTGGTCGAGTTACCGACAGAAATAAGGAAAAGCGCAGATGCAGAATAATTTGTAGAGTATATGAAAGAAGTGCATGAAGATGTGCGAAAGCGCTTAGAAAAGAGTAATGTGGCATACAAGTTGAGATCTGACATGAAGAAGAGACTACAATCATTCAGTGAAGGAGACTTGGTCTATGCACATTTGCGGAAAGAAATATTTCTGACAGGAACATATAATAGGTTGAAGCTGAAGAAGATTGGACCATGTAAGGTTCTGAAGAAAATTTCGGACAACGCTTATGTGTTGGAGTTGCTGAATGACTTGATCATTTCACCAACGTTCAATGTCTCAGATCTATACAAGTTTGAAGAAGGTTCAAGTAGTAGTGGAGGCACGGAGGTGTCGAAGATAGACTGGACGGAGCAAATTCCAGATCGACAGAAAGAAGAAATCGTAGAAGTAATAGAGGAACATAAAGTCAGGTGTATGCACAGTTCACGAAGGAAGGAATACTTAGTGCGATGGGAAAACGGAGGGTTGCAGGAGGCGACATGTATTTTCGAAGAAGAGTTCAGGAGGTTGACGGAGCAGTCGAGTTCTTTTTCACCTAGGGAGTTTGATGTAGGATCATCGGGGCTTAGGCAAACCAGTCGAAGTTAGTCGACTTGAGGAAAGACGACTAGAGGGAGTGCCGATGACCACTGGTGCAGAAGAGACGATTGGCTTGTCTAAGTCAATAATTCGAGCAGGAGCAGTCGAGTATGCGACCGAAAGATGCAACAGAAGTTGAGAGTCGACGTGTTAGGGTCGACAGACGACAGGAAGAGTGGAGCATTGAGGGTCGACATGTGTCGAACCACGAATCCGACAGGTTTGGGATTGAGCCAAGCAAGGAGAAAGGGGAGGACTAGCGAATCCTTGTGTGGTGAAAGGAAGCTGACAGACAGTATGGCCGACATGACGAATTACTGTATCCTGTCAGAAGGATGCATGGAAGTCAAGGAGAGTACTTGGAAATAGTTCGGGGTGGCTAAGGAAGTTAATGACAGTTATTACAGGTGGGTGAAGATATGACAGATGTCGTCACAGGTAGAGGCTGTGCAACACGGTTGGGTGCTAACAGTTGCAGCTCTGCAGGATTTGAGAAGATCAACAGACAGAGGATGCGCATCTTGAGAGTCGGAGTGATATCGGGAACAACAGTAGTAGAGTAGAAGGCTTGTGTGCAGGAACATAGCAGGGGGACTTGGCATTTTGGAGAGTCAAGTAGAGCCAGCAGAGCTCAGAGAAGTCTAGTAGATTGGATAGGAAATTCACACGTCTACAGAGCCGAGATATCAAGCCATAGCTCAGAGTTCCGCAGTGAACCAGGAGAGGGTGAGGTCGACACACTGAGATAGCACACAGTGACTTCTATATTGTAACGGTTTGAGACCGATAGTTAGTTAGTTATTTTATTTCTTGGTAGTTTGCATTGTAACTAATTTAGAGAAGTAATATAAGCCAGCTTCTGGCATGTTGTTTGCACCTTGTCTATGTGAACGTGTGTGTAGTGTGTATTGTTAAGCAAGAACCTTACTTGTCTAAGGTGCCTTGTGTCAATATACCAAATTCTATGAAAAAGAGAAGGTGATGACTTATTTTACCAAAAACATGTGTTGGTGGAAAGAAATGCAATCATTGTGGAAATTTGACTTTATTCCATTCCAAGTATCCTATTGATATGAATGATCAATCATTGTCAAATATAACAGTGAATTGGAATATATGTGAATATATTCAAGCTCCCAATTTTATAGGTTCTTCAAATGTTTGTAAAAGGATTCATTTGTGGGAGGATAAGATCCAAGTGACAGATTTATTAAAAAAGTTATAAAAATAGATTTATAAATACACCAAGCATTTGCAAAGAGCCCGATGGCAAGACATACAGTTCAAAAAATCTTGTGAATTTTCTCCACTAGGGACAATTTTGTCAATGGTTGATTTTGCAAGAAATTACACATGTTCACTACACAAAAATACAAATTATCATTCCAACCAAGCCTTTATACTTGTCTGTGTTCTATATAGACATGCTCAACACAATCTTGATGATATAGAAAGCACCAGTGAAGATCGTCATATGATCAAAGAATATCATTTTTATATTAGTGATGATTGTATTCATGATGCACATTTTGTTTACCATTGTTTTGATATAATGTATGACTCAATGAAATAACATGGAATTGAATTCAATGAACATTGGATATGGCCATATTGATGTGCACGTCAATTAAAAACCTCATGATCATTCTTTGGTTATGTCATCTTCATAAGAAAATAAATATTAAAAATTGTTGGAATTTGTTTGAGACTGGTCATGGAAAAGGTGAACATGATGGTGTAGGTGCATGTGCAAAATGAGCACTTCGAAGGTGGAAGATGAACGACTTTGTAGATGAATTTGTATCAATTGATCAATTTGTTCAATGGTGTAAATTAAATCTAAGCCATGGATATAATCAATGATCAAGCGATGTGCGCAAGTGTGTATATATTTTGTACATGCAAATTTGATTAACTTTATCATTTTTTTCTTCTTTTTCCTCTTCTAATGATTATTGTAATGTCAACTTGTGTTTAACATACACTAGCCTTTCAATTTTACATATTTTTCAAACCACAATTATTTTTGGATTATTGGAATCCAAGATGTAGACATGCCAGTTCCATATGATGCTAACACCATACATGGAACTAGACAATTGCATTCAAATAATACAAAAACTTTTCAAAACGTCTTTGCATTTTATAGAAGAAAACCATCATGTTTTTTTCCAATTTTCATAGTAGACACATATTCCATAGAGATTTGTGAAAACATAATTGGAAAATATGTTAAACCTTGGAAACATACATAAATTAATCAAAGGGAAAAGTGCCACATACAACCTTGGAGGAATTGGAATCAAATGGCACTATAGTATCCATTGATGGTGATAGAATTTCCAATCTTGTTATAGAAGGTAACATTACACGTGCATTTTTTAATATCTGTTGTAAGCGTTGTACATTGTATATATTATACATATATAATATAACATTGCACATTGGTAATGATCTTGTCAGTATTGAGAATAAGTTTAACACATGGCCTTGTGTACAGGGGATGCATTCTCTATAGTTGCACCCATAAACAATAAATAGAAAGTTATATATTATTTGATGCGACGCATAAAAATAAATATGAAGCTATTGGAAGACTATAATAATAATGGATTTATATATGCAAGAAGATCCATCATATTAAAAGACTATTTTTTTCAAGAAACCCATGATACTTAGAGCCATATTCACTTTCAAGACTATCAAAATGATGTCATAAGATGCCAATATAGTCATCTAGTGTGCACTATTTGAATACAATTAACATAAGTTACAAATTTGAAAAAATCGAAAGTTAAAAAATGAAAAATTACCGAAATTGATCATGAACTAATAATTGGAGACGATCTTCCATAATGATGTTTCTAAAAGAATTCCAATACGGTACACTTACATTACCTATTTATATATCACCTAATGTTAAAGGTTGATGGGAAGATTAAAGATCTATGATTCATGTATTACATAAAACTTGTTGGTTAAATGCAAAACGTTGATATAGAAATATTTTATATTTATGTTAAAATGAATTTTTACAACTTTGATTGAATGTTATGTTAATGATTCTATTATCTAATGTGAAAGGTTGATGAGTATATTAAATTAAATGTTCATATAGATAGATTATATGTTATGTTAATGATTCTATTACCTAATTCAAAGGTTGATGGATAGATTAAATTTATGATTCATGTATTTTTTTTTGTAAGCTGCAGAGATAATTTATATTATAATACAAAAAAAGTTACATTCACATGATATTCTGAGGTTTTAAGAGCGAACAATTGCCTCTCGTAGAGTAGAAAAACAGAAATAAAGTCTTTGAAGACCTGCCCACAGATGGGTTGAAAGACGTATACATAGATACAACCGACCATAAAAAAAAACTACTAAGTCTGCTCAGTAAAATGAGCAGTGCTAGACAATAAACTGAAAGACCAAAACGGGGAGACCTGATACTTTAACCACCTCAAAAAATATCTTGGTTCTTCCAAAGAAACCTTAGACGTCCACATCTGCATTCAGGGGGCTGGGATTGTCTTCTATGATGGGGCAACTTCCAAAGAAGTTGTCATCCCAGTTCTGCACCGGGAGAGGTTCCGTCTTGCGAGGAGTAACAACTTCTCCCATGTCTTTTCGGACCCTTTTACAGTGTAGCGCTTCAGTGGTTGAAGGAGTCGGGAAGGAGGCTCTAGGGGGAGGAACCCCCTGAAGCACGACAATCGTAGGAGAGACCGACCCTGAGGTGGAGCCCAAAATAGGGGCTAGGATTGCTGCGACAACTGCGCTAGAAGTATCATGCAGAGTGGAGCCTGGAGTGTGGAATTCAGAGGCTATTGTGATGCTTGCAGGCAGAGCGCCACCTTTACCTTTTGGGACCTCCGTTTTGTTGCCAGGCGTGTTGAAACTAGGGTCACCGTGGGGATCGGATTTGTAGAAGAGGGAGAAATTTCCTCTAGTCACACTGGATTCCAGTGTGGTAAGCATATCATTCAGGAGGACCATGTGCGTCCCGGTAACCATGATGGATAGATCGGCCATGGTACAATTCTCGAGCAGTTCTTCGACCATGGTTCCCAACATATTCTTCATTAGCCAGTAATAGTTGATTTGGCTACCTTGGCTGCTAGAGGAAATAATTTCAGAAACACAATTTGCTTCCTAGTCATCCACCAGCCTTCAAACAAGAGCAGCAATCTTATCGTCGTAGTCGTTGATGGTTTTCTTCTCCTTCTCCAGGGAGGTGGAAATTCGACCAACACCATGATAGGCTCCACGCTTGGAGGTGCCACGTGGATGAGTCATGGCGAAGTTAGTGTGCATAATGGAGGGGGAAGATATAGCAGGACTAATAGTCGCGGGAGGATGCAGGGGATAATTGGGAATGCTAACACAGATGAAGATGATGGAATGAGGAGGAATCATGTTTAAGACTCTGTGGAGGGAGCACCTGGGCACCGCACGAAAGAATTGAATGTGTATACCGTTGCAGTTAAGAAGCAAAGAAGCAGATAATCGAAGAGTATAAATGCAAACCTCCATTGCGTTAGCCTGGGTGACGAGATCACATGCGAAAGGGACAACTGGAATGTGGAAGGATGGGAGATTAAATGTAGTGCTCGGGGAAGGGATCCCACTGAGGCCCTCTTCCAGATGGTTGAGCCAGCATTCCATGTGGGGGAAGCATGGCGGAGCCTTCCTCGATCGTTGCGTGATGATCACCCGCATCCGGGGATCTATGATTCATGTATTACCTAGACCTTGTTTCTTAAATATGAAATGTTGATATAGACTAAATTTTGATTATTTTTCAAGAATTTTATGTACTGATAAATATTCTCCTTTTCACCAGTGTGTCAACATTATCATGCATACTTTAAACAATTGTCCCAACTATTTACTTGTTTTCGTGATGGGTAGATTAAAAATCTACGATTCATGCATTACCTAGACCTTGTTGCTTAAGTTTTAAATGTTGATATAGAGTAAACTCTATTTTTTTCCATGAATGTTACATTTCCCTCACCTAGCTTTTTCTTTTCACTATTGTGTCGAAAGTCAGTAATGCATGCTTTAGCCAACTGTCCCAACTCTTTAGTTGTTTGATGGTGGTCAAATGAAATAGATATGATTCATGTATTACCTAGACCTTGTTACTTAGTGTTAAATGTTGATATAGACTAAACTTAGATTTTTTTCAAGAAAGTTAAATACCCCTCATCAAGCTTTTCCTTCAACCACTGTATCAACAATATCATGTATGATTTAACCAATTATCCTAATGAGTAGATTAAATATATGATTCATGTATTAAATAGACCTTGTTTCTTTAGTGTTAGATGTTGAGATAGACCTTGTTGTTTAAGTGTTAAATGTTGATATAGACTAAAATCTATTTTTTTTCCATGAATGTTACATCCCCCTTATCAACCAAGTTTTCATTTCCACCATTGTGTCAATGTTATCATGCATGCTTTAACCAACAATCCCAACTTGTTAGTTGGTTTTGTAGTGTGCGTTGTTGCATGAACTTAACTTCACCATGTTCAAAATATTTATCATGCACTCCATCTTCATATCCAACACTACCATGATAACACTTGCTTATCAATTCTAAGATTAACAATTACAAAAACACATATGTTTATGTATACTAGACTAAACACTTGTTAACATGTATATATTTATGTATACTAGTAAAAAACATTGTATACTAGTATACATGACTCTTAGTCAATTTTATCCACCACATAGAACTAACATGACAACACTTAAACTTATCAATTCTTAAAACACATATATTTATGTATACTAGTAAAAACACTTGTAACATAATTGTTGCATATATCAATCACTTCATTACACTTGCAACAATTCAAGAGACTTCATACCAAATTTTAAACTTTTTCCACCACATAGAACTAACATGATAACACTTAAGGTTATCAACTCTAGGCTTAAGAATTATGAAATCATATATATTATACTAGTAAGAGCACTTGTAACATAACTGTTGGATATGAACAAAGAATCTCTCTCTCTCTCTCTCTCTCTATATATATATATATATATATACACACACACACACACACACACACACACACACACACACACACACACACACACACACACACACAAATTTGTAGCCTTAGAGCCTCTTATCTCACCCCAAGAAATCTAAGAAATGGTTGAATTAATGGTATATTGATGCAAAGGATGCAAGATTTGTAAGTAATAAAGCAATATGAAACATGTATTTTAGGATTTATATAAATAAATAAAATTTATGTTTCTTAGAAAACAAAATATGCAACAATGAATAATCTATAATAAAAGGGGTATTAAATATGTAGTAGCAAGTCCATGATAAATCCTAACTATTTTGAAACCAGGATATGTGGTAACTTGTTCATAACAATATTATGAAGGAGATTTGGGTCATTCTCTATATATTAGGCTTATATAGATGCCTTAAACCCTAAGAATTGATGATTAGAGTATGACATAAGCTTGTGAAATTTTTGGCTATTTTAGTTCAATAGCCACTTTGAGTTGTTAGTTTTATATCCTAGTTAGCAAGATATGGTGAACTTTATTCTCAACATGAGTTCATTATTGTTTGTTAATCTTTTGGGAAATTTTTGGTTATTTTAGTTCAATAGCGACTTTGAGTTGTTAGTTTTATATCCTAGTTAGCGAGATATGGTGAACTTTATTCTCAACATGAGTTCATGATTATTTATTAATCTTTTACATATTAAGAGTCAATGAAAAGAAAAAGTTAAAATTACATATTCTAGAATGTAGACAAAAAAAATAAAAAAAGCTTGAAAATGTCTTCAAGAACATATTAATATTGAAACTATGTTTAATTGTATGAGAGGATATTAAATTCAAATCATGGTAAGTACATTTTACCCTCACAATTAAATCATAAAACATAAGAAAATTAAAAACTAAAAACTAACCATTAAAAAAATTCTAAATAATATAATCTATAAACACACCAAATTAAAAATATGAACACCAAGATTTGTTTTGTGTGTACATTAGTGTTATTTTAATAAAAAATACTTTCCATATTGTATGAAAAACATACTAGATTTAGTACAAGAAACATATTATTAATGAGGTTCCCCACCATAAAATACAAAAATATCTCTCTCTCTTTCTATATATATCATATGTGTACAAATACGCACAAAATATATTAAATTTTAAAGGTATTTATAATATAAAAAAGAAAATAATTATTTAATACAAATATAAATAAATTAGAAAATTAATTATAGTCGATGTAAAAGCTCAATTCTTATCCTTATTCCAACCACTTGAACTAACCAATACCCATACCAATATATATATATATATAAATTGTTATATAACATTATATAATATGCACACTATTATATAATGTTATGTATATTCAATAAGTATAAAAAAAGCACAAAACATAATTTATAAAATTATAGCTTATTTTATAAAAATAAACCATTAATAAAGCTCTCCACAATACAATACAACATTATATATAATACTATAAATTAGTTAGTACAAACAAAAACACACAATTATATATATATATATATATATATATATCCAACAATTTGCAAGACTCGTAAAACATAGAATATATAAAGTTCCCCGCCAAGGAAGGATGTTCCCACCCTACAATACAAGTTATATATATATATATTAAAAAAAAATTATATATGACAATTTAAAAATAAATAAATAACAATTATATATATATATATATCTAACAATTTGCAAGACTCGTAAAACATAGAATATATAAAGTTCCCCGCCAAGGAAGGAGGTTCCCACCCTACAATACAAGTTATATATATATATACAAAAATATATATATGACAATTTAAAAATAAATAAATAACAATTATATATATATATATATATATATATATATCATTGTAACAAGTTTTACGTGTTGAAAAATTAGACAATTATATATATATATATATATATATATATATATATATATATATATATATCCAACAATTTGCAAGACTCGTAAAACATAGAATATATAAAGTTCCCGCCAAGGAAGGAGGTTCCCACCCTACAATACAAGGTATATATATGTATACAAAAAAATTATATATGACAATTTAAAAATAAATAAATAACAATTATATATATATATATATATATATATATATATATATATATATATATATATATATCATTGTAACAAGTTTTAAGTGTTGAAAAATTAAACCAAAAAACAATGGGCTTACTTGGAAAATAGTAGATAGGTGAAGCACACTCTAGCCAAGACACAAAATAGGACTAGAGTTGAGTGGAGATAACCAATAGGAGAAGAGCAGAGCGAAGTCAAGCAGAGCCACATAACATGATCAGAGCCGAGTCGAGCCACACAACACTGACAAACATTAGCTTGCGGGTGTAGAGGGATCGCACAACAATAGGAAGAGAAGCAAGGTGGAGCATATGGGTTGCCTAATAGTAGAGAGTAGACAACCAAGGTAGGGGGTCGAGCAGAGATTAGAGCAAATAGACATGGTGCATAGTATCAAACAATATAGTAATAGTTGGCTGATTTTTTTAATATGTAAATAGTTGTTCGACTGGATTGCAAAGTTTTTGGCTTAAAATGTTTTCTGCCTAAAGATGTTTTGGGATGAATTTTTTTTTGGTTGGAAATGCAAACGACATCCAATTGATGACCTTCTTTTCCTGCCAAGGGATACCTCTTTGTTGACTTTAACATTTGATAAAATGCTAGTGACAACATTTTGATAGAAAAAAAGTTTGTTTGTCCAAAAACATCCAAAATCACAAATCCACTTGTACTATTCTCACAGAATAGTGACCTAGTTTCATATTTTCATTGAGAAGGAAGTTGCATGAATGGAATGAAGGAGAATGAATACAGAACCCGATCAATTGTAGTAAGGAATAAAGAGGCATCCCTAGACCATAGAAACATGAAGATATGTATAGAAACACTTGTGAAATTGAAGAAAAAAGCCAAATCGATTGAGAGAAGAATGTAAAAGGGGCATGTAAAACCCCTGAGCACGGGCCTAAATACAACATACTTTCCAACCAAATTGTTTACCAAAACAAACTCGAAATCAAGTTCTGAAAACATCTAAGAAAGAGTAAGGAAGCGAGCTTCCAAATGACGAGAATGCCTCTTTTTGAGTTAATGCTATCGTGAAAGTATCACACATAAAAAAAATTGTAATTTCATGAAGTAAATTTTCTCACAACTAGTTTGAACTATATCAAAGTGTGAGAACAAGGTAAACTTTGTAGTAAGATAAAAACTAGAAACTCAAGAGTTATGTGAAGTAGCTTAAAAGTCATCTAGGGTGGCTGAAGAATCATAAACATGGAGGGTTAAGTTGAATGATCATAAGCATGGAGGGTTAAGAACCACAAACTAAAAATATAAATATAGTTATTGATAGCTAGTGTTTTTATGTTTTTTTAGAGCCATGTTTTGTCTTGAGATTTTTCTCTTCTTGCTTAGTTCTCTTGGTACTTGTGGGTGTGAGAACTATAACCTATCAAACCATTTTCCTGTTATAGTGTTTATTTTAATTTATCTTATGCTTATTAATGCTTGTTATGAGATAGGGATCTTTTTGGTGACATGGGATTTTTCTTGATAGCTCATGATCTTTGATTATTCATGTGCTTTAAATGGTGGATTATTAGATTCCTATTTTCATATGTTTAACTTTTTTTTCATCTCAATTCAGTTTCATTTTATTTTGGTTACTAATTGGTTTTGTGAAAAGAAAGTGTTATTGAAAGTTAAAGTATTTCTATTTGAGAAGGAGTTGAAAAAGTGAAAGTTCCTTTTTCATGGCTGAAAATAATATATTGTTATTAAAATTGCATTTCTAAACTTGTTTTTTGATATTTGAATTATAATTTAGTTAATAACATTTTACATATTACATTTACTTGTATTTCATTCCCTATATTATTTTATCTTCATTTATATTTATGTATTTGCATTCAAAGAACATCTTAGCTTGTAAAACACCATAATAAGAAGGAGTGTGATTCACTTCAAAAATAAATAATTCAGCTGTTATTATATATATATTTAGTGAGTTCATAATACTAATTCGAGTTGAATTGAACCTCAACAATTCTAATGTTGAATGACATAACGATTTGTCCTATCTAATGTCAGAACGATCCACCCACAAAAAAATAATACAAATAATTGATCCTTTAAATTACAGTGCTGAAAAACATATCTACATACAGAACTCCATCGACGCGCTATGAATTTTATTTTCAGTGGTGATCAGACACCTATAAACCTAACCCGGATCCATCATCTGCTTAAGCCTGCTTGGTAAGCAACCCCAGTGGATGGCAGCCAGGAATTTCCAGAAATAAATTGGGCTACTGTGAATTTGTTTGCTTCAGCTGCAGATGTGATCACTCGATATCCGGGCCATTTTACTCGCTTGCTGGTCGCAGAACCAGGGCCAGAATTCATATATTCTCCATAATACAAGGTTTTCAAAGCAAAACTTCCGGACCATTCTTTCCAACCAGCAGGATGAATGAAACCATCTAGGTAAGATTGCATATAAACTGTGCGAGAGTATTGTTTCCACGGTCTTCCAAGGTACGTAATGTAGGAGCTCTTCACAGGACGGAGATCAGAGGCTGGGATTATCCTGCAGCTGTGGATGGAAAAGCCAGTGTTTTGATTGGGGTCAGTTCTGCCCTGGGCAGTGATGCAATTATCTTGTCCACTAATCATGGGATTACGAGGAAGTATATTGCAACTCTGGAAGACTGCGGCGGCGTTGCCAAAGATGAAGTCCACAGTGCCGTAGATGTCGCATTCTCTGTAAAACTGGCGTTGAGAAAGAGCGAAGAGTGTATCTTGGTAGCCTCTCATGCTGCATCGGTACAAGGTCGACAAGTCGCCTGCTACTCGAAGAGCTACTGCCTGACCATTTTTTGGGCCCGCTGTGTTTTCGAAGGTAATGTCTCGTCCAATAAATCCTTTCCCCGTAGCAGCTGCAATGGAATGGAAGGCCCAATTCACAATTAGAATCTGAGAATTCTAAGAAAACTCAACCGACGGAAGAGACACAGCCTTCAAAGGTATAGGATGTTGTTAATGTAAAAGATAGTTGGAATTCGTTCCAATAAATAATTGACTAAATTTGTTCCTAACTTATTAAATTTGTTAATAAACAAATGCATAAATGAGATAGATTGAGACACTTAAAATTACAATTATTTTATAATGGTTCATATTTCATCTTATAAAATATAAATGTTAGTAAATAACATATAATAATAAATAATAATGTTTGATAAAAACCATTAAAATTGATTTTTTTAAGCCAATTAAGATTACATTATTTCACAAAAAGTGTGGTCTTCCACTTCGTAGTCTACAAAAAAGGACATTAACATTGTTTACTCTTTTTGTTTTAAAGTCTATATTGACAATGAACCTTGAATCTTGTGCTAGTGTAAAATCTATGATATCTAACCTTGATTAAGTAAAGCTTGGAAGAGCTGGATAAAAACAAAAAATAAGCACATATTAAGACTAGCTTATATGACAATGTCATCATTTGAAATAGAAATAGGAGGCACCTTTTGCATAGTCTAAGGCTTTCTTGTAGCAACAACAAACTTTTGAGACTTGTAGTAGCCTTGAGAATTATGTTCAACTTCATGTCCATTTTCTTCCTTTCTCCTGGGCTTTGTCCAGCGACAACAATACTTCATTGTGTTCCTCTTTGATGGTATTCAAGGCCTCTTAGTAGCCTTGAGAATTATGTTCAACTTCAGGTCCATTTTCTTCCTTTTCTCCTGGGTTTTGTCCAGCGACAACACTACTTCATTATGCTCCTCTTTGATGGTATTCAAGGCCTGTCCTAAGAGTTCTTTCATCTGCCAAAAAAGTGCAAGAGTCCTATAATACTTGCTCTCTCGAGACCTTAACGAACTTGCATCACAAACCTATGACTCCATTTCTTCTTCAATTTCCTCAAGGAAAATGTATACCTGCTTGAATTTGACCTAGGATTCCACATATTTAATGTTCTTTGCTATGTTTGAGGGAGTATGGTGCTAGTACAAATCCTCTACCTGTTCGACCTCCGTCATTGCTATAGTTTGAGGGACCTTTATGACACCACATTTTCCTTTTCCTCCTTGCCTAGCTCTGGCGCAACCAACCATGATGTCAACTCCTATTAGTAGGGAACCAAAGTAGAGTCAAGAACCCTCACTCTGACTCACCCCTAGACAAAGTTTATTGTTCCACATATCTGAACTAGGGAATATAATCCCTAAGAGTGGAATGAGAAGGACGTATACCAATGTGAGTCTAGTATCCTCGAACACAGTGGGAGACTACATATGTTCTGCAAATACCCTATCCCTAGTTCATCAAATGAATCCAACAAAAACCACCAACCACCATAATTCCATCATTGTATCCATCATTATAATTTTGAGATGGCATGACATCCAAATACTCAACAATCCCATTGCATTAGTGCTCTATATGTGGAGCAATCCTAGTATCCTCCTCCCGAAAATCATTGCATGCCACCATCCTTTATTTTCACATGTCATTGCCTTGTCGAACTGTCCTAGCTCTTGGTATTGTTGTGACAATGTACATGCCCCATATTGCATCCCTGACACCTCATCCATGGGTTGGTAGTCTTGTATAGCTAGATTTAGGTACTCCTCCACCAGAGTGGAAGGGGTGGCTTGGTGTCATTTTCTGTTAAGGTTGGTACTTCCTCATTCCAACCATTCATTGGCAAGATGGTTGGGTAACTTATTGGTTATGTGATGAACGTGGGAAGGAATGAGGGAACACATGCTAGACAAATTGTTAGCTATGCCATCTAGAATTCCTTCAATTCTGTAGCTTGAGGATATTTTACTAATGAGAGAGCCATGTTGAAGCTTCTTTAGAATATGTATGATGACGTGTGAGCCTCCCTCTACTACTAATTTTGTATACCTTTGGCTCCTGGCTATCTAAAGCCCGTGTTCCATAGAATACACCTCTGTTGCATTGTTTGTGTCTATCCCTAAGGAACCTACATAGAGCCAGATGATAGTTCCCTAGTCATTATGTATAATACTCCTAAATATAGCTCATCCTATATTTTTTTGATGCACCATTGAATTTGAGCTTCTTAAAGCTCGTTGAAGGGGGAGACCAATTTTTTAGACTATGCATGAGGGAATTAGTATGAGTAGGATTGGTTGTATTATTATTTGGTTCAAATACCCAAGCTTGCATGATTTGGATCTCATTTTGTTGATGTTTCCAGTCATCTTTGGTCCATTGGGTTAATTGTTCAGGGTCTCCACTATGTCTTGCCTTATTCTGCCCCATATTTTTTTGTTGTCCATTTCTAGATTTTTGAATATCCTTTGATTGCGTTCTTCTAGGTTTTCCATAGAAGAAAACCTGGTAAGAGTTGCCAAGCACAATTTCTAGGATTGGGTTTTTGAAAGTTGCTCTTCAATAGTAGTCTTTGTATTTAATATCCTTGTTTTTGTCATATTGAATAAACAACATAACACTTTTATTCCATAGATCTAATGCAAAGGAGCATTGATTTAATGGGTGCTACATTGTCTCCTCTATTGGTTTGCAAAGATATCACCATGAGGGGCCCTCAAACCCTGTTCTTTTAGTCCCGACTTAAGATATTTCTCTTGGAAACTAGCCAAATGAAACTGGAGACTTTCAATCATAATCCTTTTTTCCAAATTTGTTACCATATTTTCTCCCTTCCTTCAATGGGCATTCCTACTAAGAGAAGGTATACTTCTTTAAGAATAAAGGTGCCTTCTGTGTTATGTCCCCAATGAAGTTTGTAAAGGCTAATCTTAATCTTGAATCTTCCCTTTTGCATCTCTACCCAAAACTCCTCCCCATTTGGGTTGCCTAAATTGGACCATTTTTCTTTGAGAAGATATGTTCTCCAACCAAAATCCCTTATGTTGAATTCCTAATATAACCATCAAAACAAAATTGAAAAAATATTACACATTCTCATAGGAGTGCAAGTTGGATCTTCTATTCTATAATAATTATTTAAAAACGAGAAGTATGGTAATATAAATAAATGTTACATGTTATGATTGAAGAAATAAGCTTGAATCATATTTAATCAAAACATTGAATATTTATAATATAGTAAGTGGTAATTATAAAATGAGATAAGGGTTTATGATATGAAACATTCTAGAGTAAATAATGAATATATATATATATATATATATATAATTAGAAAATTTTGAAAATATACTATTTAAAACAATTATTGTAATCCAGTATTAGGGAGATCTTGTTGGGTCTAGAGGCGCTTTACATCCTAGTATGAGGGAGATCTTTTAACATGTGGGTGTTTGTGGAGTGTTTGTCGAGTTTGTCGAGTAACAAAATAATACAAAGTAAACAACAAAGAATAATACAAAGTAAAAAGTAATCAATATTATGTAGGCCATAAACAAAAAAGAATAATACAAAGTAAAAAGTAAATATGAGACTTAAATAAAAAGTAAATATGAGACTTAAACTAAAGACTTTAGAGCTTAGGATTAGGTGATAAATATTATGTTGATCATAAATAAAAAAGAATAATACAAAGTAAAAAGTAAATATGAGACTTAAACTAGAGACTTTACTTTTTACTTTTAATACAAAGTAAAAAGTAAATATGAGATTTGAGACTTAAACTAGAGACTTTAGAGCTTAGGATTAGGTGGCTCACACTCAAAGAGCTATTCAAGGAGAAGTTTGCACCTCTGGAGATTTGATCCCTATGAGCGCTTGATAGAGCCTAGGATTTGGATCTATAATGATAATAATAAATATAGTGGATCTATAGTGATAATAATAAATATAATGAAAAACAAAAAATTGAATACGATATTGTTCATATATGTTCAAAATTATAAAAATATTGAAAGATATATTTTCTTCATACAAAAATATGATCTATTTAAAAATTAATTCATAAGATATTTAATAAAGAAACTCAAATCTTTAAGATTGTGCCAAATAAACTCATATTCTATCGGTATCATATCCAACTTAATAAAAAATATTAATTTTAAAATAAAAATGTATTTATAAAAAGACTTGATTTGTGAATTAATGCTAAACGAGTTATTAATTAATATTTGAAATATAAATTTAATATAAAAGGTATGGCATATTTTTTTATTGATTATCATGATTATGATTAATGGCTATGTAGATCAAATTTGGTGTACATATTTAAAAGAAAAGAAAATAAAAAAATTATTTGGTTTGCTTTAAAATTTTATTTCTAGATTCAAAAATCTAATGCTAAGAGAAAGTGGTTTTGATCCTCAACCATCATAGTTTTACAGAGATGAAAAATCCTTTCATCCCATGGTGTTTTAGGAATTGCCCAACATTGTGTTTCACTATGGAGCTCATGGAGTTCGTTCTTAATTTGGAAATAATAATTTTCTTCTTTGGACTAGTTAAAACATAGAGATAATTTTGATATTTTAGATTAGGGTTAATGACCTCCTTATAGTATCTCAATTTTCTTTTAACCTCTAAAACTTTCTCACAACACATTTTCTCTTTAAACTTAGATGTAATACTATTTTAAATGTTGTTGATATTTTGCAAAGTGGCATTTTCGTCAATCCCACAATGGATTAACCACGCCATGGCATCTTTATGCCATCGGTTTTTCCTGGAATTTAAATCAATTTTAGGAAGTCTATGATATCCCATTATGTTTATCTTATGCTTGTACATCAGGTACCTATTCATAGCTATTCTCTCCATGGGGGAGAGCCCCACTTCTATGAGGAGAATAGGGTAGGGAATATTGTTTTTAATTTTAAGGTTATAGGTTATAGAATGCTTCTCGATATTTTTAAGTAATAAAAAATTAAAGATATTATATTAAATTCATAAACAATAATAATTCCCAAAAATTCATAAATGCAAAACATAATTATGAATTCAATATATATATATATATATATATATCTATATATATCTTCCTAAAGGAAAATATCCATCACTCCAAATAAAGAGTGATCATTAACTGCCCATGCCGAGCTATTCATTCATATTCAAGAGTTTACATTACCGTGCAAAATTCTGTCCAACTTGGATCAGAAAGCTTCCAAAAAAGGCTTCTCTTAACTTCAAATCCTAAAGTTCAATGAGCCAGCTACATAGCCTTACTCCATTACATAACAAAAATACATCCTTTCACCTGAAAAATCAACTTCATCCTAAAGGGTGATGAAGCTGAAATTCCACTCTGATTTCTCCAGTTGGAATTAGCAGAGCATTTTTTGAAAGTAGATCAGCCTCAACATTGAGTTCTCGGTAAACATGTCTGAAAGTGATAGTGCTGAAGCTATTGATTAGGCTCTGAATTTGAGCTAAGAGAGACTGCACATGAGGAGCTCTAATCTGTAACTTGTGGTTTTCCCAATAGATAACCATTTTTGAATCACCGGAAACTTGGAGGTTCGAAATATGATGCCTTAGTGCAGTAAGTAGCATTGCCCATAATGCTGTTAATTCAGCTTTGTTGTTGGTATCGTGCCCAGTTCCATAGAGGATGCTGATTTTATTGCAATCATTAAGGTAAATAACTTCTCCTGAGCCTATATATATATGAGTGGTCTCTAGGGTTTTGATATTGGGAATATTTTTTGTAGATGTCGACTGGAGGATGATGGACGATGACGCCCAACTTGTTGGTTATTCTGATGACTCTATATCTGAAGAGAATACTTTTGTGACTTACCCTCATTTTACCATAGCATACCTCGTGGATAAAATTCCTAAGTCCTTGGGGGGCATGGAGGGTCGAGATCTTGCTTCTTATTCTACTTTGCAAAATGGGCATGTTGTTGATCATATCTCTACCCTCTGCACCTGCACAAGGGAATACCTATGTTAGGTGCAGGTACAACCCCATGTCAATCAAGAAAAGATTTATTTTTTCTATCATGGAGGATAATTTTTGTCAGGGTTTGGTTGCGGTAGTTAAGGAATCTCAAATTCCTATCATATTCTCATAGTCCGGAGCTCAGAGTAAAAAATTCCCTCCTCTTGAGTATTGTATACATGGGCCACAGTACATTCTGGATCCCCCAAAAAAATTTGGTGGACTTGGATTCATTGGTTGATTCCTAGATTGGAAACATTTACAGTCCTATGTTCTAAAGAAGGTTGTCCATCTTGGTCATAGGAAGCAGAGGAGAGTTGTGAAAAAAGGGCGATGGTAGTGCCCTAGTTGTGGGCCAAGCTATAGCAGTAGGTCACATTCTCGACCTCAAAGGTCAAACCCTTTTTGGAAAATTATTTGATCAAAGGGTTTTGATGGAGCCTTTGTAGTCCCGGTTGCAGCGTGCTTGGGAGATGGTAATAGGATTTTGTCATATCTTCCATATCCTAGTGTGTGGGTGGTTAGGATTTTAGTTTAGGACTGAGGAGGATGCTACAAATATATTGAAGGGGGTCTAGTCTATGGACAAGTTGTATCTATTGGTGAATCCCTAGCATCCCTTATTTGATGCCAAAGATTTTTTTTGGAGAATACTATAGTCTAGGTTACCAATGGAATGGTGGTTGGAGTAAGGAATTCGGGCCATAGGTGATCAAACTAGAAAGACCACCCCGGGGGATGATAGCTACATCATTAGTAGCATTTACTTTGTGGAAATATTGTTGGTGGAAATAAATGTCAGGGGTGGCATTTTTGAATGATCTATAGATCTAGTTTTTGAGGGCTGGAGGTATATACTCAAATGATGGATTACCTTAATATTCCTTTAAGGTCCTCCAAATGTCACCCTTTTTTACATCTCCAAAAACACTGTGAAAAGCCTTTTTTGAAGAAGGTATGAAAAAAAGGAATCCCCGGGTGTAAAATGTGAGATGAATTAATGCTCATTGGCCTCATCTCTCCATAAAGCAAGGGCAAATGGTATTCTTGATCTTGAAGCTGGGTCTTCTCACAAGATGAATTGTGTGATGCTTGTTTCCTCAGGTGCTCAAGGGTTGATCATGGTATACATTTCTATCCCTCTAATTGTTGAGTCTTGTATAAAGAAGGGATTCAATCTAGTCATGGCCCCTATTCGTGGTCTCTCAAAATATCCAAACCTTGACCTTCATGAGGAGGATTTCTCTTAGTATCGTGGCCACATGTCTTTGGGAAACTAATTTTCTTTAGTACTAGTTGGGGTAGTTTTGGGTGTTTCTTTGTCTAGGGAAGGAGGGACATCTACTTCTACTTGTGCAAACTCTCTTAGCGGAAGTCCTTCTTGTGTCCATGGGAAATCCATATCCCCTGAGGGGGTGGATTATGGTGCTCTCCCATATTCTCTGTCAAAGGATTCAACCTATTATAGTGGTGACTTAAATTCTATTTCTTATTTTGTTGGTCAAATGGATTTGATGTCTAAGGAGCCGGGGGAAGGAGTTTATAATCTTATATTGAAGAGACAAACTTCATACAGTGGCATGCTTCCCTCAAGAGGATTAGAGCAGGATTCACATAAAACACTAGCCCCCCTTGGTAAGTAGGTCATCTGCTATCAGACATGATCAGAAGAAAGAACCTATATAGGTTAACTAAGAAAAAAAGAGAATAATTTTTGGGGCCCTTATAGTAGGTAGTATCCCACCCAATGGTCCTTAATAAATATCCTTTCATTAAATATCAAGGGGTTGGGGGGCCAGACTTAAAAAATGGCCTCAAAGCATTTTTTTATTATAAGTAAGAGTAGGATCCTTATATTACCAAAGAAAAATAGTATGTACACAATTTTCCATGGTTAACCTACTTTTAGTGAGCTAGGTTAAACCATAACAGAGAGACATACCAACCATAAGTTTTAGAGCCTATCAACCAAGCCAAGACCGTGAACCTACCCAGGAGGGAAACTAGGTTATACCATAGCTATCCAGCATTAACAAAGATAAAAAAAAAACATGAACAAGTTGTTGAAAATTGTGATAGATGTGATTGCTATGAAAGCTATGAAAGATGTGGGAAAAGTTGTGGAAACTAAAGAACAAGTTGTGGAAGCTACAAGACAAGTTTCAGAAAGCTATAGAACAAGTTGTGGAAATATGAAGAAGTTGCAGAAGCTGTGGAACACGTTGCGAAAAGTTGTGGAAATTGAAGAACATGTTACGGAAGCTGTTGAACAAGTTGAAGAAAGTTGTAGAATTTGTGGAATTTTTGGATGCTATGGAACAAGTTATGGAAAGTTGCAGAATCTACATAAAAATTTGTGGAAACTAATGAACAGGTTGCGAAAGCTGTGGAACAAGCTGCAAAAGATGCAGAAGTTGCAAAATTTATGGAACCAAGTTTTCAGAGTGAATCCATATGTAGATCGAAGGCCATGTTCCCACCTACACTTGCATGTGTGCAACCAGCCTTTTGGAGTCAAGCTTCCACAAGTTGATTGATGGGTACTCATTCACAATAGTTGGGTCATGGAGTGTCTCTACCTTGCATACCCACATCCATGGAGAGAAGAATATTCTCAGCAAGATCTTGACATTTGGTTTTAATCTATGCATATTTGAATTGATCAAAATTACTATACCATAGAGAACTCTTCTTAATGATTCCTTCATTTTATAATTAATTATCATGTTTGTTTGCTTTCCAATGAATGTGGGTAGCGGTATAGACTTCAATCCTAAAGAGGAGGGTTTCCAACTGCTCAATGCAAATTTCTAGGTGCTAACACTTGGATATAGATCTAACAAGAGTTCCATTTTGAAGCCGAACCATAAAGGATATATAATCAGTTGAGTCTCCTTCAACAATGACCGGTTTAGAGAATCCTTCTTTTGTGGTGCCTTTAAGACCTTGAATGAGAATTTTGATTTATTCCCACGTTATTACTTTCTTTTCCTAGGTACCCAACATAAATTCTAAGGATGGTGCGTGTAGAATACTTGAATACATCTCGAAAACATGTCAAAACAGGATTTCCCATAGAGGCTCCATTGAAATTGATCTTGACAAAGCTAGGGGGAGGGTAGGTCCAAGAAGAGAGAGAAGGAGAAAAAGGTCTAGGTTTAGAGAGGTCCTTACTTGGGAGGAAGGATCAAGGCCTGCATGATCCGTGTTGTTGAATGCGAAGTCTATTTTTAGGTGCTATCCTCTAGATGAGGGAACCTTCAATATCCTCTAAAAACTGTATCTAGTTTTGCTGATCAAAGCCGAAATCATATTTACAATGCAACAACCTCTTCAAATTGAAGGACATGGGGTGGGATTTGATCCACTTATATGTGAACGGGTCACGAGACCATTTAATACAATTTCTATAGGTGCAACCACACATTCAACCACATCCTCAAGGTTACCCCATGGATTTAGGCTAGGTCCTCACGAGAATTGAAACTTTCCCACTAGTGAAAAACTCCTCGCTCTTCATTAATGGATCCAATCCCTTTAGTCGCCCCCAAAGCATTTGTTGGCATTAGATAAAATTGAAATTCTTTTAATTCAAGAATCTATGGGGAAAGGTGATGGTCTTATTCTCGCTATTAATAAGATGTTAGTAGGTTGGGAGCTTCTTTCTCTCGACTATGATGGTATGTTTGGGGGTTTGATCTCCGTTTGGAATGATAATCTCACCCTTACCAATTACTTTGTTGTTCATGCCGGTCTTTATATTGAAGTATTCTACATGATTATTGGTGTATCTCTATTAGTTCTTAATGTCTATGGGCCTTACAACAATAAGTTTCCTATCTAGGGTAGAATATTTTATTCTAATATGCTTATGTGTCCCAACTTGATTTTGGATAGGTATCTAAATTTCACCATTTCTTAAAGAGAATTTTGGGGGACAAATGTTCACATGGACAACTTGGCTAGTTTTTTTCTGTCCTCTTTTGACTAGAGAAGCTTGATGGGCCCATAATCGATTGAGTTGAATCCCACATGGTGCAATAATAATTCTTGAGATTAAGGGGTTTCAAAGCATTTAGACCAATTTCTCCTACATAATGAAGTTTTGTATTTGGTTGGCAAGTTCAGATTTTAGGTGGGTCCTACTAGATGTTATGATCATTTACCCATTTCCTTGAATTGGACAACAATAATACAAAGATGGGTGTCCCATTCAAATTCAACCCTGCATGGGTGATAGAGGAGGAGTTTCAATCTTTGGTGAAGGAGGGTTTGAAATATTTTATTCCATCTTTGGAGTAGTCTTCTATTACTCAAAAATTTGTTTTTTTATCTAAAGATTGTAAAAGAAAAAACGATGCTATGGGCAAGAGAAATGCACATAAAGAGAGGAGCACTAATAAAAGAAGTGGAGAGGGATTTGGAGGCCCTCCTTGTTGGTTTTGTTGGTTTTATTTTGAGAGAAGAAGCAATGGAAACTCTTATCAACTTGGAGATAAGGAAGTATAAATTGTTATAGGATGATGAAAAGGGGTGGCAAATAAAAAGAAGGGTTCATGTGTTGAAACCAACGACCTAAACTCAAAATTTTTCCATAGCTTCGCGAATCATCACAGAAGAAAAAAAATCATATGGGAAAACTATGATGGAAGGGAGGAATATTAGTATCTTTCAGGATCTACCTGAGTTAGGTGTTCGTTTCTCTGGAAATTTTTTCAAGAATCCCAATGGTGCCAATATTGAGGAGATTATTAGGGTGGTTACACTCTTTCCTAGGTTGATCAATGAGGAAGATAATTCTAGCACATACAAAGAGATCACTAAAGAGGATCTCATTTATGTAATGAGATATTTTAAGCGGGATCAAAACCTTGGTCCAGATGGTTAGACAATAGAGGTTTTCATTGCTTTCTTCAACTTGATCAAGGATGTCCTGTTGAGAGTTGTGAAGGAGATTCGACAATCTGCTAGGGTTCCTAATATAAACTCAACTTTCATCGCCCTTATTCCAAAATTTGAATATCCGGATTCCTGCAATGGCTACATGCCCATATCCTTATGTAAACTCATATACAAAATTATTGTGAATATCATTGTTGTCAGAATAAAGGCTATTCTCTCAAACAACAACTCCTCCAAACAATTTTTTTTTTGAGGGTCGTTCAATTCAGAAGCCATTGGATCAACCCAGGAAGGGATTGACACCATAAAAATATCTAAAATCCCTGAAACAATGAGAAAATTTGGCCTCTCAAAATCCTACAATAGAGTCTCCTGTATGTACCTCCATTTGTTTCTGATTCACATTGGTTTCTCTTACCCATTTGTGAAATGGATTATGGGATGAATGAACTTTACCTCTTTTTTTTTTAATTATTGGCGATGCCTATGATTTATTCAAGTCCTCCCTTGGTTTATGTCAATGTTTCCCCCTATCCCCAGACCTATTCCTCCTTATTGTAGAGGGTCTTAGTAGAGCAATGTTAAATGCCAAAAGGAAATGAGATATTCAGGGAGTGAAGGTTGGAAGGACTAAAGATTTGTCTCATTTATTTATTTTCGATGATCTTCTATTACTTTTCTATGGATTAGATAAAGAAATCCTTCACGTTAAGGAAATCCTCCTCATGTATTGCAAATCCATAGGCATGGGGATCAATGATAACAAGTATGCCATTTTTTCAAATGGTTTAGACAAATTCCCCGGTTTGATTCTCAACAAGTACTTCACTTTCCAACACAGGTACATAGAAGGAGGTGTAAAGTATATGTTTTTTTTTTTTAAAACCCAACGATTATGGCGAAATGGATTGGATGTGGCTAGTGGGAACGATTGAAATAAGAAGTAAATTTTGGTGTAATAGGTGGTCATATCAGGGAGGCATATTAGTGTTTATTATGGTCATTTTGGATGCTATCCCGGTGTACTGGCATACTTTAGCTCATAATCCTAAGGGTATTTTGGAAAAAAACTAGGAAATTATGCTTCAATTTTCCATGGAAGGATAGCAGTGAAAATAAAGGTTTTCAATTGGCTAAGTGGAAGAAGATAGCTTCCCATAAGTAATTGGGGATTCAAATATATTCACCTATTTAGAAAATCTGTAGTGGCCAAGTCCCTTTGGAATTCCATTACCAAGAATAGTTTGTGGGGAAGCATCCTCACTAACAAATACATTGCTCCCAACTCTTTGCTAGAGTGGATTTGGAAGGATATAAAACTAATATATAATGTTTCTAATCAATTGAAAGCATTGACATTGTCCTTCCCAGTTATGGGAATATATTTGGCATGGAAGGTTGGTAATGGTTTGCAGGGGAGAGTTGGTCCAGATGTTGAAATAGGTTGTGGGATGAGCATTTTTATTCTCAAGGATTTGATTCGTCAAATTAAATCAAGTGAGAGATGTAATTTAAATATGGTTGGGGATCCTCTTGATACCACCATGTGGAAACAAGGGTGGGAAACAACACTTCATCTTGATCTTTCTGTCCACCAGTCTCCATCTTGGATCCGATACACCAATGGAACAGGAAATGCTCATATCAAACTTATCCTTAAACCAGGCTCTTTGATTTGGGAATTTAATAAGGCAAGTGTTTCATACACAACAACTCTTGGTTATACTTCAATCCATGATATTGTGAATGAGGGAGACACGTGGTGGTGGAAAAAAATGTGGAAAATCAAATCTCCTCCCCAAAGTAAGTTATTTATGTGGTTGATGCTTTACAATAAAGTTCTCACATGGAAATAATTTCAGAAAAGGAATACCTTTGGTCAAAGTTTCTGTAAAACATCAGTAACATTACTATAGAAATGAGTAACAATACCAAGTGATGTTATATGATATATTTTAATAACTTAATAACAATTTAATAATTTTGTGTATAACATTACTTTATAGTAAAATTATATTCTCACTTTATTTACTAATTTTTGAAAAAACTATATCACTATAGAAATGAGTAACAGTACCAAGTTCAAACAGTACCAAGTTCAAACATATACTGTATATATGATATTTGCATATATACCATGAAAATAATCAAAACTATATTTTTACATATTTATATTTACATAAGTTTTGAGGTTAACTTTGACTTTTATTGAGTTGAATGAGATTAGTCTAAATCTATTTAAATGATACAAAATTTTACACCAAGAGTAATAATGTGCTTTACAACATACCATAGTATAGGAGTAAACCTTAATTCATGGAGTAAACCTTAATTTAGAGGGATCAAATTTCTTAAAGTGTAAACTTTTTAATTATTTAATATCAAAGAATTAAATTTGACATAACATTAAATGAAAAAATAATTTACACCACAAAAAATTAGATTCCTCTTAATGCTTAATAGTTACTATTTGTCTGTAGGGGTTGTAGCTGTGGGGGGATCCTCGTTGATCGCGGAGGAACTCAAGAAAACAATTATGCATGGATTCCAAGGAAGGAAACAAACAACTAGATGGAGGCCTATGCTCTCCTCCAAGGAATTAGAGTCGCATCCTTGTCAAACATAATGAAACTAATGCTCTTTGGGGACTCAACAACCGTCATTCAACACATGAATGGAAACACAAATCCCAAGTACAACAACATAGGGAAAGTTGTCAAAAGAAAAAAATAATAAATCCAAATTTGAAGAGATCCTTTATCTTCATATCTTTTTCTCTCTTAGCTAACCTCCTCACCAATCTAGCCACAAGGTTAGGAGAAGGAAATTTTTCAAAAATGGGTTTTTTCATTTAGTCCCAATCCCTAAGGGCTCAAGGTTTCATTGCATGTTAAATCAGTGATGAAGGGGCCACATTGCATCCAATTTAATTCTCACAAGGGATTGACGCACAATGGATTGAGGTGTGTCCCATTATCACAATGTATGCTTTTCCCCTTGTATTCTCCAGGTTTGGTATGGTTGAATATGGGATTTCAATAAGCATCGAGCTATGCAATTAGATGGTCAAGGTAAGTCTTGTTTAGTTCCTCTGGGTTATTGTTGCTGTTATTTTCATTTGGATAGGTGAATTTGTAATCGGGCATGTAGTCTATTTAGGACTTGAGGTCTATTTTCATGAAATTAAAGTGGGAATTTCTAATGCATGGGAAGCGCATATAGTTGTTCTATGTTTTTGGGTTCATTTGAATGCCTCCAAGAGGTAGCTGCTCTCAATTTTTTGAAATTTAGTTGGCTTTTTGAGCATGTGTTCTATGGTTTGGAGAATTCATAGCTTTATTCTATTTGTTCTCTCTTGAAGGAAGATAGACTATTGGGGTTTAATTTTTTCTAGGAAATGGATTTCCAATTACGTTCATCTGTTGATTGGGATATCACTATCAAGGAATCTATTCTACCCTTTGTAATAGACAATATCCATCCCTCATATTTCCAAAGGGACATCACGGAGATTGATAGGTTTCTCTGTTGTTAGAAGAACCTCATCAAGGGAAATAGTTCTTCAATATTTTTAGTCATAACTAAATCTCATGAGTTAGAGCATCTATAGGACTCCCAAAATGCAGTCATTGTGAACATTCTCGTTCAATAGAAAAAAAACAACTACAAGATCTAGAGAAAAAAACAACTACAAGATCTAGAGAAGTGTGCTCGATTGAAAACCATGGTAACAAAACTTAGCATAAGTTCACCCTTTTTCTGAATTCTTTTCGAATGGTGCAAAGAGTAAAAGAAACGCTACACCAACTTTGAGAAGATATGGAAGTGGACAAGCAAGATCCATATCCCTCTACCAAAGACTAGGATGAAGCTTTAAGAAAATGTGTCTTTGCTTAAATCTTATAATAGCATATGTATGGTTGTCAAAAGTTTTTTAGGGTTTACTCTACCTAAGAGATCCAATCTATGTTTTGTATGATGAGGCATGTTTCATATCGAACAATGTACCTACCTTTTGTTTTTTTGCATGCCCTACGTTTTAATCAGTTTCTATTTAAAAGATAGAGTTATTATTTCTTTATATTCCTTTTAAACCATAAAAAAAAGACTTTTCACTAACATAATTCAAAATAATATTAACAAAAAACATAATTCATTATAATATTAATTTAAGTAATTTTTTTATTATTAATAAACTGAAAGATTTGAGCTTAGACATGCTATGTCTAAATCATTTTCACATAAATGGCAGCCGAGTTGCAGATACAGCTGTGTACAAATTTTATTATAACTACTGTACTCTCCCTGTAAACCTAGATTCACATCCACGGAGGCCTAAGCCATTGTCTTTGTCTTCGAATGTTATTATAACTACTGTACTCACCCTATAAATCTATATGTTTTCACATCCACCAGGGCCTAGGCTATTTCATCTAATTTCTTTTCTTTTGACCAGTATCGTTTTTTTACTTATAGGCAGATTGAAATTTGTTTCTTTTCTTTTGACCAGTATCGTTTTTTTACTTATAGGCAGATTGAAATTTGTTTAGTGCCGCTGTTATATCCAAAACTTACAATCAAAATTTCTGCAAAATGAAACTTGGAAGGTGCCGAGTGAATGTACCGAACGTAGCGATAAATATCGATGAGCCTCCCCCAGCGCTCTTACTCCCTGTGACCACCGTCACGTCTTTTCCATCTCCAATGACCATCACGTTTTCTTGCCACACCACCACTTCTTCTGCATACCTTCCTGCCTTCACATGGATTATGAATCTCTGGTTACCTTTACTCGGAGCCGCCTTTACAGCTTCGCTGATAGTCCTGTAATTTCCACTTCCGTCTTGAGCAACGACCAGATTGGCCTTCACACTGTCGGGCGTGGCTTGAAGGAGTCTCCGGTCACCTGAAGACAACCAGGCGGGGAAACCATCTTCAATGGACCCGTAGCTCGAAAAGAATTCAACATCAAACGGTGCTCTTCCAAAAGGTTCGAAATCTGTTAAGAGACGCGGCCGGTTGTTCATAAAACAGCTTCCCTGTTTTACAGACATGTTCTTGACAATTGCAAGAGAATTGCTCAACAGCTTTGAAATATGTAGCACTTTATTGAGCAACGGAGATTTCACACTTCGATATAAGCGCCCTTCAAGGGCGCCGATGCATATCTCCTGATTGGTTAGAGAGGCGCTGAGCCAAGTCTGTACATCGCCTGCCTCGTACTTGATCTTGTCAACTAAACTGAGAAGAGAATCATTAAGCTGCTGTAATGAATAACCCAAAAGCTCTACGCAATCTTTAATGGCCGCACGGTCGTACTGATCTATTCGATTCATGAGATCAGAGGCTAGAGCAGATTCAGTCCTTTGAACTTCATCCAGTGTTATCTCCATGGCAATAATGGCTAAATCCTTAGGGCTAACCCTATGAGGTAGCTGTTGTATTTCAGGATGAGATAGCATGGTGGAAACGCAAACGTCGGGGTACAGTGTCACGCTGCACGCCAGCTTGAAGGCCATTAATTGCTGCCTAGGGCTCATCAGTATTTCATGGTTAAGGATTTTGTGGTTTGTTGTTGTTCCATTCACATGAATAGCAGCTAATATATTACAGAAAGCGCAAGCTATGAAGATGACTAAAGGCTGCAGTGACATCATGAGGATGCAGGTTTTCTCTTACAATTCAATTCTTCGATACCAAAATGGCTAATGAGATTCCATGCAATTAGATTCACTAAAATATGAACTGCTGCGATTTCTTTGTAAATTTATAGTTGCAGGAAACTGTGGGCTCGGTAGTAGGTAGCATGTCTTTGTTGCTTATGTGACTGCGTCGCCACTTCTGCTTCCCAGTAACTTTCATTTCTGTAACTGAAGATTCGTTACGTGGGAGAACATATAACATATAATATAATCCTCTCATGGCGTATCGTATCGGATTACATAGAAAGCGAAGAAGATTAAACATTGATATTAATAGGAAGCAGTTAAAGCATGAAGGCTGACTTCCATATAACTGCCCGTTAAAAGGCAAAGGATAATCGTCCCGGGAAGCTTCTTTCTATATTGAGGAAGTTGGTGTCGTTATTTTGGAATGCCATTTGGAAAACGCGATTGCAGTGGTGTGTTTTTCAAAGTTGTTTTCTGTTATTGTTTCCTGTGAATGGTATATCCGTCAACTACACCACAAGCCAACCCAAGGTTCTGCTTCTGAATTTCTAATTTTGATGGCTTTCTGAACCAAGGCTCCATGTTTCCTGGTTAAAGGCTCCATATAATTTCTTGGTTGGTTTGATGACTTTTAACTGTATATTTATGTGATATCTTGTGTTCATTGTCTTTCATATTGAGTAAGTTCATTTCATTCATGGATATGTTCAGTGACTTCAGTAACTATTCTATTTGTTAGCTATTCTATTTCTAACAAATAGAGAAAGGCAAGGAAGTGCACAAGTACAGTTCCCCAGGGTTCGCATCACCAATGCAGCATTAGTTTTCCGTTCATAGGCTGTGAAACAAATGCAAGCTAGTTGAAGACTACACGAAAGGAAGGAAGGGCAATTGAAGTAGCATTCATTTTCTGTTCATGGACTCTAATCCAAATGCAAACTAACCAAATTCATCAAAAGACGTTATTAACTCAAATGCTAAAAACTACTCAAACCGATGCAAGCCTATGCTTGCTAACCGAGTTCACCGAAACATGATTTAACAAGGGCAATAAGCTACTCAAACAAACTCAAGCCTATGCTTGGGATGGCTTAACACGGTACTCGTAACTAACATGGTTTGATTTATTTTTATAGGTGATAATCATTACATCGATAGGTAAAGTGGTATGTTTATTAAATAGTATTTGTTTTATGTTTATATTAATTAGTTTAATGTTTAGTCTTTGTTTAACAACCAGTCATCTCCACAAAACTAAGTGGTTGGCTACGCCTATCCATGTTCACCCTCCACTTTACTTGTGGCTGTGCTAGTTGTACAAATAAGGTAATTCACCTATTTAAAGGAGTTGGATCTATTGGTAAAGACTTGAGAATTCAATTTTTTAAGCCGTTAGATCTATTGGTAAGGACTCTTAGAATTATGAGACCACATTGAGGTAGTGGTTGTGTCCTTGCACCCACCAATTCCCATGATGTGGTCATCTTGAAAGCTCACCCCAATATCCTTCAATTTTTAACAATTTTTTTTATCGGAACCCATAAATAAGGGTTTTCATCAATAAACAAGATTCAATTATATGTGGGCTAGGGATACCCCATGACCAATTCCCATATCACTTAATATTTAAAATAATGGCATTTTAGGGATAACACAGGATGAACTCCCATATCACTTAATATTTAAAATAATGACATTTATATTAAAATAGGTAGAGAAAATAAAATCTCTCTCTCACACACATAGATATATAGTAGACTTGGAAAGTTGAATAGCAATGATTGAAAAGAGTTCATGGTAATTGAAAATGTTAAATGTAATAGCATCAATAAAACAAAAACACATTTTCAATATAAATATAAATAAATGTTAAAATAGGTACACTAAAAGAACACTAACAAAATTTTCTATAAGTTCTATATTACATATAACTAAATAAAAAAATATGAGAATAATTGACAAATTTGCAAAATTGAGATAGACTAAAGACTACAAATCTAGTAGAATCAAGGAAAAACATGCAGACAATAGGCTCTAAGAACTATAAAGCTCTGCTACCATTGTTGGAATGCTCGGTTGAGTAGATAACCAAGGATTAGATAAAAACAAATGAGAATAAGCATGAATTGCATTTTTCATTAAGATAGTATACATATAAATACAATATGATGACTCTTGGTTTCACATACCCAAGATGTCTCTTGGAATCCCCTAGGCCTTTTTATATTTACCAAATCCACAAGGATTATGTTTCCAACATCCCACCCCTTAATCTGAAGGTTGTACGTGAGTCCAAGTAGAGAGATGAAAACTAGAAGTGGACAACTATCAAATGCTGAACCTTTCTTGCTTGACAATCTGATCATTTGCCAAGTAATTTAACTAGAAGCTAGTGTCTTTTGCTAATTGATGGCGCTCTCTGAAATTAATGGTCTTAGGATGACCACTAGCCAAATCATGCTCTATGGAATATGACTCTATTTTTTTCTTCTACTACAACTTTGAGTCTCATAGTGGCTCTGGCTCAAGGATATGATTCTAGTTGTGGCTCATGATTACTTGATTTTTGTCTAGTTGATAGGGATTTGATACTTGAATCCTGACTGTAAATCCATGCTAATCCCCCCTTGTCAGGTGTAAGGTGAGAAGCAGGAAGACTTTCAATTGCAAACTATGGAAAAAATTGAGATTTGATTCTTATGAATGACTAATATATTTTCTTGGTTGTTGATGACCATTTCCAATAATGGATCCACCCATAGTAAATCTTCAATCTTGTAGGTTTATTCAATTTTGAACATCTCTCTTAAGAATGATTATGCTTCTTGCAATGCCCACAAGGATGGAGATCAAAACACTGATCCTCCATGTGGCCAATTTGGTGACAATACTGGCATTGATGTTAAACTAGAATAGGTGAAGTTGAATCTTCTTGAAGGAATCCAAAACTCCGAAACTTGATTGGATTGGAATTATCTAGAATATGAAAGGCCACTTCCTTATCATATCCAATACATGTTCTATGTTTGTTGTTCCTGAGTTCTTCCCAAGATTTGATGATGGGCTTGGAAGGATTATGTTGAACAAGTTATGATGGTCTTCGTCTTCAACATCTGATGTTGTTTCACTGAGTTGGTCATCTATTGACATTTGATGGGAATCAATATCAAAATAAAAAAAGAGGGTTATTTTGAACAAGCATTAGTTCATAATGTTGATTCCTTTGATTAAATTCATTGCACTCAAGCTATCATTGAGTCTAGAGGAGTTATACTTGTGCTTGCGAGTCCTAGAAACAAGTTAGCATAGATTGGAGATTTTATTTGTTGATTTTGACTGTTTCATCAACAATGGTTAGTATTAGTGTTTATTAAATCTAACAGTTCTTTAATTTGAGCCATTTGAAATATTGATTGAGACCTTATATGGCTTGTTGCAATGCCACCCTTTAACAATTAGACTTGACAAAATAAATAATGGGCTTAGAAGATGAAGGGGTGTCGGATACAACCAAGAATGCAACCGTTTACAAATTCAATTCAAATTGGTTTGATTTGACACTTACAAAGAACTATTTCTAGTACCAAAAATACAAGAAAACTTACAAAATTTCATTGTGTGCAAGTTATAATTTGATGTGGAATCTAAAGTTGAATTCATCTCCAAAAATGAATGGTTTACCTTGGAGTTTCTTTTTGTGATGGTGATGCTCCAATGATCTTAGTGTCGTGGTGCCAAGGCGATGTTCTTGCAGTAAATCAGAATTTGACCTCCTAGATCTATTGAACTAAAAATATTATGCTCCTTGAATGTAAAAGGGTTCTCAGGTTCACTCTGCATAATTTGTTGATTGATGATGCTTTGTTGCAGTGCCAAGGCCACTAAAAAAACATGCCTCCAATGTATTTTATAACACTTTAAACGAACTAATCTGCACAATACAATTTCCTTCTTCATGATATGTGCAATACAATCTATGCAATCTCTACTATAATGAAAATATGAGCAAAGGGATCCTTGTAGTTTTGAAAAGATGATGGAAAAAAATCACTTTAACAATCCAGGTATTTGGAATCTTCACGACCAAAGAAATGATTCCATATGGTCATTGCTACAAACATGTTACACATGAAATTTAAATTCCAATGATCCTGTTCATATATGATGGTCTTAGCAAGGCACCAACAAGATGGAATTTAGAAGACACATGGTCACCAAGTTCTAGAAACAAAGATATACTAATGAATATTGAAAAAAATGAATCAATTGAAATTAAGAGACAAATCACCGAATGGGTATCTGGCCATAATTGTTAGCAATCAGAAAAAAATTGGTCCATCACACCTATCACCTTTGTTAAAGCTAGTGTGATCACTTCCTTTCCCTTGAATTTATCGATTAAACTCTAATAAGGTTATTTATGGTTCAAACCATAAGAAATTTTTTGCTTACATTTTTTAGACGATGCGACTCTTCTATAAATTGAGCATATATGATGAAACAACTTTTATCAAATTCTTTGAAAAAAATTACAATGCAGTACAATGCTAGTGGTTTAGTTGACATGTTTCCAAATTTGTTCTTAAAATTCTAAGAATATCTATGCAGTGAATAGTCTTCCAACTATACTTGCAAGCAAACGAGGGTGGCTAGGGTAAAATCAGATTAAAAATCTCTATAAATAGAAAGAACTTGGGATGGATTGCTAGTGATTCATGGATGGATCCTAGTGATTTGTGGATGGCTTCATGAAAAAATAAGATTCTTTAACTAGTGTCTCCAAAACTCGGGACTTTAATGAATGAAACCAGCGTTATGACCTACGCAGTAAACATGGGCATAAAATGTGTACATCCATGGAGAGATACACAATGATGTTGATGTTTTGTTTAGGAGTGTAGGTAATTCTAAACTTCTTCCTCTATAGCAACACATAAACACATATATACTCATTTGTAACATTGGAAAGAAACCTGCATATCCTTGTGAGGGATTTTCACATCACCAATGGCCATGGTTTGCACAAATCCTTCTAATAGTGGCTTGTTGGATGCCAAGTTAAATAAGAGAGTGACAATTTGGTCACTCTCCTGCTCCTTCCCATTTCTTCCTACCACATTGAATCATCACCTTCAATCTCTTGTGTTGGCATTTTATCCAACAAAGAGAGTAATGGAAATGATATGAAGATGTTATAGAGAATATGGAAGAAGAAATGGGAAATGCATAGGTGAACTAGCACATAGTATACTATGAATAGATAATTAATGAAAATATGACAAAAACACAACAACAACAACAACTAAATTCTCGAAATTTTGACCTAAGTATATGCAACATCAGACAATTTGACAAAAACATGGTCTAAGATAACTCGAATTAGGGTTTGAGGCAAAGAGTATGCTGCAAACTATGCAAGAGACATACATGTAGTATGTAATAATTAGGAAATCAAAGAGTACATACCATAGGGCTCAGGGATGAGAATGGATGGAAAATCTATAGAATCCAGATGGGCTCAAGAGAATTTACAGGTCTAGCAGAATCATGGAAAAAAGAGAAAACAATAGGCACTAAAAACAATAGGGATTTGATACCACTGTTGGAATTCCTAGCTAGGAATATAACCAAGGATTAAACAAATACAAATGAGAATAGGCGTGAATTGAATTTTTCATTAAAATAGTATAGATATAAATACAATATGGTGATTGTTGTCTTCAAATTCCTAAGACATCTCTTGGAATCCCCTATGACTTTTCATATTCCCCAAATACAATTTACCAAATCCACAATGATTAGGTTTCCACATTTTGCCCCTTAATCCAAACGTTTGTATGTTAGTCCAAGCATAGAGTTGAAAACTAGAAGTGGACAATTGCTAAATGTTGAATGTTTCTTGTTTGACTATCTTATCATTTTCCAATAAATTTAGCTAGAAGCAAGTGTCTTCTGCTAATAGAAGGTGCTCTATGAAACAGGTGGTTTTGGGATTGCCACAAACCAAATCATGCTCTATGGATTATAGATCTATTTTTTTTCTTTTGTATACAACTCCGACTCTTGTAATGGATTTGGTGGATGTTGGTTTTGGCTATGGCTCAATATCACTTGTTTTTTGTATGATTGATGTGGCTTCATAACTTGAAGCCTGACTATAAATCCATGAAAACATTTATAATAAAAAAAAAAATTAAATAATTATATATTTTCAACCAATAATATATATAAAATGAATACCCAAACACAATATATTGAAGGAATTTCAAATACAAATCTAATAGTAGGATAAAATATTCAAATAAAAATCTCAAACTAGGAGAAAAAATTCAAGGAAAAGTTCAATTACCTTGATAGCTATATTTTTTACTTAAAAAATCCAATTATTTTGTTAATTTAACTAAAAGTAAGTAAATATCATACACAAAGTATTTTGATTTGATAAAAAAGAAATCATCAGAAATATATCTTGTTTAATTAGTTAAAAGTAAGTAGACAATAACTAAACTAATTAGAACCGATTACATTCTATTATGTTTTCAAAATCACACACATTCCAAGAAAAAAATTGTATTTTTGGTACTTAAATGGAGAATACATTCATTAGATTCATAGCATAAAGGGAAAAATTGATATCTTGACCAGTGTTTAGAAATTGTTTGTGCAAAATTTAGAGGTCTAAACAAAGTATAATACAAATCACAATACTGAAATCTTAACCAAAATCACTCCAGGAGATAAATAGGGTCATATAAGGTCCACCCAAGAGAGTTGGTGAGTTTTTGTATAAAAAAGAAATAGATTGGGAGGAAACTAAGTTCCCATCCCGAAATTATTCCTAGATAAGTGAGCCTAGAACATAGTACAATCCCTGTTTTGATAATCTATCCATTATCATGTTGTGTTTGCGATTTGTGTGCTGGAAGGAGACATGCAAAAAAATATTACTGATTATTTTCAGCCTATCATCTAGTTGAGAGAGTTCTATTTTTTGTACAGTAGCTGATCTAGTTATCCAGTTTATCAGAAAAGTAGAATCTCCAAAAACTTGTAACTTTTGGATTCATAGGGAGGATGCTTGTTGGAGAAGGAAGTAAAGAGCATGAAGCTCGACCCAATTGTTTGTTTTGGTCCCCCGACCATCACGAACAAGGAAGTAGTGGGAATTTGAAAGATATAGATAATAGTTGATCCCATTGGATCTATTCTATCCCTGACATGTCCAATCAAAAAAGGACCACACTAAGTGTTTGTTTACAATAAGAGGATGTATTTGTCACTTCTTGGGTGGCCTGATAAGTTTGCTGTAAAAATGAAATAGGGGGATAATTTGGGATATGAGCTAGGTGGAGAGGTGGTAATTTTCCATTGAACACCGCATGAGTTATGGTCCGACCACATACCCCAGCTGACCAAGTAGGGGATGAGACATAACTATTTCAAGGAAGGGAGAGTGAAGAATTTCTAAAAAAAATCTTATTAGTAAAATCCTTCCAAGTATCAACTAATGAGAAGTGATCCACAACTTCTTGCCATACTTGTTTAGTGAATCTATACAGAAGGAACACATGGAAATTAAAATCCTTTGCTTCTTTTCATATTGAGAAAATGCTTGGCCTAGCTTTACCCTTTGTCTGGATACGATCCCAATCAAAACACTGTTGTTGAGAAGAAGCCATATGTGTAATATGCAATTTTGTTTTGCAGGGGGATAGACCATAGTTTCTTCCACTAGCATTTACGATCGAAATTATCATTCTCATACAATGATAAGTATCCCATACAAGGTGAGTATAATCCCACGATAGGGCTGAAATTCCATACCAGAGAATTGGCAAGGCTTAATCATATGTGGCCTTGCAAGAGGTTTTGCCAAAAAGATTCCCAAGGATTTTCCCAGCCACCAACAAGACCCAACTCATTGTCTTTGATCCATACTTGTTTCCAGAGAGTGGTTCATTATGGACAATCAAATTTATCGAGAGTGGCTCAACCACTTGATTGAAGAAAGTGGATGAGATACCTATAGAAAGGCACAAAACTATTACATCCTATTATTGTATCAATTCCCACTCTAACTATCTTCTCATTAACCGCACACCAAGCTAAGTGTTTTCTAATAACAGGGAAGGAGAGGGATATTCCCTTCCAATGGTTTGAATCCATAGAGATGGATTTGTGCTTAGAAAATATCTAGACGAAGGTGGATCTAGGATATAAATATTTTTCCAAGAGGATGAATTTTCATAAGCTTTCAGGAACTAAGAAATTCCAGAGGGAATTTTCTACTAGAGATTTGTTAAAGGAAAATATAATTTTTAATCCCCAACCTCCTCAATCTTTTGGAGTCACAATGATCTTCCATTTTACAAGGTGACAACCAAAATAATATCTACTTCATTTCCATAAGTAATTGAAACATATTTTGTGGATACGATCTGGATTGGATTTGGGAATGTAAGCCAATAGATGCCAATATACTAGTATAGATTCTAGCACAGACTTAATTAGGACCATTCTGCCACCACAGGAAATCCATTTATTATACCAACTGTTGAATCTATTTTCAATTCTAGCAATACACCATTGCCAATCCCTTTTTCCATAACTATTTAGCTTGATCTTGAATCCCAAGGAAGTTGGACCTTCCTCTATATTTTTAACATCAAAAGGAAAATGTATTTAATGGGAAGGATAAATAACCTCCGGAAGATGGAATATAGCAAATTTTCTGGCATTTATTACCATTCCTGTAGATTAAAAAAACAGGTCCACTATTTCCTTTGGTCATTGCCATTCATAGTCCGAGTTCAGGTTGAAAAGAAGGATATCAAAGATAAATATTATATATGTCAAGTTAACATCCCTTGATAAAGATACCCATAGAATCTGTGAGAGCACCTTTCCTTCTAAATAAGTTTGTTGAGACCCTCCATGCCAAGCAAAAATAGATAGGGGGGGAGGGGGAACCCTTGACATGGTTCCTTAGAAACCTTGAAATAAGAGGATCCTACACCATTAACCATCACTACAAAGGAATAAGAGACCACACATCCCATTATCCAATTGACAAAATCTACATTAAGCCCTGTTTGCAAGAGGATTAGTTTAAGGAAAAACCATGAGAATCTATCAAAATCCTTAGAGAGATCAAGTTTAAGGATGGACATATACAATTTCTCTTTATTGATTTAGTGAATTCCCTCTTGGGTCGTGCCAATTGCTTCATGAATAGTTCTTCCTTTGAGAGAACCAAATTGCTCCTAAGATATTTCCCAGGAAATGATTGGATTGAGACATACACAAATTATCTTTGCAACTATTGTATGAATTTTGTGTTGGAATATTCAACTATACTCAGAGGGGGGTGAATCAATATAGGATATATTTTTAAGTTTCAATTCTTGTTTGCCATCCTCATTATCTTTCAACAAAATCAGTCATCACATAAATACACAAGAGACACAAAGAATTAACATGGAAACCCAATAAGGGAGAAAACCAAGAAAGATATTCTTTTAATAAATGATGATTGCAATGATTCTCCAACATTATCTGGAAGGAGGAACCAACCTCATGTATTATTCATCACCAACTAAAAGGAAGCACCAACTCCATGGATTCTCCAGCACCAACTGGAAGGAGGCATTGATCCCCTGGATTATTCAGTACCAACTGAAAGGAAGCACCAAATCCCTACCTTCCACCACCCTCCCACCCTATGATATGTTTATATTCCAATGTCATTGTTCAAATATTAGATGTCTATGGTCTGATGTCACTATCTCGATGTATCTATTCTAATGTTTCTATTTAGATATTTCTGCTCCGTTTTTTATGTTCCGATGTCATTGTTCCAATATCAGATGTCTATGGTATGATGTTACTATATCGATGTATCTATTCTAATGTTTCTATTTAGATATTTATGCTCCAATATTTATGTTCCTATGTACCTGTTCTTATTTTTCACTTTCAATACAAACTTCCCAATTTTATTCAATTTATTTTGGGTCCGATATGTTAGAAACTTACCTTGCACTCCTTCAATCTACTCCTAATGTTACTCTTCTGAAATGGACATCTCGCAGTTATTTACTCTCTTTCATATATTGTCTCGGGTACGATTTGTCAAAATTATTTATTGATACCTTTAGAGATTGTCCCGATGTTTTCCTTTCGACTTGAACTTCACAATTTATCCAATTTGGTTGATAATCACCTTCCATCCGAATTTTCTTATATTCATTACTTTGGCACCATTCAACAAGTACTTTTTACTCTTTTGAAGTTTGATTTTTGATATGGATTGTCCTATTTATTTAATTCACTTCAGAATCACTTATGGTCTACTATATCTGAACCATTCACCAACTTCTCAACTTCCTCCAGATGTGGACTTGCATATTTATTCAATTAAGTTCAGATCACTTCGGCTCCGCTATATTGGAACCGTTCACCAAAAAATTCTCACCTTACTCCAAATGTGGACTTGCCTATTTATTCAATTCACTTCATAATCACTTCGACTCCACTATATTGGAACTGTTCACCAACAACTTCTCAACTTCCTCCCGATGTGGACTTGTCTATTTATTTAATTTTCTTCAGAATCACTTCGGGTCCGCTATATTGGAACTATCGACCAACAAATTCTCAAACTCCTCCTGATGTGGGATTCTTGTTGTGATAATATGTAGGGGATCTAGAAACTGTAACAAACTCACAATCAAACTCTCAAGAATGTGGCAAAGAAGAAGAGAAGAATGCACTCAATAATCACTCATGAACACAGAAAATGGAGAATACCAGTATCATACATCAGCTGTGAGCTGGCACTGTGAATAATGAATACAATAATGAATAACTATGTAGAGAATTTGAATTAACCAAGGAGGTCATTTGAATCATGCTCAAAGTCTAGCTTGGAGTACAATGAAGACATCATCTTGTCAGTAGTATCAATTATAAATGGTAATATTCAGTCAAGTGAGTCTAACTGAGTCTAACAAAACCATCTAGGCATAAATCAGGGGATGGAGACTCCAAGGAGGGTGCATGAGGCTGTCAAAAGGTCAAGTGGCACTCCAGAACTAACTAACTAGGAGCTACAGGCAGTTAGCATAAGCAATCAGTGGAAGAACTACTCAATCAATGCACTAATTGAATGATAACCCCTGGTTGGTGAGATAAGGTGCTCTAACTAAAATATAACTGGTGCTAGGTGAGCAAAGGTGCACTTTTCATGCAGAATAGTCCAATAGGGCGCATCAGGTAGGTAGGAGGCCAACTAGGGGCTGAAGACAGGCTCTGGGGAGCTAAAAGTGAGCTCTAGGTGCTGGGGAGACCACCAAGATGATGACTAGATGCATGCAGCATGCAGACATGCAAAATATAAAAATGATGGTGTGAATATTCCAACACCCCCCTGTAAGCAATACTATGAGATAATAACTGAAATATGAAAAATAGGGCCTTGGTGACTGAGACCAAAGGTCACCCCGTACAATCAATCTAAATAAACTAAGTGAGGAAAGAGGGAAAACCTAGCGGGAAGAAAGCCATCCCTCAAAATAGACTGAAGGATGCTAATGTAGCATATCATCACTCACCCCTGAAGGAGGTAAGTGTCCTTCTTTTCCGAAGAAGGATCAATCGATCTGAAATGGATCAGCAATGTGAGAAGATGAAAACTTCCATTTTGAAAATATGATATGGTTCGTCTATGATCATGTGGATCACCAACCAAATCACCAGTAGATCAGAGTGTAATGGATGCCCATTGAGGAAGAGGAGGATCATCAGGTGAGAGATATTCAGGTTCTTGTGGATATGGATCTCCCATTCGCTCATATTCATCATCAGGTTGCTAGATATTCATGTTCTTATGGATATGGATCTAGCATTCCCTCATCATCATCTCCATCTTTAGATTATGAATCTGAAGTCTCATGTGAATAAGCTTCACTCTCTTACTCATCATCACTTTCAAACTCTGAATCGGAAATATCATGTGAAGAAGCAAGTACAACTGACTCATAATCACATCCAAAATCTGAATCTGAAATCTCATGTGAAGAAGCAAGTACAACTGGATCATCATCACATCCGAAATCTAAATCTGAAATCTCATGTGAAGAAGCTGTGATCTCTTGCTCATCATCACTCAAAGGAGGAACAAATCCAAAAATGTGAATATCATGAAATTGTTTCAGAATGTGCATGTATTTCTTTGATGTCTTCTTTGAACCATCATAGGTAAGATCACTATCAAAGGAACCAGGACATGATGATGATGGATCTCCAACAAGATCACTAGTGGATGTAGTAGTGGTGGCCCACTTTGCCATAGTTTCAACTGGAACCATGTGATGTATCTCAAATTCATTTGGAGGTATCTTCCTCTTGGGAAGAAGTGGATCATGCTTCAAGAACATCATATGAAGATCATTATGGAGCATGCGATTCGAACCAATTGAGGTATAATCAAAACCATGAATGTGTAGATAGTTCTTTGATATCTCCTTTGAACCAACATAGGTGAGATCATAACCAAAGAAATTATGACATGATGATGGTATCTTGGACTTCAAATCAGATCCAAGAATTGGGATATGGTTTCTCATGATATCCTTTGAAACAACAGGGGTGAGATCAAAACCAAAATCACAAAAAGATGCACGAGTGATGAACCCAAGCGAATGATAGAGTCTTCCATCTTCGGTGAAACTCTGAAAACATGTTCCAATGACCAAATAGGAGTCCATGAAAGGCATTTGATCAAGGAGGGTGAATGCATGACCTCCAAAATCTGATTTTACCTCCAAATAATTCAATAGATCATCATCTTGCACATCAACAGGTGCATCAACTCCATGAAAGTGTATGTAGTTCTTTGATATCTTCTTTGAACCAACATAGATGAGATCACTATCAAAGGAACTAGGACATAATGGTGATGTATTGAACTTCAAATCAGTTCCAAGAATTTGAGGATGGTTTCTTATGATCTCCTTTGAACCAACATGGGTGAGATCTAAACCAAAATCACAAGGATATGCATGAGACTTGAACTCAAGTGAATGATAGAGTCTTCCATCTTCGGTGAAACTCTGAAAACATGTTCCAATGACCAAATAGGAGTCCAAAGGAAGCATTTGATGAGCCTAGGGAGAATGCATTGCCTGCCAAATTTGATTTTACCTCCAAAATACTCAGTAGGTCATCATCTTACACATTAGCAGGCTCATGGGAAGTAGATATTGTGAAGATCTCTTCAACTTCTAGAGTAGTAACTTACATCTTTTGCTCAGAATTCGGATCAGAAGATGGATCAACTGAAACCATGTGTTTGACTTCGACTTCATCTTGAACAAATTCATCATGGGAGATGATGGAGGCCGAATCATGAATAGAGAGAGCACTTGAGGAAGTATCACTAGGATTTTTTTCCAAATGGATAGCATCAACCTCTTCCTCCTTATTTCCAAATAATCTGTCCAATCTAGTCCATAGATCACTTGGATGTTCATCAATATCAATGAGGTGGTGCATATTGGAATACATAGTGATACATATTGATCCAAGGGCTCCGTCACAAGCATCAAGCCAATCTTCTTTCTCTCCATCGGAATAAAAATCTCTCTTATTACCAATACACACATAAAAAAGATCATGTCTCTTCAGATATGCAATCATCTTTGGTTTCCACTCATCATAGTTGAATGGAGAGAGAGAAGGAGCTCCTTCCAGATGCATGGAAGCCGTTGTCCAATTCGAATATGTTGAAGAGGGATTCAAATGGATGAATAACCTGCAAAACAGGAAGAGTTTGTCAATGGAGATTTGCTACACTTCGAATGAACACTACCTTAAGACACCTGAGCACATATGACTAAGTCCTTCACACCTAGCTAGACTTCACTAGATTGCTCCAGTGAATTCAAGGTAATAGCACCAAGATTTGTTGTGGAAACTCAAAGGCTTCTGGTGCTCAGGGAAAGATAGCTGCTCAAAAAAATGCTGCAACTGCTGCTGCTGCAATGGATACAATTCGAATAGATGCTGACTGCTCTGATACCATGTGATAATTTGCAGGGGATCTAGCAACTGTAACAAACTCACAATCAAACTCTAAAGAATGTTGCAAAGAAGAAGAGAAGAATGCACTCAATAATCACTCTAGAACACAGAAAATGGAGAATAGCAGTATCATACATCAGCTGTGAACTGGCACTGTGAATAATGAATACAATAATGAATAATTGTGTAGAGAATTTGAATTAAATAAGTAGGTCATTCGAATCATGCTCAAAGTCTAGCTTGGAGTATAATGAAGACATCAACCAGTCAGTAGTATCAGTCATAAATGGTAATAGTTAGTCAAGTGAGTCTAACTGAGTCTAACATAACCATCTAGGCATAAATCAGGGGATGGAGACTCCAAGGAGGGAGCATGAGACTGTCAGAAGTTCAAGTGGCACTCCAGAACTAGCTAACTAGGAGTTAGAGGCAATTAGCATGAGTAATCAGTTGAAGAACTACTCAATCAATGCAATAACTAAATGATAACTCCTGGTAGGTGAGATAAGGCGCTCTAACTGAAAGATAACCGGTGGTAGGTGAGCAAAGGTGCATTTGTCATGCAGAACAGTCAAATAGGGCACATCAGGTAGGTAGGAGGCCAACTGGAGGCTAAAGACATGCTCTGGGGAGGTGAAAGTGAGCTCTAGGTGTTGGGGAGACCACCAAGATGATGACTAGATGCATGCAGTTGCATACAGCATGCATATTTGCATGCATGCATGCAAAATATAAAAATGATGGTGTGAATATTCCAACACTTGTGGTATCCAATTTAGTTTATAACAACTTCAGGTCCATAAATTCCGGTTTAGTTCCTTTTTGAGTACTATCTTCACTGTAAAATCTCAATCATAGATCTCTACCACCCAATGCAATTCCCACCATTGATCTCTCATTAGATATAAACTATATATCTCTACAATGTGACTCATTTTGGGTCTTCCATTATGCCCTGATATTCACAGTATGCAAAACAAATTAAAAATAGAAAAATTTGTTTATAAATGATGTCATCTTCTTCGTTATTTGCACCTCATAATTCATCCATTCATTCATATCTTTCCCAGAAATTTTTTGTTGCATCAGAAACTCATTTCCTACATTCCTACTCACCAAATGCAATGGATCAATCCTCACTTATATGATTCTACTTCAAATTTTTGGGGTCGTCTTACTTCAACTTTGGTTTTTGGGATTTAACTGGGATGATTGTTCATGGACGATGAGAGTCCCAACCCATGGGTAACATACCACAAATTATGATCATAATCATACTATTTTTCAATAGAGGTCAACTTGTATTTACTTTTTTGAGGTTCTTGTGTAGGATTGGGGAGAGCCAACTTCCATTATTTAATTTTGACAACCATTACATGGAAAAGGATTAACTCTTGTTTCCTTATAGATGTTATTGTCACTTCAATATGTTTCCAACATTTCAAATTTTCCCTCAAAGAAATTTACTATGGCTTCAAGATTCTTGTCTTTAAGGTGAATTCATCCATCAAAACATACTCCAAATCTCAGATTATTCAATATTTCATCATGACTTTTACTTCAAAACCTTTATTGGACTTGACATCAATGAAAATATTTCCAACAATCTCCCCCTTTTTCATTGATGGAAACTATTTCATTGAATCTATAGTCGTTGAGTCCATAATTCTTTTGTATCTCTCCCCCTTTGACGCCAATGGAAATGGGTTACTTCCCTTGGGCTTGTACTGTATTTGTTGTTCAGGTCTACTCCCCCTGTGCTTATGCTTGTCTGCGACTTGATTCCTATATTACAAATCTCCCTCTATCTCTAACACCAACCATTGACAAGGAATGCTCCACCTGGACTCATGATTCTCTTTCTTCTTCTGTTGTCCCCCCCATCTAAGTGCTTACCTGCATTTTCCATTTTTTTGGTCTACTCCCCCTATGTTTTTCTTCATTCCCAATAGCTTCTAGCTTTGATGAAGCTTGAGAAAATTAATAAGGAGTGGGTATTAATCCCAATTTCAATATGAGATATGGAAAAGGTATCTCTAGGAAGAGGTTTTATAAATATATCTACAACTTGTTCCTTTGTAGCTTCATAATCCAATTTAACAACTTGGTTTCCAACTTCTTCCCTTAAAAAATGATATTTGATTGGTATGTGTTTTTTTTTTTTAATTCATGACAAGGTTCATATAAATGCTTATCGCACTAGTATTATCACATAATATGGAAGTTGGTTGCTTGTATTCTACTTGAATGTCTTGCAATGTCTGCTTCATTCATAGAAATTATGTACAACAAGTTGTTGGAGCAATATATTCTCCTTCAGCAGTGGACAAAGAGATTGAAGATTTCTTTTTACTCAACCAGGATGCCAAGAAATTTCCTAATAAGAATGCACACCCACTTATGATTTTTCTGTCATCTATACAACCAGCCCAATCGGCATCAATGTATTCTATCAAGGTAAATTATTCACATTTTGGATACCATAATCCAAATTCCAAAGTACCCTTCAAATATATGAATATTCTTTTAACTTCCTATACATGATTTTCCTTTGGTGCAGATTGAAATCTTACAACTACTCGAACTGCTTTCCTACATGACAGCTGGCCTTGATGCTATCACATATAATGGGATTCCAATCATATATTTGTACAATTTCTGGTCTACTTCCATGGATTCCTCATCTTCACATAGCTTGTTTCTTGTAATCATAAGAGTACTAACTATTTTGCAATCTTCCATCTTGAACTTCTTGAGCATTTCCTTAATGTATTTTGTCTGAGAAATGAAGATACCTTTGTTTGATTGAGAGATCTATAGTCCTAAGAAGAATGATAATTCTCCTAGCATTGACATTTCAAACTCTTTCTGCATTTCTAGATCAAACTTTTTACTTAATTTGTCAATACTATTTCCAAATATTATATCATCTACATCAACAACAATATATTATTTTCAATTTTGATGTAGATGTTTCTATATGTAGCTCCTCTTTTGAATCCTTGCTATTATAGATGATTTTCTAGTCTTGAGTACCAGACCCTAAGAGCTTGATTAAGCCAATAAAGAGCTTTCTTGAGTTTTCATACATAATGTTTTTCTCCTGATAATTGGAAGCCCTTAGTTTGCTCAATGTATAGTTCTTCTATATTTCCATTTAAGAATGTTGACTTAACATCCATTTGATAAATTTTTAAGTCTTTCCAATAGGAAAATGCCAAAAACATCTTGATTGCTTCCAATCTTGATCAAAGAGAAAATGTTCTTCACAGTCAATTCCTTTAATTTGAGGATATCCCTTGCATACTAGTATTTCTTTGTTTCTTACTACTTGTCCATTATCATTTTGTTTATTTCTGAAGACCTATTTAGTGCCTATGACATTTTTATTCTTGGGTCTAGGAGCAAGTTACCAAGTTTGATTCTCTTCAATCTGGTCCAATTGCTCATTCATGGGCTTAACCCAATGTTCAACCTTGTTGTATTCTCCAAAATTGTTAGGCTCTATTGTGGATAGTAGGGAGAAGTTGTCTTATTCATATATTCTTGCCATTTTTATTTTTCTTGTCTCTACACCTACATCTTTGTCACCAATAATTAAATCATCTAGATTATTACTTTGCACATACCTGGATGGCGCCCCTGTGCCTTATCTTCCAATATGATTACATTCTTTTGGATCTTCTTATTGTTTTACTTCTTCTTGTTCCTCTTCTTGTTGTTGTTATTCTTCTGGGTTTTTCTTCTATGGCATCTGGAGACTGGCATGTTTGTATATTCTCTTGATCCATGAGTTTTTGTTTCATATACTTTCACATCTTCACTCTCTACTATTTTATCTAGTCTTAAGATGTAGCATTTGTATGCTTTTCTTTTAGAGGAGTATCCAAGAAAAATACCTTCATCAGATCTAGAGTCAAATTTTCCCAAATTTTCATTAACTCTTTTTATATATCATTTTCTTCCAAACAACCTAAAATGTTTGACAGTTTTTGGTATTCCATTCCAAATATCATAAGGTTTTTTCACTACTATTGACTCTAATTTGTCCTCTATTTAGAATATGTACTGCAATATGAATTGCTTGGATCCAAAAAATTTCAGATAAATTGGACTCATTTAGCATAGTTCTAGTCATCTCCTATACAGTCATGTTCTTCCTTTCTGGTACTCCATTTTGTTGTGGAGTTCTAGCAGTTGAAAATTGTCTTCTTATCCCATGATGCTCACAAAATTCCCGAAACTCATTTGAGGTGAACTCACCTTCATTATTTGATCTTAGACACTTCATCTTAAATTCAGTTTCATTTTCAACTAAATCTTTGAATACTTTGAACATCTCAAATGCCTCTAATTTTTTATTGATAAAAGAGACCGAAGTCATCTTGGTATAGTCATCAATGAATAACATAAAATAGTACTCACCATTTAGAATTTTTGTTCTTTTTGGCCCACAAAGATCAATATGAACAAGTTCCAAAGGTTTTGTTGTTGAATGTTCCTTTGTCTTAAATGTATCTCTTGTTTGTTTCCTTGCCAATAGGGCTTGCAAATAGTGTTTGAGGGTTTTGCAATCTTAGGCATGTCTCTTACTGCTTGCTTCTTGCTGATCTTCACTAGATTGTCAAATTTTACGTGACCCATTCTTATATGCCATAGCCATCTTTCATCTATTTTTCCCATTTAACACTTGTCTCCTTTTATTTTGTTTAGGATGCATATATTGTTTGGAGTCCTAACTTTTGTTTCTACCTACATGAACCTTCCTTTATTATTTTGCATTATTTAGAATTGAAGGTAAGTGTGTGTCCTTGATCACACATTTGAATCATACTTAGTAGATTATGTTTCATGTTTTCAACAAGCAAACCATTTTCTACTTTAGCATCCTACTCCCAAGGTTGACTGTACCTTTTCCAGTAATTCTAGAAAATCCATCATCACCAAAAGTGACACTACCTCCTTGCTCCTTCCTAAGACTCATAATTTTTTTTTTATCCTTAGTCATATGCATGGAGCATCCACTATCAATGTCCCATTGGTTTCTATTATTTGGGGAGTCATATGCTTGGAGCATCCACTATCAATGTCCCATTGGTTTCTATTATTTGGGGAGTCATATGCTTGGAGCATCCACTAACAATGTCCCATTGGTTTCTATTATTTGGGGCATGCAAGTCTAGTTCACAATCTTCTATATTTTTCTTTTTTGAATTACTTTTCCACACCTTTGTAGCTCTTTTTCATGTCTGGTAAGAGCATTTTTTGTTGCATATTGCAAAGTAGAACTCATCTTGCTTCTACAGTCACAAGATTTATTCCCAAATTTATTGCATCTATAACATTCAATTTCATAATTCAAAGGTCCAAAAGGATTGTAATTTATGTCAACAACCCTATGAGGATTTCTGAAATTATTGTTCACATAATAATCCTTAGAGGCCTCGTGGATACTTTTATTTTGCATATAATCATCTTTTACATAAGCTCTGCAGTTTACTGCTTTGTGCCTAAAAATATTACAGGAAAATAGTAACCTAGAAAGAGACTTTGATACATGGTGGTGAAGAGTATTCTTGATGGAAAAAATTTCATATTTTTCTTATGGAGAAAGTCAAATTTGTGCTTCTCATTATCCCTTTTGTCGGTGTTGTCTTCATTATTTAAAAATCTATTGAGGGAAACTGCATATTTCTTTTTTTTCTTTTGGTGTTGTTGAACTTGATATTTTATTTTTTCTGATCATAACCAAGTCCATTTTTTTTCAAATGATGATCTTTGACAATTGAGGATATCATCAAGTACTTCTATGTTTTTTCCAAACTTCAACTGATATTTCAATTGAGTAGCTATTTTTTGTAGCTCCTTTCTCAGAGAAACAATTCCATATTTCAACCTTTCACAATTTTCTTCCTTATCTCTTAACTATTTTTTTTAAATCTCTTCAAATCGTTTTGCTTCTTCTAAATGAATCTTTAACTCAATAATAACCTTTTATATTGCTTCAATGTTGTATGATTTGTTTTCTTTGGAGTTTTGATCTTCCTCCTTGTACCTTTGCAATTTCTCTTTTAGTAACAAATGATTATTTTTCTCATGTTTCCTTAAATCACTTAAAGCACTATACGTTCTCCCTCAAGATATACTTCCCCTTCTATTTCAAAGCTCTCTCCATCATCAAGAACTTTATTTTGAGTATTTAATGCCATGAAAAGAACTTGTTTTGTACCACTATCACTGCCATCATCTTCATCATATGAGCTACTATCTTCTTTGGAGTATAAACTTTCCTTTGCTTGTAGAATCTTTTCTTATTTTCATCTTTTCCCTTTTTGTACTTCTTTTCTTATTTTTTCTATTGTAGTCCTCTTCATCATCACTAGTCTCACTTTTTCCATATGGACACTTTGAAGCATAATGTTCTATTCTATCACAACTAAAACATTTAAAAGGTAACTTATCTCTAAATTTTCCAGTTCCCTTTCTGAGTTTCTTCACGAAATCTGCTTCTTATTCATTGGAATCATTGGAGGAATTTTTACTTGACTTGGGGTTGATTCCCTTTGTATTTTTGAAGCTTTGAATACTACTTCCCTTTTTTAAGGTATTTCATATGCTGTAAGGATTCCATGCAACTCATCCTTGTTAATTTTTCCAGCTCCCTCATTTCCTCTAATGCAAAAACCTTAGCATTAAATCTTGAGGGACGTGTTCTTAGCACTTTTTGTACAATGACATGCTCTCCAATCTTCTCACCTAAACCCTCTAATAGTATATAAAATTTCATCTACGCTAAGAAAGTAAGTTGCAATGTCCTCTTCTTCTTTCACCATCAAGCTTTCAAATTGCCTTTTATGTGTTTGAAGTTTGGTTTGCTTGAATTTGTCATCTCCCTCATTATTTTTTCTAAAGTTTGTCCCATATTTCCTTTGTTGATTTACAATACATTACTTTGACAAGATCCTTTTGTGCTATACCACTTACAATAGCATTCATAGATTTTGCATTGAGATTATATGGATTTTTCCCATCAGTATTAGTCGGTGGAGTTGTAGGTGTTGTGTAACCAAATAAAATTGAGTGCCATAAATCAAATCCTAGTGACATCATATAATTTTGCATTCTTATGCTGCAAAAGGCATAGTTATTTCCATTAAATAGAAGTGATCCATTCTTAGAGAAATTTTCCTATTTTTCCATGTCTACTACAAAGATCTTCCTTCTAGTGGTCAAACTTGTCTAAATGAACCTGATCTGATACCAATTGTTGGAATATTCAACTATACTGAGAGGGGGGAGGGGTGTGAATCGATATAGAACATATTTTTAAGTTTCAATTCTTGTTTACCATCCTCATTATCTTTCAACAAAATCAATCATCACATAAGCACACAAGAGATGCAAATATTTAATGTGGAAACCAAAGAAGGAAGAAAACCACAAAAGATATCATTATAATAAATGATGATTACAATGATTCACTAGCACCAACTAGAAGGAGGCACCAACCCCCTGTATTCTTTAGTACCAACTGAAAGGAAGCATCAAATCCCTAGATTCTCTAGCACCAACTGGAAGGAGGCACCAACCCCTTAGATTCTTCAGCACCAACTAAAAGGAAGCACCAAATCCCTTCCTTGCACCATCCTATCACCCTATGATATGTTTATATTCCAATGTCATTGCTCCAATATCATATGTATGCTATTTGATGTGACTATATCGATGTCTTTGTTCTGATGTTTCTATTCAAATATTTCTGCTCCAATATTTTTGTTCTGATGTTCGATGATTTTGTCCCAATATATCTATTCTAATTTTTCACTTCCTACACAGAATTTCCAATTTTATTCAATTTACTTTAGGTCCAGTATGTTGGAAACTTACCTTGCTCCTTCAATCTACTCCCGATGTTACTTTGGCGACATGAACATATTGCAGTTATTCACTCTATTTCATAAACAGTCTCGGGTCCGATTTGTCGGAACTATTTATTGATACCTTCAGAGATCGTCCTGATGTTTTCATTCGAGGTGAACTTCATAATTTATTCAATTCGGTTGATAATCACCTTAGGTTTTATTTTTCTCAAGTTCATTACTTCAGCACCGATGAACAAGTACTTTTTACTCTTTCGATGTATGATTTTCGATATGGACTTGCATATTAATTCAATTCACTGTAGAATCACTTTGGGTCTACTATATTGGAACCATTCACCAACATCTTTTCAACTTCCTCCTGATTTTCGATATGGACTTGCATATTTATTCAATTCGCTTCAGAATCACTTTGGGTCCGCTATATCTGAACCATTCACCAATAGATTTTGAACTTCCTCTTGATGTGGAATTGCCTATTTATTTAATTCACTTCAGAATAACTTCAGGTTTTCTATATTGGGACCATTCCCCAACAAGTTCTCAACTTCCTCCTAATGTGGGATTCCTCCGTTATCCAATTTAGTTTATAACAACTTCAGGTCTATGAATTTTGGTCTAGTTCCCTGTTGATTTCTATCTTCACTGTCAGATCTCAGTCGTTGATATCTACTACCCAATGCAATTCACATAATTGATCTCTCGTCATATCTTAATTGTATATCTCTTCCATGTAACTTATTTAGGGTCTTCCATTAAGCCCATAAATTCACAGTATACAAAGCAAATTAAAAAAAAAACTGTCTATAAATGACTTTATATTCTTCCTTCGGTACACCTCATAATTTTTCCATTCATTTATATCTTCCTCATAAAATATTTTTTGTTTTAGAAAATCATCTCCTACATGCCTACTCACCAAATGCGTTGGATCAATCCTCACTTATATGATTCGACTTCACATATTTAGGGTAGACTTATTTCATCTTGGGATTTTTGGATTTGACTGGGATGATTGTTCATGGACAATGAGAGCTATAACCCATGGGTAAAATAACACAAATCATGATCATAATCATACTATTTTTCAATAGAGGCCGACTTGTATTTACTTTGTTGAGGTCATTGTGCAGGCTTGGGGAGAGCCAACTTCCCTTATTTAACTTTGAGAACCATGCCATGGAGGAGAACCATGACATGGAGGAGGGTCAAATCTTGTTTCCTTGTAAATGTTATTGTCATTTTAATATGTTTCCAACATTTCAACTTTTCCCTCAAATGATTTTTTTATGGCTTCAAGGTTCTTGTATTTAAGGTGACTTCATCCATCAAAACATACTTCAAAGCTCACATTCTTCAATATTTCATCCTGACTTTTACTTCAAAAGCTTTACTAGACTTGACATCAATGACAATATTTCCAACACGATGTTGTAGAGGGAGATGGGGAAATAGTATTCAAAGGTCTTAGGACGATCTGGCTTGGGGATAAGCTAGGGAAAGAAAAGTGGAGTTCAAGCATCTTGAAATTTTTCCTAAGTTTCTTGTTTCTTCGGGGAATTTTAGAAGTTTGTTTCCAAGAATGTCAAAGAAATCTATGAAAAACTCCATAAGCTAGTCATCCGGCTTTGGGGATTTTGTCCCTTTGAAAAAGGTGGAGTGTAGTAAGGAGTTCATCTCGTGAAACTGGCTAGAAGAGATCTTGGTTATCGTCTTCATCGACCATCCTAGGGTAATTACCCACCACCTGTAGGATTTGGTAAACTTTAGGGGCCCTCGAATCCGAAAAGAGATATGAAAAATGCTACATGGAGAAATATGAAAGGTTCCAGAAGCCATGGATATTTTTCCCATTCTCATCCTTAGATCACAAATAATATTAATACATATTCTATTCTTTGTGACATTCTAGAAGAATTTAGTATTTTGATCACCTTCTGCGAGCCACAAAGCTCGGCATTTAAACCTCCACTCAAATTCTAAATATTTTAATAAATCATCCTTTTTAGTTTTTAACTCTAAAATAGACTTTTTGTCCTCCTCCAAGAATAAGCCTTTCTCTTGGGAAGAGTATAAAGTATCCAATTTATTCTCAACTTCCATGAGTTTGGTGTCCCTTTTCCTACATTTATCTCTTCCTTGGGATGAGATATTCCTTTTTAAAACACAAAGGGAATCTACAAATTGAATTCTTGCATTGTGAACATCAGATTCCATGATGGAGGCCTAGTTTTCTTTAACAATCCTTTGCACTTTTGCATCCTCAGACTAGGAGAATTTGTATTTCAAAGGAGGACCAAGCTTAGGTTCTTTTGATCCAATATCCAAAAGGATCAGGAACTAGTAGGATAAATGGTTGAGATCGACCAGGGAGCACAACGCCTTAGAATTTTCAATGGTTGATTCGTGGATAAGGAAGTGGTCAAAACGATTATAAATTCCAGCCTCCCTTGCGTGCTTATTGCACCAAGTTGGTTTAAGAATGGAAGTCACTAAATCAACCCAATCAACATTTTGAAAGGATTCATTGAAAAAAGAGTCTAAACTATATTCCCGCACAACCTTCCCTCAGATTTCATCATAGGATAGGGTAAGGTTAAGGTCCCCTTATCCACATGATCATATAATGGACTTGGATTCAATACAATTGACAAATATTTTCCTAGAATTCCTTTCATTGCTAGAAAGGACCATGTATATTGAGAATAAGAAACGTCTATCAAGTGATAGGGAGAAAACTTCCACACCTAGACAAGAATTGATAGAAAAATAATTCTCCACACGACAAGTGTTTTTTATTCTAGTGACCAACCCCCTTGAATGACCAATTGAAACCATACAAAACAAAGATCATAATTTGTCTTTTTTTTTTTGTAGAGAGGACATGATTGACTCACCTTGGTACATTATTTATTATAAGAACATGACATCCGGTCATTTGGGTTGCATAAGTATTTTGAGGGATGAAATTGTGGCTTTCTTGCTCAAGCCACACATGTTGACTGAGAGTATTTTCATTTCGAACGGCTCAAAAGAGTTATACCTACTCTAAGAGCTTTGATTATGCTCATATGCCTTCCTTAACTGATTTCCTTCATCACCTATTCAATATCATGGTGTAATCCTTATTTCCTAATATGACGATTGTCGTTAGAACAAAAATTGCAGGTGTTAATCTTTGATACAATCATTATAGTTAGGATCTTGGGAGGCGGTTAAACCATGCCACAAAACACACGGCGAGCACTGAACCAATGTCCAAAAATATCCCTCCCATCGTGAGTTGGGTGATTTTCGAACCCTTGACTTGTCGCTCTGATACCACATAATATGACGATTGTTGTTAAACCAAAACCCGTAGGTGATAATATCCGATACAATCATTAGAGTTAGGATCTTGGGAGGTGGTTAAATCATGTCATGAAACACATGGCGAGCACAGAGCCAATGTCCAACATTTCCTACCCACTTTAGACTGGGAGGCGTGAATTCTTTCATCCATGCTAATCCCACCACATAACACTGATCCTTTTTTTCTTGACCACAACATATATGGTCCTTCCCTCTAGATTGAAAAAGAGTGGCTAACCAATGAGCTACTCTTTATTTTGTCCCAGCTCAAACCCACGTCCTCCTCCCAAGAGATATCTACAACTAGGATAGCTAGCAAGGAGAGACCTTTAGTTGAAGCCTCAACTCTATTCTCATTGACATCAATTGATGTAACCAACCCCAAGGATTTCACCAAAGGATCCATCGATGGATATGGAGCTTTATTGAGTGGATGCCAATGCACGTCTATGTTTCCATAACTCAAGATTGTCCAATTGGTTGAGATATATATCAAAGACCTCAAAAAGGTCAAGAATTAAAGGTTGAGGCACCATAGACTTAGATTTCAATTCCATCAGAGAATAAAATATTTCATAATAATATCATTGGAGGTAATTTCCTAAACGTCAAGAGCTTTCTCAGATGACACCATATTTATTGGTGAATCCTTATTGGAGTGATATGAACCCCCACCAAGACTGCTGCTAGCACCTAGATCTTTTTTATGCCAAAACTTCCATTTATACTGGTGAGTGTAGCCTGAGATACCATGGTCATAGAGATGGAATCTTGTGTAGCTAAAGGGAGCATTGATGTAATCCAAAGACAAAGTGAATGAGCTATCCCTTGAAACTAACTCCAAAAATTCGAACAGGCCCTGGCGTAGATCAACCTCTACAAGAGTTTGAGCCTCTAAGCAAGATTGTGAGAAAAGTATTGATTCATCAAGTGCAATAAATGTTCCAACAAATTTCCCCAGTAACTATAAATCCACTAGGTGTCCAAAAATTTAGAGGGTGGTAGGGAATTTTAATCTAGACTAGGGTTGTCACTAAGAACTCCTTCTTGGGATCGAAGAGAGGGTGTCATCTTTTGAGAATTAGCATAAATTTCCCAAGGTTCCATAGTTTGTGGAGTATTTTTAGGTGTGTGCAAGGTTACAAAAGAGGAAACCCAACCAATCCCTGGAAATGCTATTTACTTCTGGCACGTAACCCACCAATAGCATCCATTGTTCAATGATACAACTCTCTCATTCCAACATAATGATTGTATAATTTTCTAGCTAACGTTTTGTCTACCACTACCCATATGTCATGGGTAGTGGTAAATTAAATTGCATATGTGTGTGTGTGTGAAAATTGCATTTAACTGTATATCTATCCTTGTAAATTTAAGGAAAAGTTAACATGTGGTATGTGTGCACTTAAAATAATTTAGTGATAAATATATAATTTTTGAAAAAAAATATATGAACATAATCTACACAAAATGCATTCGGTCACAATATTTTGTTTTAGATTTATGTTGGAAAATTATTATTTTTTATTATTTTTCAAAACTAATAGTTGAATTTTTTAATTGCATTTTGTTTGAAATTTTTAATTGCATTTTGTAAACATGTGTGTGCATGTAAATTTTTTTATTATTGGTTACAAAAATTGAAAAAAAAAATCATTTTAAAGAGAACACATTGGTTTGAGGCATATATATTTTTTGAAATTTTTTGGTTGTGTACTTTTTATGTTATTGATTTTTCTTTGCGTTGATTGGAAGTTGTGGACATGGTTTTGTAAGTGTAAGTTTGAAAAGAAAATTAAAAAATATATATCATATGAACTTAGAAACCCATAAATTATATGCCAATGGATAGATGATTCCTTGATGAATCTATTGGTATGAAGTCCGCCACCTAAGGTGCATCTTAGGATAGAGTTTAGGCAGGGTAAAGAGGAAAGTAAAATTACAATTGTAGAAAAGAGGGCTAAATGCTTGTTTTTAAAGTCCTCAATTGAGATAATAGCTTGATTGAGGTGTTAAAAACCATCGATCGAGGTTTTGGGTGGATTTTTAAATACCTCTATCGAGTGTTTAAGTGTGGTTAAACCGAAAGCTCGATCGAGCTCTTGTGAATTAAAAATTTGAAAAAAAAGCATTTCAGTTTTTTTGAGTTAAGGAGCTTGGTCAAGCTTAAAAGATCGATCTAGCTTTTAAAATATTGATCTAGCTTTTTAAAAAGCTATATCAAGCTTTTAAAAGCTAGATCGAGGGTTAAGAAAACCCTCAATCAAGCTTTCTAGCTCAATCAAGAGTTTTTTCAACCCTCGATCGAGCTTATGAAAATAACTCAATTGAGTGCTTTGTTAAGCCCTCGATCGAGAGCTTAAAAAAACTCGATTGAATCCATTTTTTACCATTTTCACTCCCACCGTTTTCTAAAAAGTGTTACCCATCTTCATGGGAACACCCAATAACTACATTGCTACAACATTATGAAATTCAACACTTCAAGCCATTATCAAAATACATTCTCTCAAAAAACATAACTTGCTATAACTAGCATAAAAATAACATTTATGATAACATATCCTTCATCTTCATACTCAGCTTCGTCTTCTGACCTATTCTTGATTTATCAAACCAACAACCATCATTTATATCCAAAATATATTTCACATTCCGAAAACAAAGTATACCCTACACTTTATCGGCTAATTTATCCATTTCAACAGCTGCAACTTCAACTCTATTTGATATAACTCATCTATTTTAAATACTTGTCCATGCATTGATTCTAAGTGTGAAATTTTCTCCAAACATCCAATGTTATCCTTGTCTTTTTTAGATTCCTCTTTGATAGGTCTTTCACCATATTTATGCTTTAAAATCCATTCTTCAATAAGATTGAGTTCATCATTAAATTCATCTTCTTTTGATTCAAATTGATTCATGCTTCTTGGAAGCATTGATACTCTGTATGAGTGTCCTTCCACATTGGCACTAACAGTGGTATGACAATAGTCATTTTTGGAACAATCAATAACATAGTCATATACCTATGCATCTTCAACAACTTCATCACCTAACAAACCTCCTTCATCACTGCATCTTTCTTCATGTGCAGCTTCATTAGTGTATACATCATGGGTTAGAGCTACAAATTCTCCCCCTCTATGTTTTACATCTAGAATACATATTGACTCAGACATCCTGCTGATAGAGTCATCCACTTCAAATTTCCCCTCATATGCAATGAAGTCTGCACCATAATATCCTTTAAGCATTCCTATAAACCTTTTCATCTGCATTGTACCTTTTAGCCACTCCTCTTCTGCGAGTTTGAACTCAAAATGGTCTTCACTGATTGAAATTTCATGGCCAATATCATCTTCATATTTCTTATTTTTGCTCATTAGCATGTGAGCATTCACCACTACCAAATTGTTCTCGGTACTTGCACTCTCAAACAAGCTATCGAAAAAATTAAAGAGATATTTTTCTTCATCTTCATCCACTTCTTGGATGACATCCTTTAACTCTTCCATTATTGTAGTAGTGTGTGGTTTTTTAGCCACATCAACATCATAATTGTATTCTTCCTTATGACCCTCAAGATCATATCCTTTTCGTTGTCTTCAATGTGACTACTAATTTCTCCAAAAATATCCTCCAAAATTGTAAACTGTAGATAATACCTCAGCTCCTCAAGACTCCATCTCATAGATCTCCGATTAACAATTTTTTCTTCAAGAATGTCTTGAATAAATACAAGTTGACAATCATCTAATGCTTTGACATATCTTTAGAGTGCTCACCCACAATAAGAATTAGATAGTCAACAATTTCCGTTGCTAGATTCTCTTTACCAACATATATTAGACTTTCAAGCTTGCCAATCTTGAATTAAATTCAAATCTACTTCAAAAACATTATCATTTTCTTCATTTTTAGCATCATCATGGATTCAATCAACATGTACCATTTATATCTCACCTATTGCAACTTCTGTACAATCTGTAATAATATCGTCAAATTCCTCAATAAATATGGGCTCTTCAATATTTTCACAAATTTCACAATTCCATGTTTGACACAAAAACTCGGACAATTTGGCACAGTGATCTTCATATTTATCATATGTTGTTTCTTCAACTACTACTTCTCTCGTAGTTTCCACTTTAATAAAATATATTTCTTCAAGGGAAGTTTATTCGTCTTCTTCATCATCAACAATCAACATCATTGGGATCACTGGACCACTAGTTGCTTGACTATAAGCTTCAACATCATCTTCGTTAACTTCATCTTTTTCATCCACAAGTTCCTGAGCATTGTAGTATTCACCTTCAACAATCTGCACATGATCTATTTTTCTAACAGAGACATCACAATCCTCTTTTTCATTAGCTCTCCCTGCTTCTACAAATTCTTCCTCATCATCTTCAAAATATTTTTCTACTGCTACAGATGATACAACAACCTCATATTCATATTTATATGATCTCCAAGACAAAATTTCATTCTCATGTTCCTCCTCTACTACAACAGGATTTTCTTCAACATTTTCTAGGCCTATCTTAGTAGCAACATCAATGTTACATTCAAATTCCTCATTTCTTCTTGCAACATCTTTAGCTTGGATGCAATCGTCATCCGCCATATCTGACAAACATTGCATGAGATGCTACGCATCTTCAACTTCACCATTAAATTACTCATCCGCTAGTGTATATACACAGTGGGATTCAGTACATGCTTCATAGTCTACAACTACTACTTACAGCTTTGTTGTTGATTCCTCAACAACCCATAACTCAGCATGATCTTGATCAATATCGCTCCCCCTTACATCAAAATCGCTTTTCAAACTTTCTCATGTTTCTTTAGTAGTAGTAGCCTCAACAATTACATAAAATATATTGTTATCCAGGGATTTCTGGATGAAATATAGCACTGAGGCATCCCTTGCCTCATCATGGGGGTCATCAAAACCATTTACAACAAACTTCCATTACTCTTCATAACAAAGAAACAGTTCCATATTAGTAAACCATACTTCAAAATTCTTACCAGAGAAATGTGGGTGTGATCCAAGATCCATTTTGCACCCATAATATTTGACCTGACCTTTATCATGATTACTGGGATCCTCAGCTACAACTGGAACCTCCCTATATGCTTTTGCAAAATACTCTCCCGCGACTCTTCGGTTTCTTCTCTTGATTAGGTTGAGTTTTCTTTTCTTACTCATATCTCTTACAACACAATGTTGCTCAACAACTCACACCTTAAACAGATGATTGGACCACAATACTTTATCCTATTTAGGATTGAATCACATAACCCTTATACCAGGGTCCTCTTTCACATTCACGTCTAGAAAATGCACTGAGCTTTTGCTCACCTTCATAGGATACCACAAGCTACGACCCTCTCAAAACTTCATTTGCGGCTTCACATACATAGACCTGTTCCAATTATCTCTGCCACGAGGATTTCTAGCAACATCACATTGGATAACCTCGAGTCGACTCTACAACTTCTCTTCTAATGGCCAATAGGCTCACAAACTATATCACTCTTGAAATGGAGACATGCACCAATAATACCCTAAATAGGACTCACAGCTTCTGCTACACCAGTGAATTTCTTCCCCTTAAACACAAATTCAAATATTTATGCTCACAATACCAAACTTACTCCAATTAGAGTGCTAATAAGACAACAGACAATAACCTGCATGTATAAAAACATCTTTCAGCAAAATCTCTTGTTTAGTATTTGTACTTGAAGTTTCCTTGTAAAGATGAGAAGAATTCAAGTGTAATGAAGTAATACAAAATTTGTAATGTAAAGGACTAGGTTAAAGATTATTGAGTTAAATATTACTTTTTGAATGGTCTGTTCTTTAATATCATAGATAAATTAGTCTATGAACTAAGAAGATAAATTTGTCCTTTAAAATTCTATGAATGTTGAATGTTGAATTAAGTAGTCCAGTAACTTGTTCTTTGTTCTTGATTGCAATTGTAGGTTTGCAGTTATTTTTTTTTAGTTAATTTAGATTTACTCAAAATTCAATATTTGAAAGACATGTAATTTCAAATTTTAGAAATTTTAGATAACATGTTTTGCAAATCACAATAATAAAATGATTGATAAATTTTTTCTTTTAACAACTTGTTTCTTCACGAGAGAATCTTGAAAAAAAGGAAAGTGCATTTAAATTTATTGATCCAAAATGATTTGGAAGGCAAAGATTCAAGCTGCTACCAATCCTTATTTTTAAATAAACTTAACACTACAGAAATTTTACAATATGGTATATACAATTTCAATCCATCCAAATTATTTTTACCAAATTTTAAATAAATATGTAAAATTGCAATTAGATTCACAATAAACATGAGGAGTAGAGTAGAATTGAATTTATCGAGGTTCGATTATAGAAAAAATTGTAAAGCAAAAAAAGAAAAAAAAAATGACAGCTGTAAACTGGAGCCAAATTGAAAACGATAATCATACGTGTAAAATTTCTTTACAAAAATACAATTCATAAATTTTTTAATTAAAACAAGAGCAAAAGCTACAAGCAAGCTAATCCTCTACCAATGAGAGCATGCTCTAGCTGACATCGAAGAAATAATTGATAGGCATCGGAGGAATAAGCCTGTTTATCTTATTTTTTATTTCATATCAATAGCACTCAGCATCTTTGATCAAAGAATCATGTCATATAATCATTTCTTGCATAATACGTTAAAGAATTTCAGGTCTCTATTTTTTAAACGAACGTTGATGGCTATTAATGAATCAAAGTTCACATGATTAGTGTCATGGATGTTACAATAATGAACCTGCGTTCTTGTGAAAGAGGCCCAATGTTCATATAATTAATTTCATGGTTGTTACAGTAATGAACCAATGATTATGTAGACATTTCATTTTTAATTGTTTTCCATATTTTTAATTAATATTCTTATTTACTCACATGAAAATCAAAGGATAAGTGATATTTTTGTCTATATATAGATTCTAATGTTCTCATATTTTTCATCTTTTACCTCTCGTCAGCTGCTCGACATTGTTTTAGTTTGTGAATAAAAATATTTAGTACCATGGCATATATTGTTTTAGTTTGTAAATAAAACTATTTAGTACCTGTCATTTAAATGTAGACAATAAATAATATATGTAAACACCGATATTTAAATGTAGAGAATAAAATATATTTGTAAACACTAAATAAAGGTTGTGTTGTTACCTTGTCCCATGCAAATTTAATATAGTTTTCATGGTCATATTCTCACATCTTGCACAAGTCCATATTATTTTGGGTGCATGAATAGGCATAAGTACTACACATGAATGTGCTTAAACCTTGGTAGCATAAGCTACGAACATAATATGAATTTGGATAATATTAATGAACTGATAACTAAACCATTTAACACATCTATTACATATGGTAAACCTGAAAAATCCTTTGTGGATCCTCTTTGAATCACTCTCCTAAACATAACACTCCCAAACAAAGAATCGGGTCTCATTGCAAAGCAACAAGTCCACATGGTAGGAACTTGTTGTTTTGCAGCGTCCCTTATTTAAATAGTGATTACAATTTTTGTGTTCCACATTATCTTTCCTTCTAGTTTGTCCATGACATTTGGAGTGAGCTAAAGTCTAGACGATTTGCACCTTCTCTGGCGAGTTTGGTTAGAATTCGACAACATGATTTGTTGCTGAAATTGCAATTTTCATTGTTGAACTAGTAATTTTGATTACATAGATGGATTCAACGCCCTTGATTTTCCTAGGGGCACCCTGATTATGCAATTCCAACAATTGAAAACTGCCATTTCAACAGTTTTTGCAAGATTTTGACCAGAAAAGTTGTCGGATAGTGGGTGCAAATTCTCTAGACTTTAGCTTACACGACGACATTTTATTCATTTTCTTATGTTTTGTTGCACATAGACTATGTGCACTCTAGGCTAATCCTCATATAATTTAACTTGTTAAATCTAACTTGTGCACTATAGAATGTCTAATTTAAACATATACTAGAAAGGCATGTAAAAGGCCATAAATGAGGGTTATAAGTGATTAAACATGTTTATACAACAAAAGTGTTCAACAATAAATTCAAACATAAGTCATTCCTTTATTAATGGGTTCTTGATCAAGTGGGGAGGATAGTGGTGATAGGCCATTGGCCAAGGTTGAGTCATCCAAAGGCATACTTCTAGCAGTTAGGGTCTAGTGCAAATCTCAAGTAAATTTAGTAACCCCTTGTGACATCGTAGAAAAATGTGAGCTCCATGTTGTTTGAGGATGTGAGATCGGTCTTTTGTGGGTCAAATACTACATTGTGATTTAAACTTCAAGGAGATTAGCACACTCGTGAGAGCAGGATGTCTGCAAAAGAAGCATTCAGAAATGTAAGAAAGGTCAACTTTTATTTATTTATCCTATGAACACACATCGAAACCGGCTTCCCCCACCCCAAGCTTTAACTATACTAAGAGGAATTGTTATAGTATTCTTGACAACATTTATTCCCAAAAAAAGAATTACATTGAGCTTCCAAATTTCAAGTAGACTGGTGATTAGTAGTGAAATTAATGTTTTCTCGATATCCAACTTCAAACAGATAAAAAACCAAGGCATCCTTAATGACTCTATCTTGTCAACATCCAATTGACAATTCACATGTTAAATTTTCAGAATTTACTTCAATTTGATCTAGGATCTTAACTGAGAGAACAACATGTACAGCATATCTACAGCATATCAATCATGGAGACAATAATGCAAGCACACAAGAGACACAAAGATTTACTTGGGGAAAACCATAAAGGTGAAAAACCCCAATAACTTCCTCAGAGATAGATAGAGCAATGATACAACCAACCAAGAGAGATAGCCATAACCTAGCAGCAGATCCTCCTCCTCCATTAGTGCGCCACTCCTCCTTGAGTGCATGTGTGAGAAGTGAGTGAGTAAATAGAGTGGCTCCCGCACTCTATTTATACTTGACTTGACTTGCCTTTTTACCTAACTCATGTAGGCTCGAACTTAACCACATAACATAATGCTGACTGGGCCGACCCCCAATAGGGTGGTCTAATAACCCTTCGACCCACATGGTCGACCCCCAATAGGGTGGTCTAATAACCCTTTGACCCACATGACTTATACAGGGCCGACCCCAACAAGGTGGTCTAATAACCCATCAAGTATAAGTTACGACACTTACAATATAAATGACGACACTTCCGTATAGAGGAATAATACCATCTCTATAGGAATATAATATACATATATGTGAAATACATTCCGAAGTTACATATACATCAACACTCCCTCTTAACTAGGAAGGTATTTCTCAGCACAGTTCTTCTAGCACAAGTCATCTTCTCTGGATCATCGTCACTGGATAATCGTCATCGAGTCATCATCATCGTCACTGCTGCTGCTATCTCAATCAATCTCTGAATCTACTCGTCATAGGAAGTTCTACAGAGCCAGTCCTTTTTCATACTGGATGTAGGCCCACCACCTGCAGGTCTTCGTCATCACTGGCCATACTGTGGAATCCTCAGGACTTATTACGTGCGTCACAAAACCTCGAAAGAGCATCCCAGGATGTTACGGGTACACAACTCCGACCTGTAGGATCTCCTAGGGCGCTATTACATGTGACCCCACCACAAAACCTCGAAAGAGCATCTCAAGATGTTACGGGTACACAACTCCGACCTGAAATCTCCCAGGGCACAAATTACATGTGGTCCACCACAAAACCTCGCAAGAGCATCTCAGGATGTTACGGGTACACAACTCCGACCTGAAATCTCCCAGGGCGCTATTACATGTGGTCATGGCAAAACCTCGAAAGAGCATCTCAGGATGTTACGGGTACACAACTCCGACCTGAAATCTCCCAGGGCCCAAATTACATGCCATAGGACAAAACCTCACAAGAGCATCTCAGGATGTTATGGGTACACAACTCCGACCTGAAATCTCCCAAGGCACAAATTACATGTCCTCCCAGAGCAATGTCTCGAAAGAGCATCCCAGGCTGTTACGGGTACACAACTCCGACCTATAGGATCTCCCAGACATGCTCATCTTGCACAACCTGATCCACGGCCACAGAGTATCAACCTGATGCTCAACATACATCATCCTGATGTACTCATGATCGTCCTGATCATCATCACTGCAACGTCCTGCTGCATGTCATCTGGAGCAACATCCTGAAGCTCATCATCCATGATCATCCTGATCATCACTGCAACATCCTGCTGCATGTCATCTGGAGCAACATCCTGAAGCTCATCATCCATGATCATCCTGATCATCACTGCAACATCCTGCTGCATGATCCACCTGATCATCAATGCATCCACATGATGCATACCAAGTATCTACCTGATACATATCATCATACATGATCCACCTGATCATCAATGCATCCACCTGATGCATACCAAGTATCTACCTGATACATATCATCATACATGATCCACCTGATCATCAATGCATCCACCTGATGCATACCAAGTATCTACCTGATACATGATACATATCACCATACATGATCCACCTGATCATACAATGTATCCACCTGATACATATACAGATACATGGTCCAAGCATCCAACATGATGCATATACAAAATAAATACACATGATCCAACTGATCATATCCAGCATCCAACATGATGCGTACATACATACATAAAAATGATCCAACTGATCATATCCAGCATCCAACATGATGCGTACATACATACATAAAAATGATCCAACTGATCATATCCAGCAGAAACCAGAACATCATCCTGATGCCCATTATCCAGCGCTTACATCCACAGCCATGTGAAGGATCCTCCTTCCAACATGCTTGGAATGGATTCAGCAAATGTGTCCATCACTTCTTCCTTGAAGTGTCCTCGATCTGAAGAACGCCAAGCCTCTCTCTGAAGTACTCGAACTTCACTCTGGCTAGTGGCTTCGTCAGCACATCTGCAATCTGCTCGTCCGTCGCAACATACAGAAGCTTCACAGCTCCTCTCTACACCATATCCCTGATATAGTGATATTTGATCTCTATGTGTTTCGACCTATCATGAAACACTGGGTTCTCAAACAGCTTCACACAACTCTGGTTATCACAGAAGATACCAGTAGCCTCCAACGGGAGATCAAATAACTTAGACAGTAGCTTCCGTAGCCATACTGCCTCACAACTAGCTGAGCAGGCTACACCATACTCTGCCTCAGCTGTACTCAGTGCTACGCAGGACTGCTTCCTGCTAAACCAAGAGATCACACCTGATCCCATATTGAAGCAACACCCAGATGTGCTCTTCCTATCTGCAGTACTGCCATCCCAATTTGAATCAACATAACCCTGCAGGTTAAACTTTTGATTCACCTCATACCTGAGCCCATAATCCACTGTACCCTTCAGGTACCTCAGAACATGCTTTACAGCAACCAGGTGAACACTCCTCGGATCCGTCAGGAACTGGCTCAATGTGTTCACAGCAAAGCAAATATATGGTCTCGTGTTCATCAGGTACATCAAGGACCCAATCATCTGACGATACATGGAGACATCAACCAGCTCAGATGAAGCATCACATAGAAGCTTCAGATTCGATGCCATAGGTGTGGCCATAGCCTTGCAGTCCATCATCCCGAACCTCTTCAGGATCTCTACTGCATACTTCCCTTGTCCAAGGAAGATTCCATCACTCTGCCACACCTCCATGCCAAAAACAAATAGTGCATCATTCCCAAGTAACTCGAACTCGGCAGCAAGCTTTTGCTGTGTGTCAGCAATCAATCTATCATCTCTTGTTACAAACAAGTCATCCACATACAAGAGTAGAATCACAGGATTCCCTTCCTCAACCTTGTAGAAAAGATTGGAATCCGCTTTATTCTTGGTAATGCCCAAACTGGATAGAAAGCTGTCTATCCTACCATACCAAGTTTTGCACACATATCTGACTACACCATGCTGTCTTAAAATCCATCTGGTGCATCTTCTATTTCATCACTTTTATATTTCTCAATGCTGCCATCTGCAATATGCTTGATCAGATAGTTCCATTTGGAAGTCATAACAAACTTCCCTTCATGTCTTGGGACTGCAACCCAAACATCATTCTTCATGATCGACGGATCATGGCATTCCATTTCTTCATCCCAGATCTTGGGAACTTCAATATCTTAAATAGATATCTTTGTTGCTGGAACAAATGTTGTAGTCCTTTTGTAGGTGAAGATATACGGTCTTTCCTACAAAACAGGTTAAATTGCATGATTTAGAAACATCTCATAGTTTTTAGAACAAATTCTTACACATAAAGAAATATGTCATACAGTCATGCAATTATCTTAGCCAATGCTTCAATACAACATTTATCCATATCCCGTAACTTTCTAGATGCCTTCCTATCTCTACCAGAACATTGTTAAGAGTGTGCACAACTCCCAACATGTCAGCAAAGAGGTTTCATTCTAGATAAGTAGCAATGGAATGTTGTACAGTGCCATAGGCCACTTACCCATGTATATTAGTAGTATACTGTTCATCAATGCAACTATTCTAATATGCATAATACACAACCTAATCAGTGTATACATTATTGAACAGTATTATTTAAACAAACAAGTATGCAAGAAATGATGATTAAAATACTTATCTTTCTTTGTTCATTGGGTGGACTCCCTCTGAGTCTTTGCTTCCTTGCAGGAGCTGTTGGAGTCCCAATCTGAAGTAGCTTCTTCTACACCTTTCTGTTGTGGAATGTAGAAAGATGGTCAACTCCCTCTGAATATCTACATCCTTGCAGAAACTACTGAAGTGTGCTCCTTTTCTTTCTTGCAGGAACAACTGGAGTGTGCTCCTTTGCTTTCTTGCAGGAGCAACTGGAGTGTGCTCCCTCTTGATCTTTGCTTCTCGAATTACCTGTTCTTGAACTCATATTCATCCTTGGTCCCTATGCATGCTTATTAGTATCATGATTGTGTTATCCTTGTGATTTCATATAAAATCATACATTCATTAGTATACTATTAAAACACAATAATTTCAAGCATGTATAGTCATGATCATTTCAAACAGAATAATAAGCATTAGCATTCAAGGTTTATGTGGAATTCTTATGGTTAGTCAAATCATAAGAAGCATAACATGTCTAAACCTGTAATTACTCAAACCTATGACTCTTCAGGTTAGTTGAATCATCAATTATGGTAAGAAACATAAATGCATACAACCATGATTATTCAAACCTATGACTTCATGAATAATCATTATCAACAACAGTATAAGATCCTAACACAAGGTAGGATTCTAGCTTGATATAGGAAAAACATACCTGGATTAGCATGCTAGCTATTTATGTCTAACATACCCGCATAATGTCTTCTGGTTCTCTTCAGTGACTTGTGCTAGTAACCTACATGTCTCATATGTTAACCATTACAAAACCAAGTTATACATACCTCGTAAATGGTTCTTCTATGAGATCCATGACAATGGATGAATCTTTGTCCTCATATGTTATCATGACCATATGTTCTTGGACCAGAACATGATTTGTCTTTCTTGGTGTACCTTTTATGTTAGTAGACAACATAAACCTCATACAACACCATAATGCATTAGTACAATCATAAGTGTCAATACCCTAATCAATGAATATTTTCTATCGTGCATTCATAATTTTATTAAGGTGATATGACAAGTCTGAAATCAAGATTGTACTAACCGTAATAACATGAAAACATACCATAAAATTAATCATGAACAAATCTCAAAACATACCTCAATGAGTCATACCTGTCGAGATCGCTTGTAATCTTCTTATGTAAGGCCTTAGCCTCATCTCCCTCTGAAACAGGAATTTCTTCACTTATGCAGGTGACCAATCCATCTTCTTCTAGGATTAAACCACCACTTGATTTGCAAGAACTGGACCTGGAGCTAGATATGGGTTTGTCAGAGAAACCCCAAAAATTCAAACTTTGAATTTCAAACTTCCGAAAGGATAGAAATATGCGCCTTGATGAGTTGATCAAACTGGTATATTTAGAATTTGAAAACTGCAAAGTTTCACTCCTCAATTTTTCCTTTGAAGCTTCCAGATTCACTGGACGTGACCCTGAACTGGGGTTTGATGAAGTCCACTCTTTTGCCCCATCAAAAAGTTTGATCCAAAGCTCTAAGCTTCTATTTTTCTGAGGAGCTTCCAGCTGTGGTCACAGATTTCAAAAATTTCCATTTTTACAGAAGCCCTAATTTTCCACTTTTCTGATCAAAGTCCCGAACTAGGGTTTGATCAAGCCCGGCCTTCTGCCGAACCAAAAATTCTGATCTTGGTCTCTAAATTTATATTTTGATGAGTAGCATCCAGCCGTGGTCTCCGATTACAAAAATTCCAACTTTCTCCAAAGCCCTAAATTTCGGAAGCCATGAATGAAGGTACCAAAAAATAATTCTGTTTTGACAGAAATATGTACCTGATTGTTTCTGGTGTAACTCCGAAACTTTTGATCCACAGGGTCTGAAAAAGTTTCCTGAGATAGCCTGACCTGTTAGCTTTCCATCCTGACAGGTCTGACCTCAATTGGATTTTCTGAGAGAGAGTTATGCCAAGTGTCGCAACGTGACCTGTTTATGGGATAAAACCGTAGAGTGAACTTGTACGGCATTCCACGTGTCACTGGTTCAACTTCGGCCTCTAAAAACGTTTTCTGAGATATTACAGTCTGTGTACTACCTGTCACTTTTCACGAAATTTCATTTGGAGCTTCCTAGCCCAAGTTATGACCTTTTTCCCAAGGTCACCTGATTTTGACTCAGATCTGGAAGAGGCAGAAACCCTATATTGCATAGATCATAAATCACAAATTACAATGAATTAGAGGTTTTCCTTTGGACACAAGGTACCTGGAGATCTTAGATTCGGCCTGTAACAATTTCAGATCCGAAAACTTCTCCAAAACGGATTTATAGCGAAAGTTCTACGATGACTGGTTTTTTCTATATCAAGCCCTAGCATTGTAAGTGCAACAAGTGTCATACATGCCATATCATGCCTTCTTTCAGGCTAGCTCTGATACCATGTTAAATTTTCAGAATTTACTTCAATTTGATCTAGGATCTTAACTGAGAGAACAACATGTACAGCATATCTACAGCATATCAATCATGGAGACAATAATGCAAGCACACAAGAGACACAAAGATTTACTTGGGGAAAACCATAAAGGTGAAAAACCCCAATAACTTCCTCAGAGATAGATAGAGCAATGATACAACCAACCAAGAGAGATAGCCATAACCTAGCAGCAGATCCTCCTCCTCCATTAGTGCGCCACTCCTCCTTGAGTGCATGTGTGAGAAGTGAGTGAGTAAATAGAGTGCCTCCCGCACTCTATTTATACTTGACTTGACTTGCCTTTTTACCTAACTCATGTAGGCTCGAACTTAACCACATAACATAATGCTGACTGGGCCGACCCCCAATAGGGTGGTCTAATAACCCTTCGACCCACATGGCCGACCCCCAATAGGGTGGTCTAATAACCCTTTGACCCACATGACTTATACAGGGTCGACCCCAACAAGGTGGTCTAATAACCCATCAAGTATAAGTTACGACACTTACAATATAAATGACGACACTTCCGTATAGAGGAATAATACCATCTCTATAGGAATATAATATACATATATGTGAAATACATTCCGAAGTTACATATACATCAACATCACATTGCCTAGACACTTTATACCCATGTTTCATTAACCAGATATTTTCAATATTGTTATTCTTTATATGGGAAGACTACATAGCTTTATCATCCATGAAAACATACTTTTGTATGATCATATGGAGTTGATCAACTTAAAAATCAAGTCAAACTGGAGCTTTCAAAAACTCTTATAGGGAGAAAATCCATGCAGCAAATGCTAGAAGTTCGTACCAACAATTTGATCACATGCTACACAGATTTGGATGTGTCAAATTCCAACTGCGGGTTCTGTATGAACTGCCAAGAATGCAAATTAAGAGGATGCTTGAAGAAGTTGAAAAGGAACCCATCCTCCAATTCTAAATTAGTTATCTAAAACAAAATACGTTTGAACAAATTGAATAAAGGAAAACATCCTTCGATTCCAAAGTATTTATCTAAAATGAAATAGGTTTACATGTTTTCCACCAATAGAAGCATAAAAAATGAACAGTAGCCAAGGTTTCTAAATGAATTTCTTCCTAGCCAAATTGTAAACACGCAAGTTCTTTTCCTAATATACAATGAGAAATTATGGAAAAATTCAAACAAGCGTTGGAAAGGTATCCAATAGAAATATACTGTCACACTTCCATTTGTGACAGATAATGTCCTTACCTTTATAATGTAGTTATCATGCTTCAAAATTGTTCCACTAGAAATATCTTTGGTAAGAGCCATAGTGTTGTAGTCAATCAAGTTTCATAGTTACGAGCAATACATCATGTAAGATCACACAAGCATTCATGAGATAATAGACAATACAAAGTAATGTGGATAGAAGCAACAAGTATTCTATTACTCAGCAGAGACTGTACAAAGTATATACAGAGATCAAGTATACATTCATATCTCATCCATCTCTCCAGCTTATATTTATGCATATTATAATCAGTTACATAATTGTTTTGTCAGTTCAACCAGCCGACAAGTTGGGATTGACAAGTATTCATTTGGAGGACCTAGTCAGCTAGCGGACTAGGATCCTCCAACATCTCCCCCACCAAAAAAATGCTTCTTCGTCCTGAAGAAATCAGGAAGTAACTTGAAATTCACTACTGCTTGTCTTCGTTCAAACTTAGTATAGAAAATTGTTGAATATGAACTGATACAAATAATTACCATGGATGGGATTGGGTCGTCAAGTTATGGCTGGGAAGATGCCAATGGAGGTAGAAGAAGCTGACAAAATGGTTTGGTACTGAACAACATCGTTGTATTTAGTCTGTTACTGAACAACATCCATCGAACTCTGCAATCATGTGGTAGATCGACAGAGTAACCTCATGTTGTTGTAGAGAAGCGTTGATGAAAAGAGTTACTCAAATTGCTACGCTTCCCACGTCCACTCCATATTGCAAATCAGTCGGCTATGGGAATGGGAGCTACGGGGATGTGATTGGTGGCAAGGAATAGACATACAACTCTTGGTCTTGGGACTTCGAGAGTGCTTGAAATTCCCATATATCATGGGGTATAGGGGGGTTGCAAGAGGAATAACGTCGAAATGCTCATTTATCATGATTGAAGAACACCCATATAACTAGAGAATTTTTGATAGAACAACAAGGGGAAGGGAACATGGGTGGTGAAAAATAATGCCATGGCTTGCAAAGGTTTCACTATGATGTTGGGTGGAGTATGGAAAACCTTTTATAGCGTATCTTGTGAATGGATAGCGAAGTGGTGGATTAACAGAGATGGGATGGATGGAGAAATGACACTTGTGAAAGCATGGTGGAATGGTGGTCATATATCTCACATGTAGCGATTGTGGATTTGCTGGAGGAATCATACATGTATCATTCAGATCGATGCGTTGAAAGTGAGGTGTATACTGACATGGCTACAATGTGGATGATTCTGGCGGTACTAATGCTAAATGCGGGCTTGCGTAACTTGTGTGAAAAAAAATATTCGGATCATGCTTCAGACAACAGTCGGCATGTGAATTTGAAAATCAGACGATGCAATGATAAACTGCTGGAGATGGAAAAAAATTGCTGCTGAGTAAACTTTCATGTGCTTGTTATGGTTGCTGAACATCAGAGATGTTGGTAGTTAACTGACGACTAGCACAGACTTCGATGATTTCTTTGGAAGATACTTTCAGATGGTGTTGAAATTCTTCCCAGGCATGCAAGGCTTGGATGTCGATGGTGAGAGTGGCGATTGACGAGAGGATCTCCATATTTTCTGCAATAGGTCAGTCCTAAATGTTGCTCATGTCTTCGCCGAGGAAGGTGAGTTGGTTTTCGGCAGCTAAAAGCAACCGAAGGAGCTCCGGGAGGCTTTGGTCAACCTTGAGAAAAGTATATCTTGCTTGAGATATCCACTGTTCTTATTTCTTTTATAAGTTTTCTATCCTTTTAGTTTCCATGGCAAGCTGATTTTCCAATATTTGTACTAAAGCTTCATATGCTCCCTAACTATGTTGTTGTATGTTGTTGATTTGTTCCTTTGCATCCTACATTTCGACAAATATTTTTCCATAATGTGTGTACCAATTTCGTAATACTTCTGCAGTTGTTTCAACCTCTTGGATGTATTGGGATAGATGCCTATGATTCTTGACAAAAGCGATGAATTGCTTTGTCATCAATAGTGTGGTTTTTTGTTCCTGTGTTTGTTGATCTTTGGTTAAATTTTCTTGAAAGGACGACACAAAAGTTTCAAAAAGTTCATAGGCCTTGTCGAGCGGATTCCGAACTTCACTTGATTGCTGGGGTGGTAAGACCCGCTAAACTAGTTATTCACACTTGATCAAAAAGATGGTTTTTTCATCTTCTAGTGCTTTCATACAGTACTTGTCGGATGTTCGAATTTTCAATTGTTCTCTGATGATAGCATCCGAGAGTAAGTCGAGCTCGACATCCATGGATTCTATTGGGTTGAATGTAGATATAGAACTGAATTGATCTAAGTGTATCGTAAGTCCAAGTTAGTTTTGGAGTTGTTGACATTGATGTTGCTGCTTCCGTCGCTCTCTCTCGCTCCTTTTATTCTCCTTTTTTCTCCTCTTTCTTCATTTTTCTTTTCCCTTCTCTTTCTCAAGTTCCATTTATGTATTCTTATTTGTAGTGTCTGTGTTTTTCCTTGTCTTGGTCCTTGTCTGCTCCTTGATCTGGCTGCTATTGTTCGTGTTTATTTTCTATCTGAGCCACAGTGGTCGAGACGACAGGAGGAGGATAAGGTACCTCAGATGGTTCTTGCAGAGGGGGGGGAGGTGTTTCAGACATGTCAAGAGGTGATGGAGGGGTTGTAGGTTTAATAGTTATGATTTCAGGTTCGGTGCATGCAGGAACTGTTTCAGTGGGTAGTTGGGTCATTGGGGTTGGAAATTTCTGGTGAGCTCTGGTCTGACAAGATAGGTATATCGATCGGTGCAGGGGTTTCAACAGGTTTAGAAGTTGAAGGAGGTAATGGGGAAGGATCGATGATAGTCAACACTCTGTAACTGATGTCACTTTTAGGATTGGGGTTCTTTTCCATGAGCGTTGTAGCATAGGAAACAATTTATGGCTCTGTTGCTTGTGAAATGGCCTGCTCGGGGATGTGAACTCCTGGTGGAGTTACAAAATTTTCTTGACTAGGTGTAAGCAAGATTTGTCTTTTTATTAGAAGTGTTTTCTAGTTAGGAAGAATGGAGTATAACTGGTTGATAAATTCTTGGAGTTAAGCATTGGTTTGGATTTTGGGAGAGGCATGCAAGGTTTCATGGCTAGTCGACCTGGTGGGAATATCAACCTGTTCAGTGATTATGGTCGGGGATATGGGTGGTGAGGTTTGAGTGAGGTCGACATGCGATGGTTTAGTGAATTTGTGTCTCTTAGTTGGCTGGGATGACAATTGTAGAGCTTCCTCCTTTGCAAGCATTTTAGCTATTTGCTCAAAAATTGAAATTTTGTTACGAGTAACATCTTCAGGTACCTAAGTTGCCAGGTTGTAAAGTTCAATGTTTTATTCTTTTGTCGACTCCTGCAGGATTAATTTCCTTGTCCCTTTTCCTGTTGTTTTGGGTCTTATGTTTTTCCTAGATTTGAAAATTTCGTCGGCAACACGACAAATGTTTTCCTTGGTTAGTTGATATTCTGGCGCTATGTTGTCGGACCATGTAATGTCTTCTGATATGTCAAGCGAATTCATATGAGGGGTCATTGTAATCCCCAAAGGGTTTGTTTCGACGATTTCATCAGTTCTTAGTGTAAATGTATCAATATACAAAGGTACTTCATATGCTTCTTCTATCTCCGCATCTGTGAGTGGCTCGACAATTTCTTGGTTCTTTCGTCTTGCCTGCTCTAGAACTGGCATGACTGTGTTGGATTGTTAAGATAACTCAACAAAAAATTGGTCGAATTTTGGATAAAATTCAAGTTCCTCCGCTGCTCCGGATGCTCCTTGCAAATACAATATGCTGGTATGGTCAGGTGCTAATTGAATGTGTGATGTCAGTGGTAGACATCGATGGATGTTTTGTGGAACCTTCCATATGGATGTGATAATGTTTATTTCTTGGAACCAAGCTTCCAGCTAGATCTTGGTTGTTGTCACTCCGAGTCGACACCCTTGTGATGTAAAAGATTTGAATTTATACATGAGGGGTCCTTTGTTATAAATGAAGTCCTTATTGCCAGTAGGTCGGAGGTGTGACATAATTATCCAAATAATCAAGGATGGAAACCTGATTATTCCTCTTTCATCTTGGCACGTTTCATAGACAAAACGGATAATTCTTACCAAATTCTCATCCCATTTGTATAATTTTCCTCACTGTGCAACATTCTGGATAGCTTCGAGCATGTTGAGTTTAAGGTCTGATCCTCGACCAGTGGTAGTCAAGCCAGTGGACACAATATTGGCAACGATTATGTCGGTTTCATATTTGATCTGTTTAATGAATAACCCATTGGAATTCTTTCCCGACGATGTTCCTGTGAATTCTTTGACTAAAGTGGGATTAGGTATTAGGGGTAGAACATCCCCTTTGTTAGAAAGCCCTGTGATTTTTGCAGTAAGGTCACCACTAACTTTGACAAGGCTATCAAAGTAGAATTTTCCTTGGTGGTATCGACTAACAACAAACTAGGAAATTAATTCTTTCAATCCGCCAAATTTGTCGAGTAGGGGTGCATTCATATAAGTTAATATCTTGGCCTCTTGCAAGTTTTGTGCTCCTTCTCGCCATGTTTCCCATCTGATTCTTTACCCCATTTTTTTATTTCATTCCTTGTGCATATGATTCTTTAGCCTTGACTTCTACAATGGTGTGCCATTGTATGCTCCATTTTTACACTACACTATGCATAAAAAATCTACATCTTCGTCATGAAAGACTAAAATTTGTAGCAGGCACGAGCATTCAAGTCCTTTAAACACAAATCAATCATTTATGGAATTGATACTTTGAATTTAAAATACACAGTGTAAGTGGCCTTTAATTATACAAAACATGATGCTTGAATGTGATGAATTGTCAAGATGAAGGGATATTGGAGGATGTGACGGAGGGAGGAATTATCCAAACCCATTGTCATACCAGATAACATGTGTCATTTTTATAAATTTTTGTTTTGTAAATTATTTATATTTATTTTTTAATTTTGAAAATAAAAGTCATTCCACCAGGGGATTTATGTCCTATCAAACTATATTAAACCAATGAGAAAATTGAAATGTTGTATTTTAAAATATTATTTCAGAATATTATGATTGATATAAAAATTATATCAAACATTACAAAAGAGTGTAAAAATAATTGGTCAGAAAGCAAATTAATACAATTTGATTAACAACCTTAGTCGAATTTTCCTAGTATGCCAAGGAAGGGCTATATTTTTCATTCTAAAGTCAAAAGACTTTGACTTTGTATTAATTCTTAATTTTTTATGTTGTTTATATTGTAAGTTTTGCAATGTTTGCAAAAAGTGGTTATTGGTGGAGTAAATGTTTTTTAGGGCCGTTGATGGATATGGGTGTGTGTTGGATATTTCAAACCCTGTGTGGTTTTTGCACACTATTATGGTTCTAGTTCTGCTTGATTGTAATTTATTTACTTTGGCTAATTAAAATGTTATGGTTTTGTCTGCTCCGTGATGCTTCCACCTATTAAAATATACAGTTGTTAAAATACTTTTCTATTAGGGTTTGTTTGTCGAGGGTTTCGTTTGAGTTACTCTATTTTAATGTAGCTTACTGTTGGGGTTATGGGTTATGGGGTTATGCCTCAATCCATTTTTTAAATGCATCTTGCTGCTGGGGTTATGAAGCTGCAAAATAAGTAGACGTGGTGGTTTATATTCTGGTTTGAAGCTGCAAAATGATTAAATGTGGCTACATTGTCATGGTGTTTGATGACAAACAGGAAATTTGGAGAGGCCCCTCATTTTGTGTGAAACTTTGACACAGTTTAAGCATTTTAAGTGGATTTATGCATAACCCCATAACCCATCGCAACATTTTAAGTGGATTTAAGCATTTACTTTGTCACAGTTTAAGCATGTTCATATGTTTATGAATTTCAATTTAAGTGGCAGTTTAAGCATTTGATACAATTGATTGATTGAATTTTAATCAATATTAATTATGGATTTGAGTTTAAGTGCAAATTATATATGGTACTTATCTGTGTTGTTTGGCTGGTTTGTGCATGTTCGTTTGTTTATGGGTTTGAGTTTATGTGGAAATTATATATGGTTTGAGTTTAAGTGGAAATTTTATATGGTTTGAGTTTAAGTGGAAATTAGAGAATTAAAAAAAAAGAGGGCAACACTCATATTGTGACAGTTATACAGTAAACTTAGGTGATCAAGACTAACACTATGCAACAAACTAAAAATATGGGTGAGAGAGATACCATACATACCAATTTCTATTTTTTTTTTACAGTGAGTATTGTTGTCTCCCAAAAATGACATGCGTGCGTTGAAGCCCAAAATGTAACACACCAGCTGGATGACAACTCTCAGGAGAGAGGCCAATGTCACCACACTCCTCTCCTCTTCGCTTCAGGTTGGCTCTTCTCCAACTCTAGGGGGGTATCCCTAAGGTAGGATCGCTAAGGCAGGTGCAACGGAGGGCAAGGTGAAATGAAGAGGCTGCCTTAGAGAAACAAATGTAACAAAATAATGAGTTTTGAATAAGTGATGGAAAAGACAGGAGGATCAGTCCTCAAGGAAAGGCCAGTTCCAGTACCAGAAGGGAACATGGAGTCAAAAAGAGGACTCAAGGAGGACTTGCACTTCATATAAGTGAAATTAGTCTAGTACGTTCCATAATCAAAGACGAGGAGAATATAAGTATAACCAACTACATTCTATTAGTCCTATGATCTTTTGAAAACATAACGTCAACAAACAACTTGACAACCGCAAATGTTTGCCCAATGGACTAGAGTATAGCCTTCTATGCTAGATTTAGTCTACAACTAATAATGAAACCTACAACTAATAATGAAACCTACAGCCATGGAAGAGATGCCCAATCTGCCCAAAAACCCAACATGATTTTTTTATTCATTCAGCTCAAATGGGAAAAGAAAGTCCCAGAAAATTTTCCATGTTTACAATGAAAGAGGCTCTCCTCTTTATAGGCCAAAAAGGCTCTTCTAAAATAAAATAATAAAAAAAGAAAAAGTGGGTAAGATCCACTTTTCTCTCCAGGTTCATTTCATTAAAAATGATAACATTCATTTTGCAGATCAGCATGAGCAGTCTTACGATGGAAGTTTTTATATCAGCCCCATCCATCAGTGGATAGAGGCTTCTTGTGCACATCCTGATTTTTTCTGCCAAAGCTTTGATAATTTTGTATATCCTAACAGACTGTCATTACATGTTCATGAGCAGATTCTAAGACATCTATGTTTTATGATGACTCTCTCCTCATTTTTGTCTAAAACCAAGCACAAAGAAAAGAAAAATGGCAGAGATAAGATGCTGGAGTGGTTCCACTGGTTGTATGCATATACTTAGCAAATCTCAGTCTCATGTTTAGAGTAGGTAGGTAGGATGAATAAAGCTCAGGCATGAGAACTTGTTTTGTCTTTTTGCAATTTTTTGTAATAAGTGGTCATCGTGGGATGTGAATCAAGCCATCCCCACCACACTTTGTGTTTTGTTCGCCATTGGTCTGCGATAACCAAGAGAAGCTAAGGTTCTCATGCACTCATGAGGTGAGCACACATCCCTCAGTTGGAGCCAGATGTTACCCCCCCATTTTGGCATGGGTATCCACAGGTAAATTATTCAAATGTTATCGGGCTGCATGATGAAGAATTTAGGTTAATGCTCAAAACTATCCATTCACAGAATTAAGAGCAGCTATGAGATTTTCAAAGAAGGTTCCTTCTATAAATGAACCTATTCTGGTTGATATTCAAGAAGCCTACAATGACCCTATTTTTGGGATCGTTGGGCAGTTGCAATCATGACGAATTCTGGGCATTGGAACAGCCCTAAGTGTTGATGTATGATTAGCACTTTTACACTACAGTCTTGTGTTGCTGATGGAAATTGGAATTGCTACCTTATAGCAGTATTACGGTATTAAGAGGGGAGAATTGAGGCAGTTTCAGAGCTTTGTAACAGCTGCGTGTCTTCAGCCTTGTAACACCATCCCAAACAGCAGTCATGACAACGAGTATGATGAAGCATTATCCACTGATGTTGATAAAACATTTAGCAGACATAGTGAAAATTATCATGCATATGAAGCTTGAGTTTTATTCACTCAAACGTCAGAGCAGAGTTTCATGACTGCACTTCAGCTTATAAAAAGGGGGGGGCATTTTTCAAACATGGAACAAGTTCCTTGCATTCATAGATCATCTTCATAGCCCCGAGTATTATTCTCCTGCTCGCCAGCCTGCAGACTCGTTGACAGTTATTTTTGTTTTCATCTGGCACATCAGGCCATTCCATGGACACATATAGCATCAATCAGGAGTGGAGTTGAGTCATGGGCACACTTAGATATTAGAGTTGGAGACACTCGTGTTTTCTCAGTGGTGCCACTGTAGCGCTTTATCATGGTTCTTGCTGATCATGGTCGCCAAAAGGCTGTGACTGAAGGTCATGGAGCAAGATAAACCGGGCAGCACTGATGGACACTTATGAGAAGGATACCAACCGAGAAATGAAGAATACTTAAATGGAAATCAATTCTGGTAGTACCGTTTCCCGCTGTCAGAAAAGGTTGAAGCTTGAGTAGCAGATGGAGATAAAGTCAAGGGCTTTTTGTTTTGCCACTAGTCGCGATTTTGATGAAGCTCGAACCCTTTTTTAAGACTAAAATTCGCTGATTATGTAACCCATGTTTTTCTTTTGCCATCGAATCGTGGAGTTATGGACCAGTTGAGAGTTAATGCCATACTCGGGATTTAGCATAAATCAACACACATAGATCAGAGATCACGGCACTGACAGCAGAATACAAAAATAGCTGCTCAGCGATTCTTCACTGCTTTTAGCTTGCCGAAATTACCTGTGGAAGATCCCAAACGCCGGCAACAGAACGTTTTATTCGCAGCCTGATTTATTTTTTGCATCCAACTAAGAGATCGGGTTTCGACAGATTGTTAGCACGCAGCTGATTAATCGTGAGGTTCAATAATCTGTTGGTAGCTGAAGATACATCTCTCCCGTGGCAGCCGTTTACCAAGCAAACCGAAGTTACAACTGACCAGAGGTCACGTCGTAGGGGAGTCCACGTTTTTGGCTTAGTGGTCTCAGCGTCTGACAGTTATAAATTACGTGGATTTTTTATTGGAGCGCCTCAAATCACCGTGGCCATTTCAGCTAACCCGTGGCTTTTCCTAGATGAGCCGTGGGTCACTTTTTGAAGCCCATTTCTTATGTAAACTGGAGCTTTCTTCTCGTGATGGTTGGGTATTTTTTGGCCCATCTACCTTTGGATTTACACGTGGCTGGAACTAAAGACATCTGCCTTGGCATTGCGATTTTATTTGGCAGCCGATTGCACTCTTGTCATCTTTAACGTTTGACAACTAAGTGCATGTTGGAAATCATCGTTAGCTGGTGCCAGTTCACGATTAGCGTCGAGGGTTACATTTTATTTTAGCTATCTAGAGGTTACATTGACAGCCAGTTCTTTTCATGTTAACTGCAGATCTAAACTAGTGGGAGTTAGAAGCTTTTGGATTTTCGATGGAGAGAAAAGTGTATCTTACACACTTTTTCTTTTTTTATTATTTTATTTTAGAAGAGCCTTTTTGGCCTATAAAGAGGAGAGCCTCTTTCATTGTAAACATGGAAAATTTTCTAGGACTTTCTTTTCCCATGTCAGTTAAATGAATAAAAAAATCATGTTGGGTTTGTGGGTAGATTGGGCATCTCTTCCATGGCTGTAGGTTTCATTATTAACTGTAAACTAAATCTAGCATAGAAGGCTATACTCTAGTCCATTGGGAAAACATTTACGGTTTCGAAGTTGTTTGTTGACGTTATGTTTTCAGAAGATCATAGGAGTAATAGAATGTAGTTGGTTATACTTATATTCTCTTCGTCTTTGATTATGGAACGTACTAGACTAATCTCACTTGTATGAAGCGCAAGTCCTCCTTGAGTCCTCTTTTTAACTCCATGTTCCCTTCTGGTACTGGCACTGACCTTTCCTTGAGGATTGATCCTCCCATCTTTTCCATCACTTATTCAAAACTCATTATTTTGTTACATCCGTTTCTCTAAGGCAGCCTCTTCATTTCACCTTGCCTTTCGTTGCACCTACCTTAGCGATCCTACCTTAGGGATACCCCCCTAGAGTTGGAGAAGAGCCAACCCGAAGCAAAGAGGAGAGGAGTGTGGTGACATTGGCCTCTCTCCTAAGAGTTGTCATCCAGCTGGTGTGTTACATTTTGGGCTTCAGCACACGCATGTCAGTTTTGGGAGACAACAAGTATGCTATGGTTACCTTTCTTAGGAGATTGTGTTGTTAGCTTTGTAAAAAGAGGGCAGAAAGCAAATTGTGACCTAAAACAGTAAAACTAGGTGATTTTGTACCTCATGCTCAATAAGATAAATGCTCAAGACTTGTCTCGAGTCTCATTACACAACCCAAGATCTAAAGAGGAACACATACAAGGAAGAAATAAAACCTGTTCATTTATAATAAAAGAACTACACTTCATATTAATAGTACTAAAATACAAATACAATAACTCTGTTTGAAGTAGATGTCAAAACACTGCATATGTTTGTAGTAGATTTCAAAAAAATGCCTCTGTTTGAAGTAGTTGTCAAAACGATGGCTTTGTTTGTAAAGGTTCCATGGTGCCATTTCAACGAAGGTGCCTAGGATTTAGGTTATATCAAGCCCTCATCATGCTTGATTGGGGCTGCACAAAAAGAAAATGCCTTGAACACAAAATACCATTTGGTTGGCCTATACACCGGATATCCTATTCTTCAAGAGGTTCGTCACCTCCCAAATCATTTCTTGTAGGGTTTCCATCTTGAGACAAGTAGGGTGGCCTTACTGAGCATGTTTGATTAGGAAGGGTGGGGTTGGTGGAAACAGATTGAGACCAATTTACTCCTTGCAACCAAGGAGGAATTGAATAGCCATAGGCCTGACTTGTGCTTGGGACCCCTGGAATATTTGCTGGTGATGGATAAGCTAACATAGAATGGGACCGTGCAGTAGTAGGAATAGAGGTGGGGTGTAAACCTACATGATTATAGCGGGGTATCTGAATGTTAATAAGATCTTGGTAGAATCGTGCACTGCTTGCAAATGCTTCTAATGATCCTTCCACCATGTTCCTTTCACTGGTTGTTCGTGGAGTATCGGCCATCACATTCCTTTCCTCCATTTGTCTTGCATTATTTTGGTTCATCTGTTGCACCTTCCTCGCTTCTTTTGCTTGCCTTGCCAACTGCTTCTGGTGCTCTTTTTCTTATCAATTAGCCTCTCTTGCAATCCTTTCCTGTGCCCGTTGTCTAGCTGCAATCATCCTTGCTTCCTTCTTTTCCTTTGCAAGATCTTTCTTCCTTTGTTTTAATTCCCGCAAAGCATGTTTCTTTGTTTCAGATTCAACCAAGAGGCTTATGTACTCTTCTGAAGTGAGTAGTTGTGAACTCTGGCCCAATCGGAGAATGTCTGTCTGTCCTTCCCTTCCTTGCGTTGACACTCTCTCCATTGGCAACTTTAGGAATCTGCCAAGCCTTGGTGTGTTCCCTGGCAGTGGTTCTTCAGCTATGAGAGGTTCTTTTGTTGTAGTATATTCTTTAGCTGCATCCTCGTTGTCTATGTTAGGATCTTCTACCAACTCACCATCAACATAAAAATGGACAATCTCATCTAGCTACGAAGGCATGTTCATGCTTTCATCATTGGTGGAACCACCAATGTGTCTGTTCAAGTTCATCATGGCCTCTGCCATCCATGATGGTTGGGATACTTGGGTTGGCACTGTCAATGTGTCATTGTTGCTTCCTGGACTGCAACAACCATCGACCACATTTATATGTGCCACAGAATCCACTTGTGTGCCGGCTGGTACTCCTAGCCCCATGTTATCTTCCGCTGCTTCGTCATTGAATTGTGTAGCGCAGACCTGTTCATCATCATCAGATGCACCAACTCCTTCATAGTTTTATTGAGAAAGGGACATGATTTTGTCCACAGCATCTGCCTCTTGCTGCCCATCCAATTGCTCTTAGACATCCTCAAGATCTTCGCCAGCCACAGCTTCTTGGCCATCCACATCAAATGCTTGGCTACACCCAGTGTCATGCATAAGAGCATCATAATTCAATGGCCAGATACCTGTTCGCCTAAAGCCAGCCTTGATATTGGAGGAGGTGAGGGCCCTTTTGAAAGCCTTGCTTGCAAGCTCAGCTAACTCAAACCTCTTTACCTCTACCCTTGGGTTCTGAGCCATCCATGCAGCATGTTCTGACCTGAAATAAGCCTTGAAAGGCCCAAACACACTCACATCCAGGGGCTGCAACCTGTGAGTGGTGTGAGCAGGAAGTGTTAACAAGTCAATGCCCAACCTGTTTGCCTCCTTGATGGTTTGCACAACAATGTGGCTTCCATGCCCATCTAAAACCAATAGGTGCCTATTTTCAGGCGAGACACTACCTAGTACAGATGTTGCAAAGTGGCAAAGCCAATTCAGGAAAAGTTCTTTAGTCATCCATGCATGGGGATGTGCAGCCATGCACGCCCTAGGTTCACAGTTTTGGATATAGTTTTGCAGCCGAGTTTTTCCCTTGAACAAATAAAACCACATGATTTCCATACCAATTGCATTCACACATGATAGAATGGTTATCCACTCTCTGCTCTTGGGAAGAATCTTTGGCACATTCCTGTTCCCTCTCTTTGCAATGACCCGCATGCCATAATTCCTTCTTGCCTGTAACCCTGTCTCGTCGCAGTTCCAAATATGGTCTGGAGTGTAAGAGTGTTTCTCATATGCATAAGAAAGAGTGTCATAGAACTTGGAAACAACCGTGGGGTGTAGATTCAATGCCTTGTCTCTGTCTAGGTCCTCTGCAGTTCGTAGCACTAGCTCTGGATGCCTTTTTTTAAAACTAGCCCACCAAGACTTACTTGGAAACCCATCTTTGAATGGGTTTGGCATCCCTTGACAGATTTGAGCAACAGTTGATTTTAGTTGTATCAATTCTAGCCCATGTCCCAATTCGGCCATCTCCTTACACCACACCACTACCTCCTCCTCCTCCTGTTCAGTCATGACTGTAAGAGGACCTCTCCTCTTGGTATGGGTTAGGCCATTTATCCAGTAATGGATTGACATGGGTGCAATCCCATGTTTTTTAGCCGCTGCTCTAACTGAAAACCCCTTGAATTCGACATCGTCAATTGCAGCCAGCATGTCTTCTTTTGTCCATCCTCTAATTGCACTGATTTTCTTTGTTGAAATGGCACCTTACACTATGGAAGATGGTGGCAATATGGGTGATGCTAGAACTGTGGGTGGTGATGGCTCTATCGTTGATGGTCGAACCACACCATCTACCTCTTCCACATGACCATTATGAGAATTTGTTGTAGCAATGTTGTCATTTGAAACACAGGCCCTTTCATCATCCGATGATGTGCATTGTAGCTGGGTACCCCGCTTCCTTGTGTTCCTTGTATGATGTGCAATATTAACTCTTGGCATGCTATGAGAATCTGCAACATCCATACATGTAACATTTAATCGTGTATTATATCCAGACAATTAACTTGTGAGTATTATAGATCCCTTTGCAATGGAATTACAAAAAAATCCACAAAATTGCTCATGTTTTAGGTTTCACTGCTAAACAAGAATGAAATTATTTCACTTATATGGGGATTCCATTTTCTTAGGGAAGCATGTTTTGAAACATTGGAGAAATGTGATTGATAAAATAAAAAAAAATGCAATATTGAGGAACACAATGGTTGAATCTGGTATGGAGTTTGGTGTTTATTAAATCCATGTTAACTTTTTTAGCTATCTACCAAAACTTTGTTTTGCTAGCCCCATTAGGTATCTCTAACCATATTGATCAACTTCGATGTAAATTCCTATGGCAAGGGGAGGAAATAATCAGAAAACATATCATTTGATTAGTTGGAAACGAGTGATAGCACCTATTAACAAAGGAGGTTTGGAAATCATAGATACAACCATTTTAAATGAGGATTTGGGGGCTTAAATCATGTGAGAACAAGGATCATGGACCAACAATTTGATAAGATTCCTTGCAGTAATATGGAATTTGTGTAAAAGTTCAAATTGGGAAAAAGGATTTTAGCTCTTATCAGCATTTAGCTTTGCTTCAAAATTAGATGAGAGTTGAAAACCTCACTTTGCTTTTCGATATCTCAGTCTAGAATGCGAAAGGAGAGTGGGAGGGTTGGTTGGACATTAATAAATACCAGATCATCTAAAAGGTCAATGGAAGGGTCTACTGATGCTTTTGAATGGTCTAGCTCCTGTAGAGAACATAGGTGCTGATAGGAGGGTTTGGGGTAAACATTTTGGTAGATACATAGTAAAAGAGGGGTATCGATGAATGGTTGAGTCCTGGTTGATGGGGATTAGTTTTTTGATACAGTTGATCAATGTGTGCACAGTGTTTCATCCCATTAGTGGATTTCAGACAATGCATCACGAGCAGGAATAATTTTTTGCATTATTTCTAACATTATTTCTACATTATTTTTAACATTTTCATAATCCAATTCGTTAATCTGAAATGACATAAAAAATTTCAATGTGATTTTAAAGGAAATCTGATTTTTCATAATCCAATTCGGTTTGCTAGAATGGCATCCAAAATTTTAATGTGATTGTAAAGGAAATCTAATTGTAAAGGAAATTTTAATTTTAATGTGATAGTTAATGCTGGGCTAATGGTTACTGGAAAACTTAGAAGGTTAATCGAATACATGAAATAGGTTACTGTACCTACCTGTTACACAGTGCACACACTGCTGGGTTGTTGATGGATGACTAACACTATGCACACATCGTTGTGTTGTTGATGGATGGTTGAGTCCTAGCTGATAAACACACTGCTTGAAAGATAGATGAATTGAAGGGATGCAAATGGGTTCAATTGTGTGCAACGAGGTTGGTTTATAGTTTTTTATGTTGAAAATGATTTCTTAGGGGAATTGACATGGATTGCAAGGTTAATTTTGGGAATGGGAGGCTGGGATTGATTTGGCACCGATCCAATCGCTAGAGAATTGTATTTGCATGATCCATGTGCTCTTAGTGTGTTTAATGGATGATTTGCTGCTAGCCAGGTGCTTTGGTTGAGTTTAATGCTTGATTTGATCTTGGGCAGCGAATTCTGTTTGCAGAGTTGAGGGTTTAATGGATGATTTGGTTTTTTTATTTAAGAGTTTAATGCATTGTTGCTTTTGGGCATTCATAGAGTTTTGCTGCTCCTTTTGATTTCATGAATTTTAATGGGTGATTTGATTTTGTCAGTGAGTAGGTGTCATTTATTGAGGTTGAGGGTTATGAATATTTTTGTTGGGGCACACATGATAGAAAAGAAATGGTTTAATTTGTGAAAATCGTTTCGATATTTTAACAGGAACGACTCGAGGCCTCTCATACATATCTGCATGAGGATTCCAACATGCGCATTATACATAGAGATATCAAAAGTGCAAATATAATTTTGGAAGACAGATTTCATCCTAAAATAGAAGATTTTGGAATGCCTAGATTCTTCCCAGAAGATGAAACCCATGTTTCTACCAGATTTTGAACAACGTAAATTGTGTACTTCATTCAGTAACTGTTCTCAAAATAGATGTTTTCAAGGTGCAAAATCCTAGCATTAATTTATTGTTTCCACCAATTTGTTACGAGGCAGAGGTTATATTGCGCCCGAGTATGCCGTTCATGGGAAATAGACGGAAAAGGCTGACGTTTATAGTTATGGGATTGTGGTTCTTGAGATCATGAGTGGGAGAAAGTGTGTGGGTGCAACACTGCGAGACCCTATGCACATTCTTTCGGAATGGGTTCGTTTATGTTTTAATAAATTGTCTGTCAGATAGCTTAATTGGTTTATAATTCTAACACAATGCCCATTTATTTCTAAGTATGAATTTGATCAATATACTGCATGCTTGGAATAAATACAAACGCGGACGTTAAAGGTGATCACAATTGCACTTCTATGCACTCAAGGATCTTGGAGTTGCGGCCATTGATGTAAGAGGTTGCCTCCATGTTAACCACCGATTTAGAGATTCGCATTCATCCCTTTCATAGATAATACTGCAGCCAGACCTGCGAGTTCAGCAACCACAACCAATTCTGCAAACTCAACTTCTGCTGATGCATCAAAGCAATCCGCTAGATTTATGACTGTGTATTTAGTCAAGGAGTTGAATAGATGCATCTTTATCCATTATTTATTTACTGTATGTTTATGCTACCATGATTTTGGAGCAAATTACAACAGTGCATCAATGTTTCAGATACCCTGGTGTGTATTAGGTCGAGGACATATCTGCCATGCCATATGTATAATGTCTGGTTAAGAAATAACACCCTAGTGACATACAGTTATTCTACTTTACATTACTTTATACTGCTTGCGTAGATATATCTTCCTGTCGTGACAAGAAGCACATAAATCCTAAATTCAGAGTAAAATAAACTTTTTTTTTTTTTAATTGATAAAAATCGTGTTACATAAGTTGATGTCTGCTTTTATGTTAAAAATAATAATATAGTTTATTGCGTGTAATTAATAATTTTAATCATTATACTTAATGATTAGTTATCTATTTTTCCAAATTCTAAATCATCCTTTATGTAATTAACAATGTAATTGTTAAACAATCATATAAATTTACGACCTCTGAATTTTAAGCGACGTGACCTAAATATCTTGAGAAAGTAGAAGTATAAAGCTTTATGAATATATTATAAAATGTATATCCCTTGTTTATGTTCGAAAAGTTATCTATGTTCATATCACAATAGTGTCTACTTTTGTTTGGTGTAGACGCAATTCTAATTTAAAAGGAATTGAGTACATCTATATTTGATTTTTGGAGAGACTTTTGTATTTGAGAAGCAACAAGTTTGGAGTGTTTTTTTTTATTTCGAATAATGGTGTTTCAAATAATTTCATTTTTGGAGCAATTAGAATTTGGAAATGGTAGGCTGAATTATGTTGGATCTTATCTATGTTTATCCAAAAGATATATATATTCAAATCTTTTTTAAACAGATTTTTAAATTTTTCTTTAAGAATAGAAAAAAATTATGCTTCTCGATAACAACAAAAAACTATTGGATGACCTCTTTCAAAACACTGTTTACAATAAGATGCAATGATTTCATAATCTAGGGATTGATTTCAACTTTAGTAATCAATTTGTAACTAATTTGGTGTAAAATATTTACAAAAACCAACATTTAAATAAATATTTTCATGCAAAGTAGTTAAAAATACAGTGTTCATTGATTAAAATGTTAAAGATATTTCAAAAAAAAATTAATACTACTATTATTATCTCAATATTTTTATAGGGGATTATGCAATGTAACTTAGTTTAGAAATTAGTGTTATTCATAAAATAAATCTTTTTATTATTCATGTGCTATGTAATGATTTAAATCATTTTACATGCTATATATGTATACATAGCGGCATTGTTGGTCAGTTGGATTTAACTTAAGGTTGTGAGGAGTGTTATCCTCTCTACCCAAGATTTAATCCACACAAATGACATATTAAATTCTTAATAAGTATATCGTTATCGCAACAAACTCCTTCCTATTAATAATCATTAAATTTATATGCGATGTCACATGTGGTTAGTCATACTAACTCAACTATTTGGAAATAGCCTAGGTTAATGAAAGGAATTTGGGATCAATGACAAGGATTGTGCAATCTCGCATCATTTTACCAACATGCTATGCTCAAGATTAGTAAGGATAAGGGATGAGGAGGTCTTTCTCCTTTGGTCCAAACATCCAAATGGTTGTTATACACCAAAGAAATGGTACAAGGATTTACTTGAATAGGATAACATGGCACCATCAAAATGGTGGTGCAAGGAGATGTGACCATTCAAATGCCCCTCAGAAGTTCAAATCTTCATGTGGATGCTGCTGAACAATAAAGTTCCTACATGGGATATACTACAAAATAGGACCTTTATAGATCTAGGGAGGTGCAATTTATGTCAAATTCAAGAGGAGACAAATTATCATATGATCATGTCTTTCTCATACACTCAAGTCTTGGTCGAGGGTAGAGGTATCAATAGTTTCATACGTATTTGGATAAAATATTCCATTGAAAAGGGTTTGAAGAAGTGGCGTGACTATGCTAGAACAAAAGAGTTTAGAGCTTTCCCACTGATTGTCACATGGGGTATTTGGTTAACCAAGAACTCATCAATCTTTGAGGACAAAATGGTATATCCTTTGGTATTGGTAATTCAAGGAATCAATATAATGAAATCTTATAAAAAACAAAGAATTGTTAAAATCATGAGAGTGATATTGGATGAAACTATCAAAAAAAGAAGGGAATGTGCTTATTTTGATGGAGCATCCCAAGGGGAACCTCAAATTGGTGAAGCTAGTGGGATTTTAGACATCACAAAATCGTATTCTATAAGTTTTAAAATAGGGATTGGTTAGTGGTTAGTAGAGTTGTGGGCTCTAAGGCTAACTCTCACTTTGGCAACTGAACATGGTCAATACTCTATGAATATTCGGTGATTCTTTGTTAGTCCTCGAATGGATCAAGGGGGAGTATATGATGAGAAATGTCCATTTACAACCAATGTTGGATGAGACAATCAATCTATCAAATACTTTTAATGGTTTAACTATCTCTCTCATGTTTAAAGAATGGAACAAGATGGCAGATGCTCTATCTAAAGAGACTCTACACTCACCTTGGGGGGATGTTATATCATGGATATTAAGGATGGCGTGAGATTCAAATTACAACATGCTTCATTGTATAGTTTCAAGCTCAATTTTCATGTTTTAAGTATATTATATGCTCATATACTTATCTTGATACAGTTCTGGATTTTTTTTTGTTCTTCTAGAGTGAGTTCACTCTAATTAAGTTCTAAAGTGGTATTCTAATTTACATCCAATTTTTATGGGACTATGTGAATATCTTTATTTTTATTTTTATTTTTATCTATTTTTAACAAGGTACGGCACTTATTGCCTTTTCTTTTAAACTTAACAAGGAAATCTAATAATTTGAATGTTCATAAACATCTTTATGATGTAATTTTATTGTGAAAATAAAATAAAATTACAAATTTTATGTGGAAAAAATCATTAAATTAATTATATGTAAATAATATAATGATTCTCATAATTAATTATAAAAAAAAATCTTGACATGGCTATTAAATTGTATCTCATGTAAAAATTTCAAAGATTCCCTACTCTTCCTTTATATAAAATATGCTATGTAATATATTAAAATTCACAATGAGAAGGTAAATACACAAAAACTAAAAACCAATGATTTGTAATTTATGTTGATAACTCACAATGAGGAGATAAATATAGTTAAAAAATACAAAAAATGTTTTATGTTCAAAAGTGACAATGAAAAAGTTATTCCATAGAAATATATAAGGTCAACCAAATTGTCTTAATTGTTTTCTTAGTAGCATTGCTAGGTTACATTTGTGGTGGTCTTTAACCTTAAAACATAGGACTACACAAAATGTACTTAGATATATGTAGGTCCCCAGTCCTAGTTAATCTAAGTTTATAAATAAAGATCTTTATTTCATTTGTTTCCATATTGTCACATTTACAGGTTGAAATAAATATATATACTAATTATATGTTTCTAACATTTACTATTTCTGTGCAGGGGTAACAACATAGATAATAGCTTACAATTTACGATTTATTTTCGTTTCAATAACTTGAAATAATAATTTAATAGAGTTAGATTGGTTTGTATACCTGTAGGATAAGTACCTTAGTAAACTATTTGATCCCTTGAAGCTCCTTGCCTTGATGTATGCCCTGCAACCATTAGCTTTCCCAAAAACCTGAAACTCAACCAACCAAACAAGTATGCCACCTTGCCAACTGGTGAGGTCTCGTCGACCACCCGGCTCCAAAGGTACCCCTTTGGACCTCCGAGCCCAAACCGAGTACAAGCCAACTAGTATTTCCCTTCTGCAACTCTCCAACAAGAACCCCCCCTTCTTTTATGCTCTCCAAAATTTCTATCTCTACTCAAATTTCCCCCAAATATCCAAGGGTGAAGATGATCCCTCCTTCCTCCCCTCTTCTCGACCTTATTCCCATTTTCCTTTGCCGACTCTTTCCCCATGCCATTAATACCCTTATCTCCATCATAAATGTTTTAACCCCAATGTCAGTCCTCGATCCCCTAACCTTTGACTCAAAACATTAACTTGCATTATTTTAATATTCTTTCCTTATTTCAAAATATAATATTTGATTTAATAATTCACAATTTATTTTACAATTTGTTTAATTAACTCTAAAACTTACTTTATCACATTTTTATTAGTAAAACTGATTTAAAGTACGGTGAATAAGTATATTCCACAATTCAACTAACCTTCACACAATCACTATTATCCACACTTAAATTTTATCAGTATAGTATCATATTAGTTAAATAATATTATCTAATATTTAATCAAACTCTCCCACCTAGTACCATATTATACCTTAGTTTATTATTAAACCATTTAACACCTAATACTTAAGATAATAATAGTCTCATTAATATTAATTGACATTATTAACACATAGTTAACCAGTTAATAATATTTTTAATTAATATTATTAACACCATTAACCTATGATAACGAGGTAATTAAACTAGCTTATAATATTTACACTTATTAACATTAGTCAACAATATTAACATTAATCATCAATAATTAACATTAATCAACATCACTAACATTAATCGACAACAATTAACATTAATCAACATTATCGACATTAATCAACCATGACTAACATTAATCAATATTACTAACATTAGTCGACAATATTTAACATTAATAAACATTATTAACATTAATCAACCACAATTAACATTAGTCAACATTATCGACATTAATCAACCATGACTAACCTTAATCAATATTATTAACATTAATTGACAATAATTAACATTATTACTTAATCGTCTTTCATTACCACCTAATTCATTCTTTTATCCTATTCAGTTATTTAAACCAAAATTTACTAACTTGGCGTATTGACTTAATCTCCTAGTTAGATAAGTAGTAATAATGTAATTAATGCCTAAACATTGTAGTTCAGTTTTACTTCATGCAATTTATAAATATGTAGGCGAGTTATGTAAGCATAGCTACTGCTTACATACCTCGTGTAAGTACATTAACAGTAATAAATCACACACATCAATCATAATCATGAAACTTATTGTTTATTGACATAGGTTTAAACATAGTTTGCAAGGTACAATCTTTTACCTAACTACATCTTATTAATTTATGACAATTCATACATTACTGAGTTACGAAACATAATCAATCAAGGGTTTTCCAACAAACACAATTAGATCACGTTTTCTTCCCGACTTCAAACTACACCTATCTACCTAATCACAACTAACTTCCACATCCTATCCTTTCCTCTGTTGGACTACCTTGAAGTGTTCAGCAATGACCGACTCTAGTTAGAACTCGTAAGCGGAAGTGTCGACTACATCGACCAAGCTTCCCCAGAAGGAAACCACCAGTCATCATCACACACATTGGGGAGCGCACCATAGCACAACCCTCCCATGACTCCGGGTTTCGGGGATAAACGGTGAGTAAAGCCTCCACTCCCCTCATGGAACAAGGGACTATGTCTACCTGACATAATAACTGTGTTGCACTTGTACTCAGTTTGTCATCGTATAACCAATCTGGGCGGTTGAGTTTCGTGAAACCCTACCCCACCCATACATCATAATAAACAAAATAATAATCATGCGAAAGTAAATAATTCATCACCTGCATACCGTTTATCTTTCGGAGTCCATGTCCCCGAGGCTCTCCCACCTCGTAGGATCTAGCTATCACTTAGCCATTTTAACCTGTAAGTCAGTCCTTGACATACAATCTAGAATATTGTGCACAAATCCTCAACATGTACACATACATTTCGTCATAACATAACAACAATAATCAATTCATTATATTCACCATGCACCTGGTATAACATTCATTCGTTCAACAATAACTTTAACGGTATCCACGTACCCATCATTCATTAACTTGCATAGCTGAGACATAACTAACACATGATACATATCCAACATGACTACGTACCCTAATACTAACATCACACACACACACATATACATATCGACAAAATAATAGAACCACATATCCACAGTGTCCTCAAACCGACGAAGTCTCACAATCAAGCAAATACAACATATAATAGTAGTCCAGGTAGTAATGTCAAAACGGGGCGTTACAATATATGATGTAAGAAACTAAAAATTATAGTGCATAATAACTAAACATTAGATAATAAAGAAGGGAGATCTTGCAGAAAGAACCCGTGTATTGTGATAATCAATTTAGAAAGCGGTGTTCACTCACCTCTTAAGGTTGGGTGACCTTTCACTTGAGTAGAGATCCAAATACAAAAATTCCATAGCCTTGTAGCTCTTGAAATAAGCTATACATATCCCAAAACCCTAATTACTTGACTTGGTCTCATATTTAATGAGTACCAACTACCTAGTGGGACTTAAATAATAAAGAGGTCCTTTTTTTATTAATTGATTTTCCACTAATAACTACTCGACCTTATTCAAAGGATATGGTTGCATATATTACTTGACTAACACCTAAGGTAAAGGGGGTTAGGGTGGGACCCTAACATGCCCTTCCTCTTCAAGAACATCGATGTCCTCAAGGTTGAAGGCGGGGACATTATTGTAGAATTTCTTTAGGTTCCCATGTGGCATATTCTTGTTGCATATTTCATCAAGACTTATTTTACTATACACATGTGCAATTGGCATTCCCTGGTCACCAATACCGCTTTCGATTAGAGCTAAATGGAACCATCCTCATCAAGTTCTGGTAACTCTGTTTGCACTTTACAATCATAAGCTACCAAATTTTTGAGGCAATATATGAAAGCCTAGGTGAATCATGGAGTGATATGGTAGAGCTAGCTTGTCGGCCACTTGTCCAATGCATTGTATGATTTGGTAAGGTCCATACAACTTTGGGGTTAGTTTCAGTGGGAGGATATTTTTGAGTGATGTCTGTTTCAAAGGTTGAAGTTGAAGAAACCCCTGATCCACTTTTGCAAATTGGCGCTCAAAGAAATGTTAATCCACCTGTTGTTTCATACTATTTTTAGCAATATCTTATTTGTCCTTAAATGTGTGGATAATAGCTTATATGGTGTGAAGTATGCTATATGTTGGACTTGGGAAGTGCTAGGTAAATATGAAGCCACAAACAAGGGTTTTTGGTCATACACTACTTCATATGAGGTCATTTTGAAATTGTGATTCTTGAATGCAATCAACTAATTACTGAAATTTTACTTTTAGTTAAGCAACATCAATTTCCCCTCAATCATATACTTGTTTAAATTGCTAATTTGTATTATCTAAATTGAGATTTTATTGTTGTGATTAATTGTTGAAATTGCAATTTTTGGATGGTCATTTATCATAGAAGATTGCAACTTATACTTTTTTTATTCTTGGAAATGTATTAAATCATTTGTTGAAATTGAGCTTTTCTTTTAAAAACTGTGAATCTATACTTGTTGATATTCTCAAATTTGTAACGTGATAACATTAAAGAAGGCTACACGTTATTGTTGGGGTTTGTAGCTATATATAGAGGTATTACCGTTTCTATAAATTCTCAATTCTTGGAATTTAAATTACAATTTTATAAATTGTGCATTTCCTCCAAAAATGAGAATTTCTCCTAAATCATACATATTTTTAATATTCTTAAATTTGTGATTATCCAAATGTCAAAATTGCAATTTCAAATTTAAATGAAAAAATCATGAAAATGCAATTGTAATTATCTAAATTGTAATCAAGTAATTGTTGGGATTGTCCAAATTGAAATTTTTGATAAAAATAAATTAAAATTTTATAATTTTACAATTGTTGAAATTGTAGTCAGTTAAATGTTGAAATTGCATTTTCTCTTAAAAAATTTGAATTTGAAATTTTCAATTCTTTGAATTGCAATTCATGATCGTTGAAATTGTAGTTAGTCGATTGTTGAAATTGCACTTTTATTTTACAAAATGTGAATTCACTTCAAATATATATTTGTTGAAATTCTCAAATTTGTAATTATCAAAATACCTAAATTGCATTTTCGTACAATTGTGAAATTGTAATTCTATTCCATTTGAAATTGTAATTCTATTGCATTTCCCTACAATTGAAATTGCAATTTTCATCATTTTTCAATCCTTGAGATCGTAATTCTTGCAATTGTTGAAATTTTACTTTTCTTTAAAACAACACCAATTTATTTTCAATCATATACTTGTTCAAACTTCTAATGCCATAATTTCATTTTCCTTAAAATTGAAAATTTATGTTGACTTTGGAACTACCAAAATTGCAATCAATTAACAATTAATTGTTGAAATTGCAATTTTTGGATGTTAAATATGCAATTTTAGTAATTCTCCAATTGTTGAAATTGTCATTTTAGTTAGTCACTAAAATTGCATTTTCTCCACAATCTTTTTAGTATCTCGAAAATCATGATCATTGAAATTTCTTTGGCTTAATTGTTGAAATTACACATTTCTTTAGAAAATTGCAACTTTCTCCTCAATCATATGACTAGTTGAAATTTCAAATTTGTAGTTGCAAAAATTGCACTTTCTCCTTTATTGTTGAATTTGTGAATTATCAAAATTACACTTCTTGCTTAATGAAAATTTTCATTAAAAATGTGTTTTTTTTTTAAATTTAATATACTTGTTAAAATTTTGAATTTGTAGTAGCTAAAATTGCAATTGCTACTCAATCTTTTTTATTGTCAAAATTGTCATCAATTGTTGAAATTGCAACTTTTGGATGGTAAATTGCAATTTTGCATCTATCTAAATTGCGCTTTCATAATTCTCCACCTATTTAAATGAAAATCAAGATCACTAAAATTTGTTTAGCTTAATTGTTGAAATTGCACTTTTAGTTACAAATTTCAAATAGAAATCGAAATCGAAATTGCAATTTCTCCTCAATCATGTTTTATTGTTGAATTTGTGAATTGTCATAATTGCTTCCCATGAAATTGAAATTACAACATGAATACAAAATTTCTAAAATTGCAATATACAAATATGGAAAGTACAATCAATTAATTGTTGAAATTGCATTCTAGATGCTATTATTCCAATTTCTCATTAAAAAGTTGCATTTTTTTAATAATTCTATGGTTGTTGAAACTACATTTATTTATTGCTAAAACAACATTTTTCATTAAAAAATTATGAATTTCAAATTTGTAATTATTAAATTTCTTAAATTTATAATTATCCAAATGTCAAAATTGCATTTTCAAATTTCAATGAAAGAATTCATGGAATTGCAACAGTATTGATCAACATTGCAATCAATTAACATTGCACTCAATTAATTGTTGAGGTTGCATTTTCTCTTTAAATTGTGAATTTCCCTCAATCATACCCATTAAAATTGTGAATGAGATGAGTGGTCCTCTTAGCTCAAACATATCACATATCACCATGTGCTAAGATAGAATAATGAAAATGTGAATACCATGACAAACAAGGGAGACCTTTCAAAGATCCTTTGCTTGGGGAGAAAGACGAAGAATAGTGAAGAATTATGCCCCTTTTTTAAGAATGCAAGACGGTATGGTAGACCCATTTCCACCGTTGTTTTTGTAATAGACAATACTTACTAGATACTAGCAAGCTATAGGCATTTTTGAAAAATTTGGTTGTTTTGGATTCTAGCCACAATTCCCATTTAATATATTTACCTACTCGTTTCCATGAAAAAAAATAAAAACTTGTGAGTTTGTAATTGCCAAAATTGCAATTTCTCTTCAATCCATTCATTGTTGAATTTGTAATTGTCCAAATTGCAATATGTAATTATGAAAATGGTTGAAATTGCAATTTTTGGATGGCCAGATTGCAATTTCTCATAAAAAATTGCAAAATCTTTAATTTTCCAATTCTTAGTTCATTGCAATTTATGATCATTGAAATCGTAGTATGTTGAAATTGCACTTTTCTTTTACAAAATGTGGAGTATCATCCATTATACTTGTTGAAATTCTCAAACTTGTAATTATCAAAATGAGGAAATGGAATATTCCTATAATTGAAATTGTCATTTTAATAATTCTTCAATCGTTCAAATTGCAATTTTAATAGTTCTTCAATAGTTTAAATTGTAATTCTTGATTGTTGAAATTGGAATCAACCATTTGTCAAAATTTTAGTTTTCGTCAACATCAATTTCTCAATCACTTATTCAAATTGCTAATTTATATTTGTCAAAATTGAAATTTTGTTGTTGCGATTAATTGTTGAAATTGCGATTTCTGAATGGTCAGATTACAATTTTTCATATTAAAATTTCAACTTCTATAATTTTCCGATTCTTAGAATTGTAATAAATCAATTATTGAAATCGCACTTTTCTTTTAAAATTTTTGAATCTCTTCTCAATCAAAACTTGTTCAAATTCTCAAATTTGTGATTATCAAAATGTTTGCATTTCCCTAAAGTTGAAATTGCAATTTCTTAAAAATAAAACAATTTTTTAATTGTTGAAATTGTAATTCTTGATTGCTGAAATTGCAATAAACCAACTATTGAAATTTCATGTTTCATTAAAATAATTTGAATTTCTCCTCAATCATCTAATTGTTAAAATTGTCAATTTGTAGTTTCCGAAACCACAAATTTATTGTTGCATTTATGAATACTAATTTTCAAAATTGTTATTGTGGGGGGAAATTGAAGTGGTAAAGATGATAAGTTGTTAATGGAAAGTCACATGTTCAAATCCCCCCAATCTTACCCGTGCACCATGGTTTGAGCCCTGTGGATGCACTTAGGGGTATAGTGGTAGTGAGATTGGATCCCTGGATGAGTTGTGTCACACAAGTACCAGTCCAACTCTAGTTGTCGATTCCCCTAGTACATTCTTTTTTTTCAAAATTGCAATTTCCTTAACTTGAAATTGTAATTTGCATCAAAAGTTTTTGAAACTGCAAATATGCAATTATTGGAATGAAAATCAAATAATTGTTGAAATTACAATTTGTGGATGCTAAAATTGCAATCAATTAATTGTTGAAATTGCAATTTATGTATGGTAAAATTGCACTTTCATAATTCTCCACTTGTTGAAACTACAAATCTTGATCAGTGAAAGCTTACTTGTTGAAATTGCACTTTTCGTTAAAAAATTGTCACTTTCTCCTCAATCATATGTATAACTAGTTAGAATTTCAAATTTGTAGTTGCCAAAATTGCAATTTCCCCTTGATCCTTTTATTGTTGAAGTTGTAAATTGTCATAATTGCATTTTCCTAAACTTGGAATTACAACTCGATACAAAATTTCTAAAATTGTGATATACAAATATTCGAAACTACAGTCAATTAATTGTAGAAATTGCAATTTATAGATGCTATTATTTCAATTTCTCATTAAAAAATCGCGTTTTTTAATGATCCACGGGTTGTTAAAATTGCAATTCCTAATTGTTGAAATAATATTTTTCATTGAAAAAATGCGAATTTTACAAATTTGTAGTTGTTAAAATTCTTGATTTGTAATTATCCAAATGTCAAAATTGCAATTTAAAATTTAAATGAAAAAATTCTTGAAATTGCAAATGCAATTATCAAAATTGCAATCAATTAATTGTTGACATTATTGAAACTGAAATTTTTTATTAAAAAAATACAATTTTTAATAAAAAATTACAATTTTTATAATTTTCAAATTGTTGAAATTGCATTTTCCCTTAAAAATGTGAATTACCCTCAATGGTACCTGTTAAAATTGTGAATTTGTAATTGTTAAAATTGTAATTTCTCTTCAATCTATTTATTATTGAATTTGTAATTGTCCAAATTGCAATATGCAACTATGAAATTGCATTCAACAAATTATGTGAAATTTCATTTTTCATATCTATCTATTAAACCATGACACCCACTGTTTGACCCTCATCAAGAAAAGGCCACTAGTGTCTTGATCTAGGTCAAGGTCCTTGGTTTGACTTTGGAATTTTGTGCCAAGTATTTTTTAATGATTTTGGTATCTTGTCTAGGGAAGGTAATCGAGGTTGATGACTCTTTCAAGTAGTTCAACATTGACACAATATAAAGTTAAAATTTTAGTGGCACTTTCTAGATATCTTCTTAGATAATTTTAGTGGCACATTCATACAAGTTAAAATCCAATATTTCCAAATCCATGTTTTTTCGACACTTCCTATCAAGGTGAGGATGTGCAGTGTGGAAAAGGTGGTTCCCTTTTTCAATTATCTTCATTACATTGTCTTTAGCGCAAATGTAGGTCAAGGCACCAACAAGATTTTTTTTTTTACTTGCTCTACTCCAATTGGCTCTTCAAAGAACATCACATATCTACAGGTGATCCGAAGTGGATCAATATATGATTGTTCACCTACTTGTAGTTTTTTGGGTCAGAAGATTGGATGAATTGGTTTGCAAGGCCCATTTTATGGGCAGGTCTCATTTTGTATATTTGGGGTCTAAAACCTTATGAGGCCTGTTTAAGGGTCTAAACGATGTTTTTTGGGTTCACAAGTTCATTGCTTAAGCAATACTCCTTTGCGTGAGGGTGAATACATGAAGATAGATAACACTTTTTGGTCAACAGTGACAGTAAAAATTTGATTTTTTACTCATTTATTAAATAAAATCCCCCAAAACTCATATATGCCTTGTGAATTCCGACACACAACAAATAAACAAATCCTAGGGAATTATGTTGTCTTTCCACCTATATTTAAAAAAATAAAAATATTATTTAACATGTCAAAATTACATTTAATGATAGATGTGTTCTTGTAAATTTAAGGAAAAATTAACAAATGGTTTGTGTGCACATAAAATAATTTGGTGATAAATGTATAATTTTTGAAAAAAAATATGAATATAATCTACCCAAAATAAACTAGGGCACACATTTAAAAAAAAAATTATGTTGGAAAATTACTTTTTATTAATTTTCGAAACTAACCATTGAAATTTTTAATCGGATTTTGTACACATGTATGTGCATGTAAATTTTTTTTACTAGTTACAAAAATAAAAAAATAAAAATACCATTTTGAAGAGCATATGTTGGTCTAGGGATTATATAATTTTTTGAAATTTTTTGGTTTTATACTTTTTATGTTATTGATTTTTCTTTGCACTGATTTAAAGTTGTGGACATGGTTTTGTAAGTGTAAGTTTGAAAAGAAAAAAAAATATCATATGAACTCAGGAACCTGTAAGTTATATGCCCACCACCTAAGGTGCATCCTAGGACATATTTTAGGCAAGGTAAAGGGGAAAGTAAAAATAAAATTGCAAAAAAGAGGGTTAAAATCCCCTTTTAAAATCCCTTGATCAAGCTAATAGCTCAATTGATGTGTTTAAAACCCTCAATCGATCTAATGGTTCGATTGAGGTGTTTAAAACCCTCAATCGATCGTGTGCTAGATTCAAAATGGTAGGAATATTGCCTTATATATTCACCTATTAGAAAAAATAAATTTACATAACATTACTAAAGAATGATTTTCAAGAGTAGCCTTTCCATGACGAGCGATTGTTGTATCCCTTGTCTTTGATATAGTTGATCTTCATTTGAATGGCTTGT